>OZ038501.1:85562665-86162665 GCA_964036315.1 Acanthosepion esculentum
CTCCATCCACTCGTCTGGGGATATCAGCAATTGATTGCTTATATTTATACGAAAACAAAAAATTGCACCAAGGATAAGTGCATATGAAAAAAAAATCGAGAAGTATAAGCAGTCATATATATCATTCAAATAAAGCTAATTATATGTTACACTAAATTTAACACAACTTAAACTTAATCATACGCAAAAAAAAACTTAATCATACGCAAAAACTCTTCTCCGTCAACTAGTGTTTTGGAAAAGACCAACATTGTATATCAGTTTAAGTGTCCTTTGGGGCATTGTACCGCTGACAAAAAGTCAAATACATATGCTGGTTTGACGACTACAACATTATCAAGACATCTTACACATTATTTGTCGAATACAAGTTCTATTACACAACATTTAAAGACGAATTCTTTTCCACCTTCACAATACAGGAAAATACTTGTTGACGACACCAATATACCACACCACGAAAGGAATAAACAAAAACTTCAAATACTCGAGACCCTTTATATAAAAAGCAACCAACCAACACTGAACAAAATTTATTATAAGTGTAGCAACAATGTGTTGAAGTGCATTTAACCAAAATCTAATGCAATTTTGCATTTCTCCCAATTTCTGTTTATCTCCCTTAAATTCGGACGCTTGTTTTGCAAAGGTTCCATAGCCAGAACGGATAAATTTTAAATTTTAAAATGATTATAACTGAGCGTGTTTACGCGTGTTTGTAAAAATCATCATCACAACGATAACACCTGATCACAGTTACAATAATTCACACCTGAAGATGATCCCGGAGGAGATGTGCATAAGAAAAACTATGGCGGCTTCCTTGATGAATTTCATCTTAACATCAAGAAACTGATTAGAGAACTAGAAAGGATTATTATTTAAAAAAATAGAAACAATATGTCTATATTATTTAATGACACATGTTTGAATGAAGATATGCTACCTATATATATATATATATATATATATATTTAAAGATATGTTTAGTGGTACAAAACTTTAACCCTGCCATAAACAGACAAAAATTAAGTTTATTAATACCACTCATGATGATGATAAAAAGTAAAAATGAAAAACCGGCTAGGCTAACCGGTTTCGAACCTCGCTCGAGAGACCTAAATCGAGGTTAATAAAGTAGATTATTTAAAAAGAAAAATGAACAAAGTTTATTGGGGGGAAAATAGATGGTAATTAGTTGGAGGCCGAATACAAAGTCTTTCCGTTTACATAGAGAAGGCTTTAACGATAGAATATAGATGGCCTCCAATACTTTTAGGTGGTAATTAGAGTGGGACAATATATATATATATATATATATATATATATATATATATATATATATATATATATATATATATTATCACTTTAACCCTATTTCTAGTTGGTAGCCATATTTAAATAGTTGCCGCGTTTATTTAATAAACAGTATATTAATTTATTTTCGTCTACAGGCCTGAATATTTGAGAAATCGCATTAATAAAAATATGCATCCTCCGGTAGGATTCGAACCTGTGTCCCCTTCGAAGTAGAAACAGTCGTTCTTTCAAATTACTTTCTCCAGTTATCTCCCTTGGGTTTCTATTTATGCATTAAGTTCTCCCGAGTGTTTAGTGATGTATTAAACTAAACACAAGTGATAAAATCTGTCGATATAATAAGTGAAAAATCCATTACTTCTTTCGATATATATATACATATATCCCTGAAAAAATAAAAGCTCTTCTATGAATTGAGTACTCTGAGTCAATGGCGTGTTTGTTAAGAAAAAATACCTAAAAATTCACTTTCCTCTCTGCCGGGAGTCGATAATCATTGTCGAATATCCATTTGTTAGATTAAGATTTGAAACGTTGTAACTTAGAAATGATTAAAAATATCTTCCTGGAATTCTCCGATGTTTTTATAACACTATTGGACTCTACTATGAGCAATAACAATGTATAATCGTCTTATATACAGGGTGTCCATAAAGTTCGTGTGCACTTTAAAAAATTTATAACTTTATTTGTATTTGCGATAGAAATAATTTGTAAAAAGGATTAGAAAGAAGTAAATGTATATTTTTTATGGTTTTATTGAAATTTTATTTAAGTTTCCACATGTCCTCCATCATTAGCAATACAAAGGGTAATACGATTTTGAAGTTCACGGAAAACATTTGCCAACTGATTTACAGTAATGCCTGAAATCACATTAGTTATTTTAGCTATACTTAAAACTAGGTACATTAAACTTTATAACATTTTTTACAGATTATTTCTATCGCAAATACAAATAAAGTTATAATTTTTTTAAAGTACACACGAACTTTATGGACACCCTGTATATCAAAGTTTTATTCAGGAATTTGCCTGCTCGTCCGGGTGGGTAGGTACATGATATGTGGGACGTCTTCTGCTACGTCGGCTCTTCCCCCTACCAATCTCTCGCCCATCGACACATCCCATCATGGTGGCTGATAATATAAAAATGGAGGCTTCGGAACCGCGACACGGACACGCTCGTCTCCTGCCGAGGGCAGACCAGCTCTCTCACAGATTACAAGCATGACTGTTAATATAGACAAGCACCCAAATATAGCATGTGGGTTCCAATCTTAAGTGGAATGTTTATTTAAATAATGATACAATCATAACTTTGAGACGCAAGGCCGAAGTTCAATTAGGGACAGGCTGGTCTGCGGTGTTTCTTCTACACGTAGCTAATCAGTTCACTCTAACAATTTCCTCAGCACAAGAACTCATCCTTCTCTATTCAATCCAACATATACCCTAATACTACGTTCGCAGGGATCCTACTAAAACAAGTATGGAATAAAAAATATTCCAATATATACAAATTGTCTTTTTACCATTTTTTCTAATTTTCTTATAAAAATCGATGAAAATTTATTATAAAATGAGAGGGGTAAACACCATAACGAAAATAAAAATAAACAAAATATTCAAACAAAAATAAAAAATGTGTTAGTAAGACCCGTTCAACCCACAAAAAATAAGAGCAGTTGCTGTATTGTGCCGATAAGCAACATAAAGAATCTCGCTGGCTAGAGGCGAGAGAAGGGCAAAATAGATTTAGGAGTGGAGAAATATCAAAGGCTGATCAGGTCCAGATAAAAAGGGGATAAAAAAACTGGAGAGATTGGGAATATAGACAAGAAGCATTTTCCTCAGTTGCGCCTCTGTCCTCCGACGGAGCCGCAACCGAGCTGCAGTCTACCCGAAGACAGAGGATAAAATAAAACCTACCGTCCAGTGCCAGAACGGGTGCTGATCATTTAAGCATTCCATGTCACACTCCTAAAGAATGTATTACAGGTTGCGAATCCTTTATCCGAAATGCCCAATTCCGAAAACTTCCAGAATTTGAATGTTTTTCAGAGAATGTTGGGAGCAGGCCGAGAGAAAGCCGGAAACAACAATCACTCACATTAACTACGTGAACAAATGAAGTCTAGCTTAACCATGGATGGGGTCCATCAGGAATCCACCCAGTTATGGCTTTAGGAAACTAAAAAAAAGAAATCAAGATTGGTCCGTTTACGCGAATCAGGCTCATAACTTGCACCCAACTTTCGTTGAAGTATGCCGACAGAAAATGCTTTCTATCAGTTCGGATCTTCATCCTCATCAAATGCTCAAAGAATCCAATCAAATCTTGATGAGGATAATGTTAATCACTAACACCACCATTCCCGCCATGGCTAGCAACATTAACTATTTCACCCCAGACCATGGGAGAGGCACATTATCACTCACGTATGCGACATCGATGGACGCGAGATGTTCGGGGTCGATACAGTTCGCTCATATGATCTCAGAACGGGCGCACCAGCGGATAGTGGAAGAAGGCGTGACTAGCTATGTATTCTAAACCACAATCACATCGATGACACACCCGATCTGAAAGCCACGTTATTGAAGATAGCACGTTCCGGATAAATCGCCAGGTAAGCGTAAACTTAGGGATGCTGAGATAATCCACCCAGGATCAGAAAAAGCACAACTCGGTCGCCGATAACCCGAGCTGCCCTCAGAGCGGGTCCGACACAATTCCCTTCACTAATCTTCGATACAATGTTTCTCCTCGGCCTTGACACCGCACTGGACCGAGGAATAACACGCAAGCCGTTACAACACTCGGTGAAGAATTCAGAGTTCGGACCAGCCAAGACAAACTATGACTAGCTTAGACCAGCTCTGACCAGCTTGGACAATCTATGACCAGCTAAGACCAGCTTAAACCATCGGCCCGAGTGAAAACACTTGGGTCCTCACGTTAAAAACTGACCTTGTGTCACAACCTGACTCAGTGGGTGGGTCAAGTAAATAAACTCGGTGAAGAATTCAGACTGATCCCGCGGCTTACGACGTCGCTTACTCCCCAAATTTATAGACGAAACACACAAATGCATGCATGCTGGGATTGCTTCCTAGACACTTCTTGGTCTCATGTAACTCACTTCCGGTCTTGTCTTAAGCTAGAATGCTGCGATCGATCACTTGTCCGTATCGCGTTTTGCGTTAACACCATTCTTAGTTTGTTAACTTTTTACCTTATTACTGTTGCTTTGCCTTGCATATATTGTTTACTAGCTGAATATTATTTTTTGCCCTTCTCTATTCTGTTCTTTCACTTGTTATTGTTTATTATAAACTTTATCAATTCTCTTTCTTAGGCAGTTCTGCCAATTACATTTTGTTATATTCCGACAATCCTCGTCGCCACTGTTATATTCCGTGCAAAGAGAATAAATACGTAACACCAGGTGGATAATAGAAGAAAGGTATATTGTACACAAGTACAATATGAAATACGGTAGTTATACACACAGGTCAATCGTAGTAGTAAATGCCACTAATTGGAAGGTCGGACGTGCTTGCGACTTCACTCTCACTCTTCCTAGTCTCTTGTAGACAGTTGACTTTTTAGTGTAATCATTCATGGTGGCGCTGGGTTATTCCATTACATCACATTTAAACACAGCCACTTACTCTACATAAACTATTTGCGATTTTGTTGCAACTTGATCTGCAAAAAATCCCCATTCACCTCTTTCATTTCGGTTATCCTTTGGTCAAAGTGGAAATCGTTTAGAAGGCCGAACTTCAAAAGGACTCATCCGCTATGTCTATCAACCAGAAACACTTGAAATGGAGATAAAACTACCTCTTCTGTGTGGGTGTCTATAGTATCATACAAATCTTCTGTTGGATCACCTAGGTACCGGTATGTCCACGTGTGTAGATATCAGTGTCTGTGTAAATAAAAATTCTTCATATTATCAACGCGTGAAAGCGAGCTCAGAGAAATATGAAAATATACCTACTTACGTAGATCAAAAGAAACCATTTTTATTTCCTATTATAAGATGTCGTCTGCTCAACATTTGACTGATTGAACTTTTTTAGAATTCGTAGATTTTATTACGCTTTAATCTGCATTGATTTCCACTGAATTTGGTGTACACTTAAGAAATATCTCACAAGATTACGAAAAGGATGGAGATAGATAGATAGATAGATAGAGAGAGAGAGAGAGAGAGAGAGAGAGATAGATGTGAAGAGATAGACTATAGATAAATAGATATGAATAGACGATAGATAGATAGGAATAGACTGAGATAAATATCAAAAGAATATAGATAGATAGATCTGAACAAACTATAAATAGAAAAACCGAGATAGATAGAAATATATAGATAGATATGAATACACCAAGATGGAGATAGATAGATATATAGATAGATATGAATAGACACACACATATATATATATATATATATATATATATATATAGATAGATAGATAGATAGATAGATATGAATAGAGCGAGATAGACATATATATATAGAGAGAGACATGAATAGACATATATATATATATATATATATATATATATATATATATATATATATATTAGTGTTGACTTTAATATTCACTTTTAAATTTACATACTCTCAATCTCTGATACTGAGCACTATGTCCCATAAATAATGCATAGTTTACAACAATATTTCTTCATATATATATATATATATATATATATATATATATATATATATATATTTGAATAAATTATGTGAGGTACAAAACTTACATATAGCTAGAAAGACATAAAATTTATTACTAATGGGCATAATGAGAGAGAAAGTAAAAAATAAAAATGAAACAATCACTCAAAAGACCAACCGGTTTCGTTCCCTAGCTTATCAAGGTCTACGGGGAACTTTTTTTAATTCTATAATAAATAGCTAAATGACACAAGCAAAATTCACACAATTAAAACATTAAAATTGATAATGATTAATCTGTATGAATAAAAAAGACATTTTCTTTATTATTAACCCGAATAGAACAATTTTCTGCAAAAAAAAAACAAAAAAAAAAAAAAAATATTTTATGTAGCAGAAAATAGAGATGGAAAGGGTGGGGAATAAAAATAGAAAATGCTAGAGCGTGATTACATGAAGACCAAGGAGGCAGTCCCTTTGCTTACAAAGGGACGGTCCCCTCGCTCTTATATATAACGATTCCAGCGCTCTTAAATGAAATGGTGAGTGCGAACTAGCTAGCACCGCGAACAGGTTCTCACAAGATTTATTTGCACAAAAAGTACAAATTGTGGCACAAGGCCGAAAAAGGGGAGGGGTCAAGGCTGGTCATTACTTACTATCCTATACCTAGCTAATCAGATTCGCGACCCATTCATACATTACAATTATCTCATTCACCACAAGAACTCATCCGTCGCCATTCAAACCTTCATCCACCATAATACCACATCCACACCAGGGGAACCTACAAAAAACGCGCCCCACACCGTAAAAATTTTGATGATAATAAAATACATTAAAATTCTAATAATGAAAAGATGAAAGTGGGGAGGGAGATGAACCCAATAACAAACTAAAAATTCAACAAATATTTAAACTAAACATAATTCGTGTTAGTAGGGCCCGTCCAACCCTCAAAATAGAGAGGCCGCTGTATTCTGCCGATAAGGCAAAATCAAGAAGCACTCTCGCTAAGGAAGTGGGAAGGAGAAAAAATAACACGGGCGTGGGGAAATAAAAGGCTGAGCCAGTCGAGATAAAATTGGGGGGTTAAAAACAAACTGGGGAGGTTGGGAATCTCGACTGGATCATAACATAAGAGATCACCGGGAACAGGTTAGGAACACATTTACTCACATTAACTAGGTACACTTAAGCTTGTCTAACCTAACCAAGGGGAGGGTTCCACAGGAAACCACCCCGATGTAACTTTGGTTGACCTAGAAAAGAAAATCAAGGCTAGCCCCGTTCAAACGAACTAAGCTTGCCGCTTTTACCCACCTTTCGCTAAAGACTGTCGAATGCAATCGTTTTCTATCAGTTCTAATCTTCATCTTGAGCTGGTGCTCAAAGAATCGGATCAGATCCTGATAAGAAAGCTGATTGCCTCGCAAGACTTCCTCCTTGCGCGTCGTCCATATCACCATTCGGGCCGTGGCTAGCAGCATCAGAAACACCATTCGTTTCACCCCGGAATACGGGGGCGACACATTGTCACACGCGTATGCACGATCAATGGACACGAGTTCTTCGGGAGCGAGACGAGCCGTCAGCTCGCCGACATGGTCCCATAAGGGGCGGACCCGGGGGCAATGGTAGAAGGCGTGCGAAGCCGTTTCTTCTAATCCAAGGCCACACCGTTCACAGTCTGGCAAGTCCGCCAAGTCCCATATGAAAGCCTTGTCGTTGAGAGGCAGCCGATTCCGAGCCAATCGCCAGGTAAGCGAAAACTCAGTGTTACTGAGATAATCCGCCGCTGGCGCCCAAGACCAGTAGGAGCGATACTCCTCCTCCGAACAGTCGAGCGTATCACATAGAGGATCCTTCGCGCGAACCTCCACTAATCCCCGATAGAAGACCTTCCTAGGCCGTGAAAGGTCACTGGACCGCGGGATAGCCCTCAAGGCTGACCGACACTCGCTGAGGAAAAGCGATTCATCTCGAGACCTACAATGGCGCTCGGCCTTCGAGATGGGGGGATTGATTGTAAGGCGAGGGAAGGCGTCCCTAACAATCCCCTCCAGAATCGGATCTCCTCCAGTCAATGCGCGGCGTAGGAAAGACAACCGAGAGGCACGGATGTGACTCTGCAAGTGTGGCATTCCCAGCCCCCCATGACACGGACGTTTGGTGCAGACTCGTCTGTCGACCCTGTTCGCGCGTCCCCCCCATAAAATGGAGGATAGCGCTTGCTCGAGCGCCTTCCTCTGGGCCTTACAGAGAGGAAGTACTGACAAGCGATAAAGAATCAGGGGGAAAATGTATGTAACACACACCTCCGCCCTGCCCTTTACGGACAACCTCCGTCGATTCCAAGTCTTACCGGCAGAAACGACCTTTGCTAGTACTTCAGACCAATTTTTCTTCAGCTGGAGGTCGGGTCCAAACCACACCCCAAGAATGCGGACAGGACCGTCCGTCCAACCGAAGCGGCCTGGAAGATCACGCCCCTTCCAGGCACCTAACCGCAAGCCGGAAGACTTGTCGCGGTATATCTTGGCCCCTGTCACCTTCTCGTACCGATCAAGCGCCTTCTGCACCGCCTCAATATCGCTAAGGGACGACACGAAAGCGGATACGTCATCGGCGTACGCGGAAACCCTGGCTCGAGACCCTCCAAGAACGGCGATCCCGCGTAGGGCCGGACTGCACGCCTCGTCCTTCAGCCGGCGCAGGAGAGGCTCCAACGCCAAAGCATAAAGGAGAGGCGACAGCGGACAACCCTGACGAACCGACCTCGACAGAACAAAAGCGCCCGACAACTTTCCGTTCACCTGTACCACAGCACTGGGGGAGCGATACAGGAGGCTAATCCAGCGGCAGAAGTCGGGTGCGAATCCGGCGGCCTGCAGGACAGTAGCAAGGTAGCGATGGTCGACCCTATCAAATGCCTTGGACTGATCCAAATTGATCAGCGCGGCTTCTTCGTCGTCTTTTACGCCCTCTAGGATCGTGCGGATCAAATGCAGGTTGCTCTGAATTGTTCGGCCCCTCACAGAACAAGTCTGCTCAGGTCCCAACAGAGACTCGGCAACTGACTGCAAACGCTCCTGCAGGATCTTGGCCATAATCTTTAACTCTGTGTTTAGCAGAGTTATGGGCCTATAATCATCTAGTTTCCCCCCAACACCCTTGCCCTTTTTCAACAGAGTGATCACACCCCTGGAAATGCGATTGGGGATGGACCCCGACCGAAACCAGTTGTTGAACACTGCTGTCAAAATCGGAACAAAGATGTGCGACAGCCTCAAGTACAATTCGTAAGGCAAACCATCCAGACCGGGCGACTTGCCTCTGCCGACCTTCTTCAGTGCCTCGTAGACTTCGCCCTCCGTGATCTCTCCCTCGCAGCTAGCTGCTTCAGTCGGCTCAAGCCGAGGAAAGTCAGCCAAATAGCTGCGAAACTCCTCCTCACGGAGACCAGGCTCCTTGGTAAAGCGGCTCTCGAAATGCCGCCGAAACGCCTCGCACATGTCGTCAGTCGACCGCAGAGTACGCCCCTCCGGGGTTTCGACTTGACGAATGCAACGATCACCACCTCGACGGACTTCTTCCCGACGCAGATCTGCGCCCAGGTTCACAGCTTCGTTAGACATCTTACTTAACTTATGCCTAATTACCTGACCCATGTAGCGATCGCTATTCGAACGCTGCAGGGCCTCCCTAGCTAGGGCTATCTCTAGGGGACCCCCCCCCCAGCCTCCGCCCGGGAAAAATTAGACTTAAGTGTCTTCACCTTGTCAGCTTTATCTAGAGCGAGCCGTTTGCTGAAATCAGTGGTGAAAGACCTAATTCTATCCTTAAGTTTCTCCCACCACCTATTCCCGATAACCGCCCCCACTAGCTCCCGCTGCACGAATTTAATTAGCTGCTCCTGGAAGTCCCGCCTGTCCAGTAAAGACAGATTGAACTTCCAGTAACCAGCCATTCTAGGCCTATGTTCTAATGCCACACGGGCACAAACGAGTTTGTGATCCGTGTAGCCTACCCAGTGGAACGTGGGACAATCTAACAAGTCTATGTCGGCTCTACGAACTAACATTCTGTCAATGTAGCTAACTACTTTGTCAGACGGCCAGCTAAGAGCCCACGTCCACATTTTCCCGCTGGGATGATCGACCCGGTATCTATCGACGAGACCATAATCGCCAATCAGATCGACCAGGCAACGATCGCCCCTACTCCCGCTAGCGCCCCACCCCCTGTCTAACTTGGGGTCCAGGACGGCATTCCAGTCCCCCATTAGAACTAGGCGTGAAGAATCGACTAGGAACGGCCCCAACCGCCGAAAAAAGGAACCCCGCTCCTCCCAGTCGTTGGGCGCATAAACCGCAACGACCCGAAACGAACCACTTTTCACGGCAATATCGGCCACGATTTACCGGCCCTCGGCATCTGTATGCACAAGGTCCACCTTCGCATCGAGAGTCCGTCTAACTAGCAAAGAAACTCCTCTGGCAAGCCGGTCCCCATATGCTGAATAGATGACAAAGTCATCCTCCAGCACACAAGCATCGGACGAGCAAACAAAGTGGGTCTCTTCAATCGCGGCAACATTCACGCTGAAGGACAGGAGATCCCGAAGCAGGCGGGCAGCCTTGCTCCGACCTCTCAAGCCCTTCACATTCAAACTGGCTATCTTAATAGACATTTGCTAGGCCTGCAAAAAAATAAAAATTACAGCAAATAACCTAAGTACATACAGGGCGGAAATCTGCAGCTGACAGGACACCGACGGATTGTCCCAGGCTTCCTGTACCCAATTCCGTCGTCATCCTCCCGCCCGAGACAATCCCGCCGACGTCCGTGGGATAAATTAATTTTACAGCCCTATATAAGGAGGGATGGAGCAATACCGGGACCCTACCAGAGCAAAATTGTCGCAGTTTTTTTAAGTTTACATTTTCTAGTTCCAAAATTCTCATGTTAGGGAAAGCTGCCTTAGCTTCGTATAGATGGTTCCACACTTCTAGTTGGCCCCCAGTTTCCCTTATATAGGTTATAACTCCTGGGGCCTCGGGGAAGTTTCGGGGATCTTCTATGCTTTCCCCGTCAATTTGCTCCATCTTATATAGGGACCCTAACAGGGCCTTCCTCTGCTTAGCAAGGCCCTTCTTATATTCGTCCCTATCCACTTTGCAGACCTGCTCCGGGCCTGAAAACGCCTTTTTCTTCTTTTTCTTCTTCTCCCTTCATGGATGAGGGGGGGAAGAAGTGGATGTCTGAGGGGGGGTGGAAAGTGGGCTGATGGGAGAAGTGAAGGGGGAGGGGGAAATAATGCGGGTGGGAGAGGAAGAGTGACGTCTGGATCTATGGGGTTGCTTTATATCTTCAAAAGAGGCGGGGACGGAGATTGCCCTGGTTCTATCCCTGACTCTCTCTGCCCTACCCCGGTCAGAGTGGCCCTGCGACTGTTCGTCGTCACTTTCCTCCCTTGCTCTTTTGAGGGATGTCTGCCGAGGGGGAGGAATTTCTTCCACCTCCATCTCTATCTCCTGCTGCTTTTTGGGCTGTTTTCGCTGCTGCTGCTGCTGCCTTTCTGGCTGTTGGGGTTTTTGCTGCTGCTGCTTCTTTGGAGATTTTGGGGATTTCTCCGCTCCCTTCTTGGGAGGTTGCACCTCCTTCTCTTGGCTCTTCTTGGGTTGAGGAGTCTCCTGTGTGGCCCGGACATTAGGGGACTTCTTACCCCTCACTACCACCTTCCAGGGTTCCTCCGCCGACTTTGCTGATGATCCCTCGTCTGGGGTCTTCTCCACTGTTGTAGCTGTTACTTCTTTTGTTGCCGCTGTTGTTGTTGCTGCAGATGTTGGTACTATTGGACTCGGTTTTTTGTTTTTTGCAGGGCACTCCTTGGCCATGTGGCCCAAAGTGTCGCAAAACCAACAAAAGGGTCGTCTGCCTTCCACTACCACCAGCATCTTCCTCTGCCTGCACATCAGAGTATTCGGCAGGTTTCTATAGTTTTCTTGGTTCACGGTGATCTGTATCTCAAGGTCTCCAGTGGCAATACCAATCTTGCTTGTGAGGGCCTTCACTTCATGTACTTCGCCATATAAGGCAAAGAAGGCCCCCATTCTATCCTCTGATACGTCCGCTGGAATGCCGTGAACCGTCACCTTGGTCCTGCGAGTACCCATATACTCAGTCTGCAGGCGCAGGTTTTTCGTCAAAAGAACACTTCCTGCCAGCTCCTTCGCCTGTTGCTCCGTAGCCAGCAAGATGTCCCACAAGGCATTAGTTCTCCTTGCGAGAAGCTTGGGATTTAATTTTAAAGCCTTTAAGGCTTCTTCCATACTGTCCCTGCTGACTCCAATCAACTTCCGCGTTTTAACGTCCGAAGTCAGCAGAGATATTGTCCTTGTCCGGATATCCTTGAACGCCTCCTCAATGGTCAGAAATTCAGTCCCCTTGAAGGAGTCTTCAAAAAACTTCCTTTGCTCTTTGTAAAAATTGGCATCTTTCGTCATCGGCCTATTTTGTGACCAGGCCGTTTTACTAGGTGACACCGGGTCGTCAACCGGTGTTTTGTTGTTAATATCCACCATGGTAGGATTTTAAAGTCCTACCACGGCGAACTTAGATAAGGAAACAAATAAAACTTGAAAATAAAACGGGGCAAACAAGGACAATATATAATTCAACAAAAGAGAAAAATGCAAATAAAAGCGGGGAGGGTAGCAAACAGAAAAGAAATAAACGGAAACTGTCAAAACTTAAAATATACGCTAAAACAAAAAATTAAAAAATAAAATTCAAAAGAGTTTTGAAACTGAAAAAGTAAAAACTTAACTTTCACTCTTCAATGCTAAATCACAAACGTCTGGGCAACTGGTTCAGCTCGCGACCAGCTGACAGACAAAAATAAAACAGGTTGTAACTTAATACAAACTGTGACCAAGACAATACCACGCCAAACTGTGACCAAGACAATACCAAAACCAGTCAAGGCGCGAACAGGTTCTCACTAAAATTGATTGCGCACACCCTGCTATTTATCAGGTGCTCAGTGATGGCTGAACCGGAAGTATTCACCAATTGGCTACTACTAGCTTCCGGATTGAGGACGCGTAAAGGGACATGTTGCCTGATCCTACAATCTAAACGTTGGGTGGTTCTTCCTATGTAGCTACTACCGCAGCCGCATTTATATGTACAAATAACAGAGGAAACATGACGGGGAGGAAGAAGATCCTTACGCATAGACGGGAAGGCCGTACGAGTCACAAAATGAACTCGTAATTGAGCAGAGAAATAGCAATTTTGGACCACAGACAGGATTCGCTTGGCCAAAAGCTCACCACGTGAACCTATAAATGGGAGTCGTAAATAGACGGGACATTTCTGCACGTCGTCCACTTTTTCCTTCCTGAATTTAATAACTTTATCGCGCATGACTGCGTGTAAGGTATCGCTAGGATAACCATTTTTTAATAAGGTACAGCGGATAAAATTTAATTCGTCCTCGAGATATTGCTCACTACAAATCATTAAGGCCCTGTGACTTAGGGTCCCAATAAGATTGATCTTACGTCGTTTGGGACAGAACGAGTCCCAACGAGTGTACAAGCCAGAAAAGGTTGGTTTACGGTACACAGAAGTAAGAAAATGAGACGGAGTCCGATGCACAAGAACATCTAAAAAAGAGATACAAGAATTAGACTCCTTCTCAATAGTGAACAGCAAGGACGGATGGAGTTGATTCATAACAAGTAGGAAGGAATCGGCTTCAGGTTCACTGTCGAAGAGACAAAACGTATCATCAACATACCGATGGTACATGGAAGGAGCATTGTCATGGGTGAGGAGTGAAGCCTCATAAAAACCCACAAAAATATTGGCCAACGAAGGACCCAAAGGAGAGCCCATCGCAACCCCGTCAACCTGTCTGTACATGAAGTTGTTAAAACTGAACTCCACGGACATGGTTGCAAACTGCATCAGCTCAATGAAAATATGTTCGGGAATATCGGGAGGAGACAAGTGACTGCGATACAGCATGTCACAACAAATATTGATTGTTTCCATTACAGGGACGCAAGTAAATAGGGAACAAACATCAAAAGAACACATGAATTTATCATTGGCAGGACTGTCCTGTATAAGTTTGACGAAAGAAAAGGAATCCTTAATACAATATGAGCTAAAATGCTCGACGACCGGTTGAAGGAGATCTGAAAGAAAACCGGCCACCCTATGTTGGGACGAGCCAGACATTGATAGAATAGGTCGAAGGGGTACATTATCTTTATGAGTCTTTGGTAGACCGTACATACGAGGCCGGATGGATCCAACAGGTCTTATTTTGTCACTAATCTCATGAGTGAGAAAACCCCGTTTAAGCCAAGTAAGAAGTGTCTTCTGAAACTTAATTTCGATAGGGATAGTGCGGTCATGTGTCTCTGCGGGACCAAGAGGATGAAATTTGGATGTGTCACTCAGAATGGTCAGCATTTTGGAGACATAGTCGGAATGGTCAAGAAGGACTATACCGGCACCCTTATCGGGACGGGTAATAACCAAATTGTTATTAGCTTTAATTGTCCTGACTACTGACCGCTGCTGTTGGCCCCACTTGGATTCAGAAAGAGCTACGGGTGTTGCAGCATATGAATGCGCTAAATCATTAAGTGTAGCTTTTAAACTCGAGAGTGAGTCAGACGAACGAGGCACCAGTCTACATAACTGTGCTGATAACACCTCAAATTCAGAGAAAATTTTTTTCAGCATCAGAAACCCTCGGAGGAATACAGAAATCCAAACCATAAGAAAGTATATTGGATTCTAAATCAGATAACTCATACGTGGATAGGTTAAGAATTGCACCCGGGACTGGTTCAATATGTCCAAACCGTTTACGAATTAAGTGCTGCAATTGCGTTTGCATATCACACAATAATTTTTTAACGGATTTAAGATGGACAGAACTCATATGTCTGGAAAACCTAATACTATCGAAAAAGGACAACCGTGCAAGACATTCTTCACGGTGAATAATAAAATCACGTGTTAATTTAAAGATTCTATCTTTACAAACTCGAATAGAATCCTTCATAAAGGTCTCCTCGATTTTCAAGCCAGGTTGAAGCTTCGCACTCCTGATTCTGAATAGAAATGAGGAGGGACAGACATGGTTCTCAATACAGGCTTGAAGAAAATTACAATTATTTTCTAGTCTTCTCAATCTAGCCTTGATTAGAAGTAACTTATCAAGAATTTTGATAGTATCTTTGGGGTACCTCTTTTTAAAATATTTGAATAAATTATGTGAGGTACAAAACTTACATATAGCTAGAAATATATATATATAAAGAGGAAGAGAGAGATAGGTCGATATATAGATATGAATAGATCGATACATATATAAATAGATAGATAAGAATAGATAGATATGAACAGATCGAGATAGATAGATAGATAGATAGATAGATAGATAGATATGAATAGACCGATAAATATATATATGTACATACATGCATACATACATAGATAGATAGATGTGAAAAGATAGACTATAGATAGATATGAATAGGCTATACATAGATATGAAAAGACTATAGATAGATCTGAACAAAATATAGATAGATAAAACGAGAGAGACATATATAGATAGATATGAATAGACCGAGATAGATAGATAGATAGATACGAATAGATCTAGATAGACTTGTATATATATAGATATGAATAGACCGATATATATATATATATATACATACATACATATATATATATATATATATATATATATATTTATATATATATATATATATATATATATGTATGTATATAAACCGAGATTTATATATATATATATATATATATATATATATATATATATATATAAAAGTGAACATAGAAGTCAACACTTAGAGGCGACAGTCTGTTTCATGCTATATGCAATCGTCAGGCCAGCTGACGATTGCATCTAGCATGAAACAGACTGTCGCCTCTAAGTGTTGACTTCTATGTTCACTTTTATATTTACACACGCTTTATCTCTGATATTGTGCACTTCATCCCATAAATATAGCACATCTTAAGACATATATATATATATATATATATATATATATATATATATATATATATATATATATATATATATATATATATATATGAGTGTTTACTTCCATGTTCGCTTTTAAATTTACATATGCTCAATCTCTGATATTGAGCACTTTATCCCATAACTAAAGCATACCTTACAACTATATTTCTTCAGATAAATAGATAGATAGATAGATGTGAACAAAATGAGAGACATTAACAGAATAACATAGATAGACATGAAGCTGTGTATAGATGGATAGATACTAAAACTGAAAGGCAATGATTAAAACAAATAGTAATGCAGTGAGTGTGCAAATAAACCTTTAAGGTAAAAGTAAAATCAACACCAACACAACATCGGACGATTTCAAACGCGTAAACGTTTCAAAATTCTAAGCGGCTTTCGTGTTTTTTCAAGTCCTTCGTTCTTCATTCATAATCCGTTTAATTTTTCACTTATGTCCATTGAATTTCGTTCTTTTTAAAACTCTTAAGTCTACAAAGCAAAGATGTTCACCAGTCACTCGTACCAAAAGATTATTGAAATTTTAATTTTGTCTTGCAGTTCTAGCAGTGAGATCTCGTTTAGAACGCACGCTACGTGCGTTCTAAACGAGATTTCACTGCTAGAACTATTTCCGTTTTGGGATACCAATTGTCATGGCTAACCGATCATTATTACAACTAAACATCCGTGGCATTTAAGAATATATTTTAAGCGTATTGACATATACGGCGGTGTAATGGGTAGCGGTTCGGACTGAGGAATTGGAGAGCTGAGTTCGAATTCCGGTTGGGTTCATTACATTTACTTACGTGCTAATACCCCTGGGGAAGGTATGAATTCATATCTTCTCTCTCCAGCTATGGGTAAACAGTAAAATGATGATTTCTAATACAAAAGTACAGAAAAAAAAATTATTTCTGATATTTCATCTGACAAGACACAAAAAATGACAAAAAAATATTTACCCATAAAAAAAGTAACCCTGTAAAAAAAAGTATTCCTGTTTCAAATGTAAGGGTCTTAGCAATTTAAACACCCTCATTAACAGCCAATTTCTTTTTTAATGCGCATTTTTGGCCCAGACAGGTGTCTTAGGAATTTATTTATCCCTTATGTTTAATTTCAGTCGTTACCATTGTCGTTTTTATAGAAACTAGAACATCAAATATATATGTGTATAAAACATCAAAAAATAATATTCATTAGAAATAATAAAAAAAAATACTTTTCAAAATAGTCATTATTTTTCTACTCGTGGAATGTAAAATTACGACAGAAAGTGTCTTCTTACGGCTAATAATAAAAATTTTAAAATATGTTGTTAAACATACCTCTGCAAATTCAATGAATGTAAGCAGTTCAATGTAAATACAAGGAATAACATGTAGTGGGTTTAATTTTAACAGTAATGGGTTAATATAACAGAAAGATATGCTGAAAATTACTTTCAAAGAGAAAAAGGTGACGTAATTACTCTTAAGCGGCCATCTTTTCCATCATTAACGAAGATGGTGGGTGAGTTTAACACATTCGCTGCCAACCGCGAGAACATGCGCTTGGCAGTTTTATTATGACGACGAGTTTATTCGCAGTGATACTTTCAGTGGGATAACAATGTTCAGTTATTTAATGTCAAATTTTGTCTGGGGCACCCAGTGAGGATCAAACTCACTTCTTAATAGTAGTGATCAACCAGACAAGCCTTGCTAACCATTACTATATGCTGATCATTGGTTAGTGGTTAGTTGGTTTTAAAATATTTATACTCCTGTTCAGTTATTTAACGTCAAATTTTGTCTGGGGCACGCAGTGAGGATCAAACTCACTTCTTAGTAGTAGTGATCAACCAGACAAGCCTTGCTAACCATTACTATATGCTGATCATTGGTTAGTTGGTTTTAAAATATTTATACTACTGTTCAGTTATTTAACGTCAAATTTTGTCTGGGGCACCCAGTGGGGATCAAACTCACTGTTAATCTTCAACCATTTTAAATAATATTATTATTTCTGTCCCATAATAGTTTTTATATTTGCCTCTCTTTTCATTCTTGGCAACACTTATTAAAGTTTATGTTCACGTGTCTTTGTGACAGTTTCATGTTTTTCTCTTTAAACTGGGCAAGTAAATTGTTCAACTTAAAATGGTGTGTTGATGTGTACTGTTCAAATTTAAGTAAAAATTTGAATTTTCAAAACTACCCTTGGTATCTTTCTATATCTTAGCAGATAATATGTACAATGATTACAAAATTAAGAGCATATCAGGCAAAATCTGAAATGATACTTGAAATGCTGTGTTCCAATATATTTTACAATGTTCTAAAGATTGAACCCTAATTGCCTAATTGTATATACCGTACCTAATAGGTATGTCCCAATCCTCATAAATACGATGGACACCATTGTAAGTGGGTGTAATATGCTTTCTAAATAATTCACCACCATCAGTGGTTTACCTACTTCACGCCGCTGGCGAGTATTGTTTTTGTTGCATTATTTTGCCTTGAAATGCCACCATGAACCACAATTATGAGATTCTGAATAGTGGTAACCACATCGGTTCAAATGGGACCGGAAAGCCATTGCACTATTCTGCCTTGGGTGTCATTATGAATTACAATTGTGAGATGTAGGAAGTTGTTGATTACGGCAATGCAAAACAAACGTACAAGCAAATGAACTATTCTGCATTAAATGCCACCATGAGCCACAATTATAAGATGGCGTGGATTGGTGACAACGGAAATGCAAAATGAACTGGTAAGACATTGACACTATTTTATCTTGAATGTCACCATGAACCACAATTGTGAGATGGAGAGGAGTGGTGACCATAAGGATGCAAAAAGAAACGGTCAGCCATTGCACTATTCTGCCTTAAATTTCACCATGTACGACAATTGTGAAATGGAGGGAGGTGGTGAACATAGCGACGCAAAAAGAACCGGTGAGCCATTGCACTATTCTGTCTTGAATGTGATCATAAACCACAATTGTGAGATGGAGGGGAGTGGTGAACATAGCAATGAAAAAAGGACCGGTGAGCCATTGCACACTATACTGCCTTGAATGTCACCATGAAGCACAATTGTGAGATGGTGGGAGGTGGTGACCATAGCCACGCAAAAAGAAGCGGTGAGCATATTGCATTAATCTGCATTGAATGTCACCATAAACCACAATTGGGAGACGGAGGGAAGTGGTGACCATAGTGACACAAAGAGAACTGTCGAGCCATTGTACTATACTGCCTTGAATGTCACCATGAACCACAGTTGTGAGATGGACTGGGTGGTGACCATAGCGACGCAAAAAGAACTGGTCTGTCATTGCATTATTCTGCCTTGAATGTCTCAATGAACCACAATTGTGAGATGTAGGGAAGTGATGACCATAGCGTCGCAAAAATAACCTGTGAGCCAATGCACTATTCTGCCTTGAATGTCACCATGAACCACAATTGTGAGACGGAGAGAGGTGGTGACCATAATGAGGCAAAAGAACCAGTGAGCCATTGCACTATTCTGCCTTGAATGTCACCATGAACCACAATTGTGAATTGGATGTGAGTGGTGACCATGGCGACGCAAAAAGATCCAGTGAGCCATTGAACTATTCTGCCTCGAATGTCACCATGTATAACAATTGTGAGATGGAGAGGATTTGTGATCATCATGACGCAAAAAGCACTGTCGAGTCATTGTACTATTCTGCCATGAATGTCACATGAAGCACAATTGTGATATGAAGGGGAGTGGTGACCATAGCAACGCAAAAATAACCGGTGAGCCATTGCACTATTCTGCCTTGAAACTCACCATGAAGCACAATTGTGAAATGGAGGGGATTGGTGACCATAGCCACGCAAAATAGAACTGGCGAGGGATTGTACTGTTCTGCTTTGAATGACACCATAAACCACTATTGTGAATTGGAAGGGAGTGATGCCCATAGCCACGGAAAAAAACCGGTGTGCCATTGCATTATTCTGCCCTGAATGTCACCATGAATCACAATTGTGAGATGTAGTGAGTGGTGACCATAGTGACGCAAAAGGTAACGCTGAGCCATTGCATTATTCTGCCTTGAATGTCACCATAAAGCACAAGTGTGAGATGGAGTGGAGTGGTGACCATAACGATGCAAAAGTACCGGTGAGCCATTGCATTATTCTGCCTTGAATGTCACCATGAAGCACAATTGTGAGATGGAGTGGAGTGGTGTCCATAGCGACGCAAAAACTACCGGTGAGCCATTGCTTTATTCTGCCTTGAATCTCACCATGAACCATAATTGTCAGATGGATGGGAGTGCTCATTACGACAATGCAAAATGCGCTGAGTAAGTGATGATGATTTACTTTCGCATCCTAAATTCTTATTAAAAGAATTAACTGAACAATGGTTACACTCATCAACAGGCTATTTAAGATCAAAACAAGAAACCCTGATAATAGTAAAAGAAAAATGCATTCCACAAGTTAAACAAAATACGAAGGAGCAGGAAAATTTCCTTAGGAAAAAAAAGAACCAAAGAATGTTGGATTGCTATGTGATATCCCTCCTCTTATATGGCAGTGAATGGTCGACAATCTCACGATGAACAAAAAATGGAGACAACAGAAATGGGATTCTACAGAAGGATACTGAGAATTCCAAGGAAGTAGCTAGTAAGTCACGAGGAAATCTTAAAGAAAAAGACAACAAAAAGAACGCTTATACTCGTTATCAGAAAGAAAGTGAAATTTCTTGAACACATAATGAAGAGGTACGTGGAAAGCTTAACTTTTTCAGAGCATACCAAGGGCAAAGGGGGTGAAGTCAGTCAGCCACAGATAGTAATTGCATATGCAAATTTCATCTGTAAGCACAGTCCTCAAAAACCTCCATTAATCCGGCCAACATTGGATCCACAATCTACATTCCAAATATAGTATTTGCGTATGTTTTAATCAATGCAAACTCAATTTATAAGCACTGTTCCAGCAACATCGTTTGACCCGACAATGATTGGATCCAAACATCATTCCAAATATAATAATTGTATTTGTTTTAATCAAATCAAACTTCATTTGTATGTAATGTTCTCCTAAAATCCTTTAATCCGGCCAGAATCGGAACCAAAATTCTCAAAATATATCGTAATTGTATATATTTTTGTTATATACCGTACCTATCAACACTAATGGGTACGTCCCATTCTTCATAAATACGTATTGTAAGTCAGGGTAATGCCGTTTAAGTTGTCTACCTCTAGCAGTGGTTTACCTACTTCATGGCGCTGGCGAATATTTTATTTTGTTGATGTTATAAAGAGTATCATTTCATTTCCAACCTCCGTTTTGGTTATTCCTCATTCAGTAACATTTTCTAGCTTACAACAGTTTTAATCAAAGCAGAATCCAGATTTAAACAATGATCTTCGAAAATATTTTAACCGGGCAGAATTGGATCCAAAATTATCATTCCAAATATAGTAATTTTATATGTTTTAATCAATGCAAATTCCAAGTGTAACCAATGTTCTCCGACCATACTTTAACTCTAATGAAACATACTTTAATGATACTTTAATCTTTTAATTAAACATTAGTTTCCAAAATTCGCATTCCACATATAATAATTGTGATATATTGTAAACAATGCAAACACCATTAAAATCAATATTCAACGAACAGCCTCTAATCCGGTAAACATTGGTTCCACAATTTTCATTCCAGATTTTGTATTTGTATATCATTTATTTATTGCAGACACCATTTTAAGCAATATTCCAAGAACATCCTTTAATCCGGCAAAAATTGGATCCAAAATCCACTTTCCAAATATAGTAATTGTATATGCTTTCCTCAATGCATACTCCCTTTGTAATCAATGTTCCTCAAATATCCGTTTATCTGGAAAAGATTGCTTCCAACATTTTCATTTAAAATATTGTAATTGTACATGTTTTAATCAATACAAAATCCTTCTTTAAGCAATGTTCCCTGGATATCTTTTAAACTGGCAATGATTAGATCCACATTTCTCATTCCGAATACAGTAATGCTATATGTTTTAATCAATGCAAACTCTGGATGTAAGCAACTTTCGACGAACGTACGTTTATACGGCAACATTTGGATCCAAAATTCTCATTCCAAATATCGTAATTTTACTTGTTTTCATCAGTGCAACAATCCTTTTTTACGTAATGATCCATGAATCTTTTTTAATCCGGCAAAGATTGAATCCAAAATTCTCATTCCAAATATATGCATTGTATAAGATTTAAACAACTCAATTTAACAGGACTCCATTTGTAAGAAATGTTCTCCTGACATCCTTTAATTGGACCCAAAGTACGCATTTCAAATATAGTAAATATACATGTATTAACCCCATGCAAATTCCATGATCTCCGAACAACCTGTAATCCGGCAAATGTTGAATCCAGTGTTCCCGTATTAATATAGCAATTATATGATTTAATCAATGCAAACTACATTGGTAATCAATGTTCTCCAAACATCCCCCACTCCAGCAAATATTGGATCCACAATTCTCATTTCCTCTCTAGTAATAGTATAGAATTGAAATGATACAAAATCCTTTTCTAATCCATTTTCTTCGGACATCGTTTAATCCGGCAAAAATTGGATTCTAAATATAGTAATCTTATAGTTTTAATCTATGAAAACTCCATTTGAAAGCAATGTTCCTCGAACTTTCTTTTTATCCAGCAATATTGGATCGCAAATTATCTTTCTAAATAAATTAATTGTATTTGTTTCATCAATGCAAATTCCATGTTTAACCAATGTTCTCCGAACGACCTTTAATTCGGCAAGAATTGGAACCAATATTCTCATTCGAAATATAGTAATTGTTTATGATCTAACCAATGCAAATTCCATATCTGTCTATATTTCTGAGATGAGGTATTATGTAGGTTATTTACATTATTTGGATTATTGTCCTTATCTTTGTCCCCATATTTTTTACAACGTTTCGGTCGTTGTACGCTCCGGCCTTCTTCAGGTGGTTGGAATGTCGAATTGAACCCTTTATTTCGCTCGCTGGTGTACCTCTGTGTGCCACCCTCTGAGTAGCTTCCTTGTAGATATAACTGACCCATTGATCGGAAAGTCTCTTTCATATGTCTGAAACTCAGGCCACTTCGTGGAAACAATCAAAGATGCTCACATCCTATCCAACCAGATGGTGAGCTTGGACGTAGTGAGTTTGTTCACCAAGGTACCCATGGAGGGGGCACTTTCTGTGCACAAGCAATACACTTCGGAATGGGAACATATATCGGCAGGATGTGGGATTAGCAATGCGCTCGCTATTATCATCATCAATGACGAATATATACATGGAATACTTCGAGGAAATGGCATTAGAATCTATATTTTTAAAGCCAACTATATGGTTAAGGTACGTAGATGACACTTTCATACTCTGGCCACACCAGGATGATGTTCAGGTTCTACTGGACCATGTGAACTCAATAAGACCTTCGATATAGTTCCCAATGGAGAAAGAGAGTAACAACACATTCACATTCTTGGATGTTCTAATATCTCGAACAGAGCATTGGTTCAAGACATCCGTATACCGTAAGCCGACATTCACCGGACAGTACCTCAATTTCAACTCCCACCATCCATACAGCATAAAGAAAGGGATCGTCCGCTGCTTACAACACCGAGCAAAAGTCATTAGTGGCGACCCAGAGACATTAGATAAAGAATTGGTCAGTATAAGTAGTACCCTACAACGTAACAACTACCCTGAGTACATTGCAGCAGCCCCCAAAATCTGGGATAGGAGGGTACAAAAGGAGGAGGACAACAACACTAAGAAAACAGTCTGCCTGTCTTATGTGAAGGGGTTACCAAAGAAAATACAAAGAATCTGCGGTCCATATAACATCAGGACAACCTTCAAAAGGTTGACGACACTTCGCACATATCTCTCCCGAGTAAGACCCCCCATAGAGGAGAACATGACTAAAGACCGTGTGTACGTTATCCCGTGCATCTGCGGAAAGAAATATAAAGGAGAGACAGACCTCCACCTTAAGGTGAGGCTTGAAGAACACCAGAAAGCTGTAACACGAGGGGAAGTGGAAAATCAGGCGTAGCTGACCACATATGGAGAGAGAAGGGAGATCACTGCCCTCTGTGGGATCAGGTTGAGATCATAGACAAGAAGCACCATTGGAAAATACGTAAACTTAAAGAATCAGCACATATGCTAGGCCACAAAAATCTCCTGAGCCGTCCAAGCATAGAAATTAATACAATAAGTAATAAGGAGTGCTAGAGAAAAGCAATAATAACAACAAAGTTGCAATATGAGTTCTGGTAAAAACATGCAATGATAACAGCAAAAATTGCAACATGAGCATTGGTAAAAATTGTTTCTGAAGACATTAGGTTTATCATACCCAGAAATTCATACACAGATGTGCTCAAGGACACAAAGGCGTTGGTTAGATCCAGTGACAGGACCCAAAAAATGTGAGTTCAATACCCGGTTAAGGCAGTGGAGAACTTTCAGAGGGAAAAATTAACAGGAGATAGTTGATGGCATCCATTAAACATGCTTCTTGAAACAAGAACAGTCTACCCCAGTGAGCGAAATAAAGGGTTCACGCTGACATTCCAAACACCTGAAGAAGGCCGGAGCGTACAAAGTTTAATCCGTCAATTATTGGATCCAGTATTCTCATTCGAAATATAGGAGACGTTTATTATTTAACCATAGCAAATACCATGTTTAACCAATGTTCTCCTAACCAACTTTAATCCGACAGTCGTTGGATCCAATATTCTCATTCGAAATATAGTAATTGTTTATGATTTAACCAATGCAAATACCATGTCGGACCAATGTTCCCTGACAATGTTTAATCCGTCAATTATTGGATCCAATATTCTCATTCGAAACATAGAAATTCTTTATTATTTAACCAATGCAAATTACATGTTTAACCAATGTTCGTCTAACAACTATTAATACGACAAACATCGGATCCAATATTCTCATTCGAAATATAGTAAATGTTTATTATTTAACCAATGCAAATTCCATGTTTAATGAATGTTGTCCGATCGACCTTTGATTCGGCAAGCATTGGATCCAAAATTCTCATCCGAAATATCGTCATTGTTTAATATTTCACCAATGCAAATTCCATGTTTAACCAATGTTCTCCTAAGACCACTAAATTAGGCAAGCTTTGGATCCAAAATTCTAATTCGAAATATAGTAATTGTTTATGATTTAAGCAATGCAACTTCTCTGTTTCACCAATGTTCTCTGAACGACCTTTAATTCGGCAAGAATTGGATCCAATGTTCTCATTTGAAATATAGTAATTGTTACCAATGTTTAACAAATGCAAATTGCATGTTTTACCAATGTTCTCCGAACTACTTTTAATACAGCAAGTATTGGATCCAATATTCTCATTCTCAAATATATATTAATTGTTTATGATTTAACCAATGCAAATTCCATGTTTGACCAATGGCCTCCTAACAAACTTTAATACGGCAAGCACTGGATCCAATATTCTCATTCGAAATATGGTAATTGTTTATGATATAACCAAGGCAAATTCCATGATGACCAATGTTCTCCGAACTACTTTTAATCCGGCAAGAATTGGATCCAATATTCTCATTCGAAATGTTTATGATTTAACCAATGCAAATTCTATGGTTGACCAATGTTCTCCTAACAACGTTTAATCCTTAAATTATTGGATGCAATATTCTAATTCGAAATATAGTAATTGTTTATTATTTAACCAATGCAAATTCCATGTTTAACAAATGTTCTCCGAAATACCTTTAACCCGGCAGGCATTGGATCTAATATTCTCATTCGAAATATATAGTAATTGTTTATGATTTAACAAATGCCAATTCCATGTTTAACTATTTTTTCCGACAGAACTCTAATCTGGCAGGCATTGGATCTAATATTCTCATTCGAAATATATAGTTAATTGTTTATGAATTAACAAATGCCAATTCCATGTTTGACCAATCTACTCCTAACAACGTTTAATCCGTCAATTATTGGATCCAATATTCTCATTCGAAATATTAAATATTGTTTGTGATTTAACCAAACAATTACTTTGATATATATTTCGAATGAGATTATTTGATCCAATTCATGACAGATAGAAACGTCTTTCGGATAACATTTGTTAAACATGGAATTGGCATTCGTGAAATCATAAACATTTCCTATATTTCGAAAGAGAATATTGGATCCAATAATTGAAGGATTAAACGTTGTTAGGAGAACATCGGTCAACCATTGAATTTGCATTGGTTAAATCATAAACAATTACTATATTTCGAATGAGAATATTGGAATCAACACTTGCCGGATTAAAGGTTTTTAAGAGAACATTGGTTAAACATGGAATTGGTTAAATCATAAACAATTACTATATTTCGAATGATAATATTGGATTCAAGGCCTGCCTGATTAAAGGTCTTTCGGAGAACATTTGTAAAACATGGAATTGGCATTGGTGAAATCATATATTCCTATATTTCGAAAGAGAATATTGGATCCAATAATTGAAGGATTAAACGTTGTTAGGAGAACATTGGTCAACCTTGGAATTTGCATTGGTTAAATCATAAAGAAATACTATATTTCGAATGAGAATATTGCATCCAAAACTTGCCGGATTAATAGTAGTTCGGAGAACACTGGTCAAGCATGAAATTTGTATTGGTTAAATTACAAAGAATTACTAAATTTTGAATGAGAATTTTGGATCCAATGCTTGCTGGATTAAGGGTTCTTAGGAGAACATTGGTTAAACATGGAATTGGCATTGGTTAAATAATAAATAATTACTATATTTCGAATGAGAATATTGGATTCAATACTTGCCGGATTAAAAGTAGTTTGGAGAACATTGTTCAAGCAATGAATTTGAATCGGTTAAATCATAAACAATTACTATATTTCGAATGAGAATATTGGAATCAACCCTTGCCGGTTTATAGGTTTTTAGGTGAACATTGTTTAAACATCGAATTTGCATTGATTAAATCATAAACAATTCCTATATTTCGAATTAGAATATTGGATCCAATAATTGACGGATTATACAATAATCTCATTCGAAATATACTAATTGATTATTATTTAAACAAGGAAAATTCCTTGTTTAACCAATGTCCTCCTAAAAACCTTTAATCCGGCAAGCATTGCATCCAATATTCTCATTCAAAATATAGTAATTGTTTAATATTACACCAATGCAGATTCCATGTTTCACCTATGTTCTCCTAACAAACTTTAATCCGGCATTTATTGGATACAATAATCTCATTCGAAATATACTAATTGTTTTTTGATTTAACCATTTCTATCAATGCTATCTCCATGTTTAACCAATGTTCTCCTAAGAACCCTTAATCCGGCAAGCATTGCATCCAATATTCTCATTCGAAATATAGTAATTGTTTATGATTTAACAAATGCTAATTCAATGTTTAATTGGATCCAATATTCTCATTCGAATTATAGTAATTGTTTAATATTTACCAATGCAAATTCCATGTTTAACCAATGTTCCCCGGATATACTTTAGTCTGGCTAAGTTTGGATCCACTATTCTCATTCGAAATATAACAATTGTTTATGTTTTAATCAATGCAAACTTTATGCTTAACCGATCTTTCGTTAATCCGGCAAACATTTTTTCCAATATTCTCATCCCATATCTAGTAATTGCTTGTTTTGATAAATGCAATCTCCATGTGTAAACCAATGTTGTCCTAACATTCTTTACTCCGGCAAACTTTGAATTCAAATTTTACATTCCAAATTTTATTTTATATAATTTTTCTCTCCATGCAATCTCCATGTTTAAGTTATATTGTCCGAACATCTTTTAATCCGGCCAATATTGGATGCAAAATTGTCATTCCAAATATAATATTTGTATAATGCTATCTCCACCTGTAAGTAATTTTGTCCGAAATTAATTTAACCCCACTGACTTTGAATCAAAAATTCTAATTCTATGTATAATATTTGTATATGTTTCTTCCAATGCAAACTCACTATATAAGCGGTTTACTCCAAATATCCTTTAATCTGGCTAATTTTAGATCCAAAATTCTCATTCAAAAATAAGTAATTTTATACGTTCCAATCAATGCAATGTCCTTGTTTCAGCAATGTTGTTGTCCGAAAATTCTTTAATCCGACCAAAATTGGATGCAAAATTCTCTTCGCAAATATAGTTTTGTATAAGTTTCTATCAATGCTATCTCTATGTTTAAGCAATATTGTCTGAGCATCCTTTTATTCTGCCAATATTGTATCCTATTTCTCATTCTAATTATAACATTTGTATAAGTGTCCCACCGTTTGTTAGCAATATTGTCTTTTTATCCGGCAAAATTGGATCTAAAATTTTTATTCGAAATAGATATTTGTATAAAAGTTTATCAATAAAATCAAGTTTAAGCTATGTTGACCGAACATCCTTCAATCAGACCAAAAATTGAATCCCAAATTCTCATTCCAAAGACAGTATTTGTAGACGTTTCTATTAAAGCTTTATGCATGTGTCAGCAATGTTGTCTGACCGATCTTTAATCCGGCAAACAGTGTATAAAATATTCTCCTTGCAAAGATAATATTGTATAAGCTTCTATCAATGCCATCTCCATGTGTGAACAGTGTGGTCTGAACATTCGTTAATCCGGTAAATATTGGATCTAAAATTCTTTGACCAAATATAGTGTTTGTATAAGTTACTATAAATGCAATGACTATGTGTAAGAAATTTTGTACCAACATCCTTTTAATCCGGTCAGCTTTGGATCCCAAATTCTCAAATATAGTACTTCAATAAAAACTCCATGTTTAATCGATGTTGTCATGCATCATATAATCTGGCCAACATTGGATCCATATTATTCCAAGTTTTTGTATAAGTTCCTATCATGTTTAAACAATTTATTACGAACATCCTTTAATCCGAGAAATATTTGATCCAAAATTCTCATTTTAAAAATAGAACTTATATAAATTTCTATCAAAACAATCTGCACGTGTAAGCTATATTGTCCAAACATACTTTAATCCGGAAAATATTGGATCGAGAATTGATAGAAACTTATATAAGTATAATATTTAGAATGAGAATTTTGGATCCAATATTGGCCGGACAAACAGATGCTCCGACAAAATAGATTACATATGCAGGTTGTATTGATGGAAACTTATAGAAGTTGTTTATTTGGAATGAGAAATACTGAAAACAATTGACTGGTGTAAAAGAACTTCGAACAGCATAATTAAACATAGAGTTTGCATTGGACTATATTTGGATTGAATATTTTGGATCCAATGTTGATCGGATTAAAGATGTTCGGACAAAAATGCTTACAGACGAAGTTTGCATTGATAGAAGCATATACAAGTCTATACTTGGAATGAGAATGTTTTATCCACATGTGTCAGAATTAAAGTATAATAGGAGAATATTGCTTACAAAGGGAGATTGCATTGATGGAAACTTATATTAGTCCTATATATGGAATCAGAAATGTTAAAAAATTTTGGTCGGATCAAAAGGATGTTCAGACAACATTATTAAACTTGTCCTTTTCATTGATAGAGATTTACACGACTACTGTATTTGTAATGATCAATTTAGAGCGAGTTTAGGCCGGATTAAAGTTTGTTCGGACAACATTATTAAACATGAAATCATTGATAGAAATTTACGCGAGTATTATATGTGGAATGATAAATATAGAATGAGTGTTGGCTGGATTAAAGGATGTTCGGACAACATTATTAGACTTGGGCTTTTCAATAATAGAGAATTACACGAGTACTACATTTGGAACGATAATTTTAGATCGAGCGGGAGTTCGGATTAAAAGATGTTCGGACAACCTTGTTAAACTTGGGCATTCCATGATGTAAACTTACAAGAGTACTATGTTTGGAATGAAAAATTTAGACAGAATGTTGACCGGATTACAGGATGTACAGACAACATTATTAAACTTGGTTTTGTGATTGATAGAAATGATAATTTTGGCTCTAGTGGCGGCCAGATTAAAGGATGTTCGGACAACATTATTAAACTATGGGTTTTCTTTGATAGACACTTAAACAATTACTCTATTCGGAATGATAATTTTAGACCGACTGGTGGCCGGATTAAAGGATGTTTGGACAACATTATTAAACTTGGGCTTTTCAATGATAGAGAATTACACGAGTACTACATTTGGAACGATAATTTAGATCGATTGGGGGGCCGGATTAAAGGATGTTCGGACAACAATATTAAACATGGGTTTTTCATTGATAGAAATTTACAAAATATTCGGAATTATAAATTTAGACCGAGTGTTGGCCGGAATAAAGGATGTTCGGACAACATTATTAAATTTGGGCTTTTCTCTGATAGACATTTGCACAATTACTATATTCGAAATGATAATTTTAGACAGAGTCGTGGCCGGATTAATGGATGTTCGAACAACATTATTAAACTTGGGCATATCTTTGATAGACACTTACACAATTACTATATTCGGAATTATAATTTTAGACGAATGGTGGTGGCCGTATTAAGGATGTTCGGACAACATTATTAAACTTAGACTTTTTATTGATAGACACTTAAACAATTACTATATTCGGAATGATAATTTTAGACCGAGTGGTGTCCGGATTAAAGGTGTTCGGAAAAAGTTATTAAACATAAGCTTAAAAAAAACAAAAAAACTTACACAATAACTATATTCGGAATTATAATTTTAGAACGAGTGCTGGCCGGATTAAAGGATGTTCGGAGAAACTTATTAAACTTGGGCTTTTCTTTGATAGACACTTACACAATTACTATATTCGGAATGATAATTCTAGACCGAGTGGTGGCCGGATTAATGTATGTTCGGATAATATTACTACACTTGTTCTTTTCTTTCATAAACACTTACACAATTAGTATATTCTAAATGATAATTTTAGATCGAACGGTGGCCAGATTAAAGGATGTTCGGACAACCTTATTAAACTTGTGTTTGCTTTGATAGACACTTACCGAATTACTATATTCGGAATGATAATTTTAGACCAAGTCATGTCCGGATTAATCGATGTACGGATAACATTATTAAACTTGGTTTTTTCTTTGATAGACACCTACAATATTACTATATTCGGAATGATAAATTGAGACCGAGTTGTGGCCGGATTAAAGGACGTTCGGACTACATTATTAAAATTGGGCTTTTCTTTGGTAGACACTTACACAATTACTATATTCGGAATGATAATTTTTGACAGAGGGGTGGTCGGATTGAAGCATGTTCGGACAACCTTATTAAAATTGGGCTTTTCTTTGATAGACACTTACACAATTACTATATTCGGAATGATAATTTTGACAGAGGGGTGGTCGGATTGAAGCATGTTCGGACAACCTTATTAAAATTGGGCTTTTCTTTGATAGACACTTACACAATTACTATATTCGGAATGATAATTTTTGACAGACGGGTGGTCGGATTGAAGCATGTTCGGACAACCTTATTAAAATTTGGCTTTTCTTTGATAGACACTTACGCAATTACTATATTCGGAATGATAATTTTTGACAGAGGAGTGGTCGGATTGAAGCATGTTCGGAAAACGATATTAAACTTCGGCTTTTCTTTGATAGAAACTTACACAATTACTATATTCGGAATGATAGTTTTAGACAGAATGGTACCCGGATTAAGGGATATTCGGACAGCATTATTCAACTTGGGATATTCATTGATATATATTTACGCGAGTATTATATTTGGAATGATAATTTTACACCGAGTTTGGCCGGATTAAAGGATGTTCCAGGAAACCTTATAAAAATTGTGCTTTTCTTTGATAGACACTTAAACAATTACTATATTCGGAAAAATAATTTTAGACCGAATGGTGGCCGGATTAATGGATGTTCGGACTACATTATTAAACTTAGACTTTTCTCTGATAGGCACTTACACAATTACTATATTCCGATTGATAATTTTAGTCCGAGTGGTTCCCGGATTGAAGGATGTTCGGACAACATTATTATATTTGGGCTTCACTTTGATAGACACTTAAAGAATTACTATATTCAGCATGATAATTTGAGACCGAGTGGTGGCCGGATTAAAGGATGTTCGGACAACATTATTAAACTTGGGTTTTCTTTGATAGACACTTACACAATTACTATATTCGGAATGATAATTTTAGACCAAGTGTTGGCCGTATTAAAGGATGTTCCGCCAACCTTAATAAACATGGGCTTTTCTTTGATAGACTCTTAAACAATTACTATATTCGGAATGATAATTTTAGACCGAATGGTGGCCGGATTAAAGGATGTTTGGACAACATTATTAAAGTTGGGCTTTTCTTTGATAGACGCCTACCCAATTACTATATTCGGAATGATAATTTCAGACCGAGTGGTGGCTGGATTAAATGATGTTCGGACAACCTTATTAAACTTGGTCTTTTCTTTGATAGACACTTACACAATTACTATATTAGGAATGATAATTTTAGACAGAGTTGTGTCCGGATTAAATGATGTTCTGTCAACATTATTAAACTTGCGCTTTTCTTTGATAGAATCTTACACAATTACTATATACGGAATGATAATTTTAGACCGAGTGCTGGCCGGATTCAAGGATGTTCGGACAACCTCATTAAACTGGTGCCTTTCTTTGATAGACACTTACACATTACTATATTCGGAATGATAATTTTAGACAGAGTGGTGGCCGTATTTAAGGATGTTCGGACAACATTATTAAACTTGGGCTGTTCTTTGGTAGACATTTACCCAATTTCTATAATCGTAATGATGAATTTAGACCAAGTGGTGGCCGATTTAAAGGATGTTCTGACAACCTTATTAAACTTGGGCTTTCTTTGGTAGACACTTACATAATTACTATATTCGGAATGATAATCTAATATGGACCGGAATCCAACCAATCAGAAGATTGCTGCATGATGTTCTTTATCATCTCACACGTCGCTCAAATATGGACCGGAATCCAAGAGATCTGAAGCCTTGCTGATGGACGTAGTTTTTCATCTTACACAGACGATCAAATATGGACCGGAATCCACCAGATCTGTGGCCTTGCTGCCGGACGTAGTTAATCATCTTACACAAGACGCTAAAATATAGAGCGGAATCCACCATATTACTGGCCTTGCTGCTGGTTGTAGTTTATCATCTTACACAAGACGCTCACATATGGACCGGAAATCAACAGATCAGAAGTTTTGCTGCTGGACCTAGGTTATTATCTTACACAAGACGCTCAAATATGGACCGTAGTCAAACAGATCACGAGTCTTGCTGCTGGGCGTAGTTTATCACCGTACACAAGACGCTCAAATATGGACCAGAAATCAACAGATCAGTGGCCTTGCTGCTAGACGTAATTTATCAACTTACACAAGACGCTCAAATATTGACCGGAATCCAACGGATCAGAAGCATTGCTGCTGGGCTAAGTTTATCATCTTACACATGAGGCACAAATTATGGACCGGGATCAACCAGATCAGTGTTCTTGCTGCTGGACGTAGTTTACCATCTTACACACGACGGTCAAATATGGAACGGAATCCAACAGATCAGAAGCTTTCCAGCTGGATGTAGTTTATCATCTTACTCAAGTCGGTTACATATGGACCGGAATCCAACAAATCAGAAGACTTGCTGCTGGCCGTAGTTTATCATCTTACACAAGTCGCTCAAATATGGACCGGAATCCAACAGATCTGTGGTATTGTTACTGGACGTAGTTTATCGTATTACACAAGACGCTAAAATATCAACCAGAATCCAACAGATCAGAAGCCTTGCTGCTGGACGTAGTTTATCATCTTACTCAAGTCGGTTAAATATGGACCGGAATCCAACAGATCAGAAGACTTACTGCTGGTCGTATTTTATAAACTTACACAAGTCGCTCAAATATGGACCGGAATCCAACAGATCAGAAGCCTTGCTGCAGGACAAAGTTTATCATCTTACACAAGACGCTCAAATATGGACCGGAGTCCAACAGATCAGAAACCTTGCTGCTGGATGTAGGTAATCATCTTACAAAAGACGCTCAAATATGGAACGTAATCCAACGGCTTGCTGCTGGACGTAGTTAAACATCTTACACAAGACGCTCAAATATGGACCGGAATGCAAGAGATCAGAAGCCTTTCTGCTGGCCGTAGTTTACCAAGTTACAAAAGTGGCTCAAATATGGACTGGAATCCGACAGATCAAAAGCCTTGCTGCTGGACGTAGTTTATCATCTTACACAAGTCACTCAAATATGAACCGGAATCCAACAGATCAGAAGGCTTGCTGCTGAATGTAGTTTATCATCTTACACAAGACGCTCAAATATTGACCGGAATCCACCAGATCAGAAGCCTTGCTGATGGACGTAATTTATCATCTGACACAAGACGCTCAAATATGGTCCGGAATTCAACAGATCAGAAGCATTGCAGCTGAACCTAGTTAATTATCTTACACATGACGCTCAAAAATGGACCGAAATCCAAAATATCAGAGGCCTTGCTGCAGGACGAAGTTTATCATCTTAGACAAGACTCTCAAATATGGAATGGAATCCAACAGACCAGAAGGCTTGCTGCTGGATGTAGTTCATCATCTTAAAAAAGACGCTCAAATATGGACCGGAATTCAACAGATCAGTCGCCTTGCTGCTGGACGTAGTTAAACATCTTACGCAAGACGCTCAAGTATGGAACGGAATCCAACATATCAATATCCTTGATGCTGGTCGTAAATTATCAACTTACACAAGACGCTCAAATATGGAACGCAGTCCAACAGATCAGAAGCCTTGCTGCTGGACGTAGTATATAATCTTACACAAGTCACTCAAATATGGACCAGAATCCAACAAATCACAAGCCTTGCGGCTGGACGTATTTTATGATCTTACACAAGACGCACAAATATAAACCGGAGTCCAAGAGATGAGAAGGCTTGCTGCTGAAGGTAGTTTATCATCTTACACAGGACGCTCAAATATTCACCGGAATCCAATAGATCAGAAGTCTTGCTGCTGGACGAAGTTTATCATCTGACACAAGACGCTCAAATATGGACCAGAATTCAACAGATCAGAAGCTTTGCTGCTCAACCTAGTTAATTATCTTACACGTGACGCTCAAATATGGACCGGAGTCCAACAGATCAGAAGCCTTGAAGCTGGGCGTAGTTTATCGTCTTACACAAGACGCTCAAATGTGGACCTGGATCCAACAGATGAGGGGCCTTGCTGCTGGAAGTAGTTAAACATCTTAGAGAAGACGCACAAATATGGAATGCAATCGAACAGATCAGAAGCCTTGCTGCTGGAAGTAGTTTATAATCTTACACAAAACACACAAATATGGAACGGTATCCAACAGATCATTGGCTTGTCTGCTGGACGTAGTTAAAGATCTTGCACAAGACGGTCAAATATGGACCGGAATCCAACAGATAAGAAGCCTTGCTGATGGACGTATTTTATCATCTTATACAAGACACTCAAATATGAACCGGAATTCAAAAGATCAGAATCCTTGCTGCTGGTGTAGTTCATCATCTTACACAAGCCGCTAATATATGGACCATGATCCAACAGATCAGAATCCTTCATGCTGGACGTAGTTTATCATCTCACAAAAGACGCCCAGATATGGACCGGAATCCAACAGATCAGAAGCATTGCTGCTGGACGTTTTTTAACATCTTACACAAGACGCTCAAATATGAACCGGAATACAACAGATCAGTGGCATTGCTGTTGGACGTCGTTAAACATCTTACACAAGACGTTCAAATATGAACCGGAATCCAACAGATCAGGGGCCTTGCTGCTGGACGTAGTTTATCATCTCACACAAGACGCTCAAATATGAACCGGAATCCAACAGATCAGTGGCTTTGCTGCTGGACGTAGTTTATCTTCTTCCACAAAACGCTAAATATGGACCGCAATCCAACAGATCAATGGCTTTGCTGCTGGACGTAGCTTATCATCTTACAGAAGACAGTAAGTCATGGACCGGAATCCAACAGACCAGTGGCCTTGCTGCTGGACGTAGTTAAAAATCTTACACAAAACGCTTAAATATGAACCAGAATCCAACAGATCAGGGGCATTGCTGCTGGACGTAGTTAAAAATCTTAAACAAGACGCACAAATATGGACCGGAATACAACAGATCAGTGGCGTTGCTGTTGGACGTTGTTAAACATCTTACACAAGACGCACAAATATGGACCGGAATACAACAGATCAGTGGCGTTGCTGTTGGACGTTGTTAAACATCTTACACAAGACGTTCAAATATGAACCGGAATCCAACAGATCAGAAGCATTTCTCCTGGACATTTTTTATCATCTTACACAAGACGCTCAAATATGGACCGGAATCCAACATATCAGGGGCCTTCCTGATGGACGTAGTTTATCATCTCACACAAGACGCTCAAATATGAACCGGAATCCAACAGATCAGTGGCTTTGCTGCTGGACGTAGTTTATCATGTAGCAGAATACGCTCAAATATGGAACGGAATCCAACAAATCAGAAGCCTTTCTGCTGGACGTAATTTATCATCTTGCACCAGACGCTCAAATATGGACCGGAATCCAACAGATCATTGGCCTTGCTGCTGGTCGTAGTTTATACTTTTACAGAAGACTGTCAATTATGGACCGTAATCCAACGGACCAGTTGGCTTCATGCTTGACGTAGTTAAAAATCTTACTAAACATTTTAAATATGGACCGGAATCCAACAGATCTGTGGCTTTGCTGCTGGACGTAATTCATCATCTTACACATGACGCTAAAATATGTACCGGAATCCATCAGATCAGTGGCTTTGCTGCTGGACATAGTTTATCATCTTACACAAGACGGTCAAATATTGATCGGAATCCAACAGAGCAGTGACCTTGCTGGTGGACGTAGTTTATCATCTAAAACAAAACGCTAAAATATGGAACGGAATCCAACAGATCACAAGCTTTTCTGCTGGACGTAGCTTATCATCTTACAGAAGACGGTAAGTTATGGACCGGAATCCAACAGACCAGTGGCCTTGCTGCTGGACGTAGTTAAAAATCTTACACAAAACGCTTAAATATGGACCGCAATCCAACAGATCAGTGGTCTTCCTGCTGTATGTTGTTTATCATCTTACACAAGACGGTCAAATATTGATCGGAATCCAACAGAGCAGTGACCTTGCTGGTGGACGTAGTTTATCATCTAAAACAAAACGCTCAAATATGGAACGGAATCCAACAGATCAGAAGCCTTGCTGTTGGACTTATTTTATCATCTTGCACCAGACGCTAAAATATGGAACGGAATCCAACAGATCACAAGCTTTTCTGCTGGACGTAGCTTATCATCTTACAGAAGACGGTAAGTTATGGACCGGAATCCAACAGACCAGTGGCCTTGCTGCTGGACGTAGTTAAAAATCTTACACAAAACGCTTAAATATGAACCAGAATCCAACAGATCAGGGGCATTGCTGCTGGACGTAGTTAAAAATCTTAAACAAGACGCACAAATATGGACCGGAATACAACAGATCAGTGGCGTTGCTGTTGGACGTTGTTAAACATCTTACACAAGACGTTCAAATATGAACCGGAATCCAACAGATCAGAAGCATTTCTCCTGGACATTTTTTATCATCTTACACAAGACGCTCAAATATGGACCGGAATCCAACATATCAGGGGCCTTCCTGATGGACGTAGTTTATCATCTCACACAAGACGCTCAAATATGAACCGGAATCCAACAGATCAGTGGCTTTGCTGCTGGTCGTAGTTTATCTTCTTCCACAAAACGCTCAAATATGGACCGCAATCCAACAGATCAATGGCTTTGCTGCAGGACGTAGTTTATCATGTAACAGAATACGCTCTAATATGGAACGGAATCCAACAAATCAGAAGCCTTGCTGCTGGACGTAATTTTTCATCTTGCACCAGACGCTCAAATATTGACCGGAATCCAACAGATCAGAATCCTTGCTGCTGAACGTAGTTCATCATCTTACACAAGCCGCTCAAATATGGTCCGGGATCCAACAGATCAGAATCCTTCATGCTCGACGTAGTTTATCATCTCACACAAGACGCTAAAAATATGGACCGGAATCCAACAGATCAGAAGCATTGCTGGGGAAGTTTTTATCATCTTACACAAGACGCTCAAATATGGACCGGAATACAACCGATAAGTGGCATTGCTGCAGGACGTAGTTTATCATCTTACAAAAGATGCTCAGATATGGAACAGAATCCAACAGATCAATGGCTTTGTTGCTGGGCCTAGTTTATCCTGTTACACAATACGCTCAAATATGGACCTCAATCTAACAGATCAGTGGCTTTGCTGCTGGACGTATTTTATCACCTTAAGCAAGAAGCTCAAATATGGACAGGAATCCAACAGATCAGTGACTTAGCAGCTGGACGTAGTTCATCATATTACACAAGACGCTCAAATATGGACCGGAATCCAACAGAACAGTGGCTTTGCTGCTAGACGTATTTTATCATCTTCCACAAAACGCTCAAATTTGGACCGCAATCCAACAGATCAGTGGTTTTGCTGATGGACGTAATTTATCATCTGATAAAGACGCTGAATTATCACCGCAATCCAAAATATCAGTGGCTTTGCTGGTGGAGGTAGTTTATCATCTCACACAAGACGCTCAAATATGAATCGGAATCCAACAGATCAGTGGCTTTGATGCTGGACGTATTTTATCAACTTACACAAGACGGTCAAATATGGACCGGAATCCTACAGATCATTGTTTTTGCTGCTGGACGTAGTTCATCATCTTACACAAGACGCTCAAATATGGACCGCAAAACAACAGAACAGTAGGATTTCTGCTGGTGATAGTAAACGATTTTACACAAGACGCTCAAATATGGACTGGAATCCAACAGATCAGCGGCTTTACTGCGGGGGTAGTCTATCATCTTACACAAAACGCTCAAATATGGACCACAATCCAACAGATCAGTGGCTTTGCTGCTGGATGTAGTTTATCATTATACAGTATACGCTCAAATATGGACTGCAATCCAACAGATCAGTGGCTTTGCTGCTGGGCGTAGTTTATCATCTTGCTCAAAACGCTCAAATATGGACCACAAACCAACAGATCATTGATTTCTTCAGGACGTAGTTTATCATCTTACACAAAACGCTCATATATGGACCGGAATCCAACAGAACAGTAGCTTTGCTGCTGGACGTAGTTCATCAGCATACACAAGACGCTCGAATACGTACCGGAATCCAACAAATCAGTGGCTTTGCTGCTGGACGTAGTTTATCATTTACACAAGACGATCAAATTTGGACCGGAATCCAAGAGATCAGTGGCATTTCTGCGGGGCGTAGTTAACAATTTTACACATGCCGCTACAATATGGACCGGAATCCAACAGATCAGTGGCTTTTCTGCTCGAAGTATTTCATCATCTTACACAAGACGCTCAAATATGGACCGGAATACAACAGATCAGTGGTTTTCTGCTGGACGTAGTTTATCATCATACAGTATACGCTCAAATATGGACTGCAATCCAACAGATCAGTGGCTTTGCTGCTGGGCGTAGTTTATCATCTTGCTCAAAACGCTCAAATATGGACCACAAACCAACAGATCATTGATTTCTTCTGGACGTAGTTTATCATCTTACACAAAACGCTCAAATATGGACCAGAATCCAACAGAACAGTGGCTTTGAAGCTGGACGTAGATTATCATATTCCACATAAAGCTAAAATATGGACCGGAATCCAACAGATCAATGTCTTTCCTGATTGACGGAGGTTATCATCTCACACAAGACGCTCAAATATGGACCTCAATCTAACAGATCAGTGGTTTTGCTTCTGGGCGTAGTTTATCCTGTTAAACAAGACGCTAATATATGGACCGCAATCAAAAGATCAGTCGTTTGCTGGTGGACGTAGTTTACCGTTATACACAAGACGCTCAAATATGGACCGCAATCCAACAGATCAGTGGCTTTCCATGTGGACGTAGTTTATCATCTAAGACAAGACGCTCAAATATGAATAGGAATCCAACAGAACAGTGGATTTGATGCTGGACGTATTTTATCAACTTACACAAGACGGTCAAATATGGACCGGAATCCTACAGATCATTGTTTTTGCTGCTGGACGTAGTTCAACATCTTACAAAAGACGCCCAAATATGGACCACAATCCAACAGAACGGTAGGATTTCTGCTGGGCGTATTAAAAGTTTTTACACAAGGCGCTCAAATATGGACTGGAATCCAACAGATCAGTGGCTTTACTGCTGGGCGTAGTCTATCATCTTACACAAAACGCTCAAATATGGACCACAATCCAAAAGATCAGTGGCATTGTTGCTGGATGTAGTTTAACGCTAAAATATGGACCTCAATAACAACAGATAAGTGGCATGTTTGCCGGACGTAGTTTATCATCTTACACAAGACGCTCAAATATGGACCGCAATCCAAATATCAGTGGTTTTCCTGGTGGACGTAGTTTATCATCCTACACAAGACGCTCAAATATGGACCGCAATCCAACAGATCAGTGGCTTTGCTGTTAGACGTCGTTTATTATCTGATACAAAACGCTCTAATATGGACCGCAATCCAACAGGTTAGTGGCTTTGCTCCTGGACGTAGTTTATCATCTTACACAATACATTCAAATATGGACCGGAACACAACAGATCAGTGGCTTTGCTGCTGGATGTAGATTATCATCTCACACACATCGCTCAAATATGGTCCGGAATCTAAGAGATCAGTGGCTTTTCTGCTGGATGTACTTAATCATGTTAAAGAAGACACTTAAATATGGACCGGAACCCAGCAGATCAGTGGCTTTGCAGCTGGACGTAGTTTATCATCATACACAAGACGCTCAACTATGGACCGAAATCCAACAGATCAATGGCTTTGCTGCAGGACATATTTAATCTTATTAAACAAGACGCACAAATATGGATCGAATCAAACAGATCAGTGGCTTTGCTGGTGGAAGAATTTTATTATCATACACAAGACGCTCAAATATGGACCGGAATCCAACAGATCATTGGCTTTGCTGCTGGACGTAGTATATCATCTTACACAAGACGCTCAAATATGGACCGCAATCGAACCGGTCAGTTGGATTTCTGCTGGGCGTAGGTAACAATTTTACACAACACGCTCAAATATGAACAAGAATCCAACTGGTCATTGGCTTTGGGGGTGGACGTAATATTATCATTTTACACAAGACGTTCAAATATGGACCGGAATCCAACAGACCAGTGACCTTGATGCTGGACAAAATTTATCATCTTACACAAGACGCTCAAATATGGACCGGAATCCAACAGATCAGTGGCTTTGCTGCTGGATGTAGTTTATCATATTCCGGAAAACGCTCAAATATAGACCGCAATCCAATATATCAGTTTCTTTGCTGGACGTAGTTTATCATATTATACAAGACGCTCAGATATGGATCGCAATCCAAAAGATAAGTGACCTTGCTGCTGGACGTAGTTAAATATCTTACACAAGACGCGCAATTATGGACCGCAAGCCAACAGATCAGTGGCTTCGCTGCTGGCCGTAGTTTATCTTCATACGCAATACGCTCAAATATGGACCGGAATCCAACAGATCAGTGGTTTTGCTGCTGGACGTAGTTTATCATCTTCCAGAAAACACTCAAATATTGACCGCAATCCAACAGATCAGTGGCTTTTCTGCTGGACGTAGTTTATTATCTTACGCAAGAGGCTCAAATATGGACCTCAATCCAGTAGATCAGTGGCTGTGCTGCTGGACGTAGTTTATCATCTTACACAAGACGCTCAAATATGGACCGCATTCCAACCGATCAGATGCTTTGCTGGTGGACGGTATTTATCATCTTACACAAGACGCTCAAATATGGACCGGAATCCTACAGATCATTGATTTTACTCCTGGACGTAATTTATCATCTTACACAAGATGCTCAAGTGTGGACAGCAATCCAACCGGTCTGTTGCATTTCTGCTGGGCGTAGGTAACAATTTTACAAAAGACACTCTAGTATGGACAGGAATATAACAGGACATTGGCTTTGCTGCTGTACGTAGTCTATCATTTTACACAAGACGTTAAAATAGGGACCGGAATCCAACACACCAATGATTTGCTGCTGGACAAAATTTATCATCTTACACAATACGCTCAAGTATGGACCGGAATCCAATAGATCAGTGGCTTTGCTGCTGGACGTAGTTTATCATCTTACACAAGACGCTCAAATATGAACCGCAATCCAACAGGTCAGTGGCATTTCTGATGGGCGTAAATAAAATTTTACACATGACGCTCAAATATGAACCGGAATCCAACAGATCATTGGCATTGCTACTGGACGTACTTTATCATCTGAAACAAGTCACTTGTATATGGACCAGAATCCAGAAAATCAGTGGTATTTCTGCTGGGCGTTGTTAAAAATTTACACAAGACGCTCCAATATGGACCGGAATCCAACAGATCAGTGTCATAGCTGCTGGACGTAGTTTATCATCTTACACAAGACGCTCAAATATGGATCGGAATCCAAGAGTTGAGTGAGATGCTGCGGGACGTATTTTATCATCTTACACAAGACGCTCAAATATGGACCGAAATCCAAAACATCAGTGGCTTGCTGCTGGACGTAGTGTATCATCATACACAAGACGCTCAAATATGGACCGCAAGCTAACAGATCAGTGGCTTTGATGCTGGACGTCGTTTATCATCTTCCACAAAACGTTCAAATATGCACCGCAATCCAACAGATCAGTGGCTTTGCTACTGGACGTAGTTCATCGTCATACACAAGTCGCTCAAATATGGACCGGAATCCAACACATCAGTGGCTTTGCTGCTGGGCGTATCTTACACAAGACGCTCAAATATGTACGGTAATCCAACAGATCAGATGCTTTGCTGCTGGAAGTATTTTGCACAAAACACTCAAATATGGACCGCAATCCAACAGATCAGTGGTCTTCCTGCTGTATGTTGTTTATCCTCTTACACTAGACGCTCAAATATGGACCGGAATCCAAAAGATCAGTGGCATATCTGCTGGACGTAGTTAAACATCTTACACAAGGCTCTCAAATATGGACCGTAATCCAACAGATCAATGGCTTTGCTGCTGGGTGTATTTTATCATCTTACACAACACGCTCAAATATTGTCCGCAATCTAACAGCTAAGTGGCTTTTCTGGTAGATGTAGTATATCATCTTACACAAGACGCTCTAATATGTACGGCAATCTAAAAGATCAGTGTCATGCCTGCTAGACGTAGTTAAACATCTTACACAATACGCTCAAATATTGACCGGAATCAACCGATCAGTGGCTTTCCTGCTAGAAGTAGTTTATCATCTTCCACAAAACGCTCAAACGTGGCATGTCTGCTGGACGTAGTTAAATATGTTGCACAAGACGCTCAAATATGGACCGGAATCCAACAGATCAGTGGATTTGCTGCTGGACGTAGTTTATCATAAACCAGAAAACGCTAATATATGGACCGCAATCCACACATCAGTGGCTTTTCTGTTGGACGTAGTTAATAATCTTAGACCAGTCGCTCAAATATGGACCGGGATCCAACAGATCAATGGCTTTGCTGCTGGTCGTAGTTTATCTTCTTACAGAAGACGCTCCAACATGGACCGCTATCCAACAGATCAGATGCTTTGCTGCTGGACTTAATTTATCATCTTACACAAGTCACTCAAATATGGACCGCAATCCAACTGATCAGTGCCTTTGCTGGTGGACGTAGGTTATCAACTTAGATAAGACGCTCAAATATTGACCGGAATCTAACAGTGGCTTTGTCTGCTGGACGTACTTTATCATCATACACAAGACGCTCAAATATGAATCGGAATCTACCAGATCAGTGGCTTTGCTGCTGGACGTAGTTTATTACCTTTCACAAAACGCTCAAATATGGACCACAATCCACCAGATCAGTGCCTTTGCTGCTTGACGTAGTTTATCGTTGTACACAAGACGCCCAAATATGGACCGGAAGTCAAAAAATCATTGTAATTTCTGCTGGGCGTAGTTAACAATTTTACACCAGACGCTCAAACATAGACCGGAATCCAACATGTCAGTCGCTTTGCTGCTGGACGTAGTTTATCATCTTATACAAGACGCTCAAATATAGTCCGGAATCCTGCAGATCTTTGTTTTTGCTGCTGGACGTAGTTTATCATCTTTCACAAAACGCTGAAATATGGACCTCAATCCAACAGACCAGTTACATTGCTGCTGGAAGTAGTTTATCATCATACACAAGACGCTGTAATTTGGACCGCAATCCAACAGATCAGGGCCTTTCCTGGTGGACGTAGTTTATCATCTTACACATGACGCTCAAATATGGGCCGAAATCTAACAGATCAGTGGCATTTTTGCTGGACGTAGTTACTCATCTTACACAAGACTCACAAGTATGGACCAGAATCCAACAGATCACTGGCTTTGCTGCTGGAACTAGTTTACCATCATACACATGAAGCTAAAATATGGACCTGAATCCAACAGAGCAGTGGCTTTGCTGCTGGGCGTAGTTTATCATCTTACACAAAATGCTCAAATATGGACCGCAATCCAACAGATCAGAGCCTTTGCTAGTGGACGTAGTTTATCATCTTACACAAGTCGCTCAAATATGGATCGGAATCTAATAGATCAGTGGCTTTGCTGCTAGAAGTAGTCTATCATCTTCCACAAAACGCTCAAATATAGACCGTAATCCAGCACATCTTTTGTTTTGCTGTTGGACGTAGTTCATCATCTTACTAAATATGGACCTCAATTCCACAGATCTATGGCTTTGCTGCTGGACGTAGTTTATCATCTTACACAAGACGCACAAATATGGACCGGAATCTAAAAGATGAGTGACATTTTTGCTGGACGTAATTAATCATCTTACACAAGACGCTCAAATATGGACCTTATTCCAAAAGATCAGTGTCTTTGCTGCTGGTCGTAGATTATAATCTGCCACAAAACGCTCAAATATGGACCTAAATCCAACAGATCATTGGCTTTGCTGCTGGACGTAGTTCATCATCGTAAACAAGACCCTCAAATATTGACCGCAATCCAACAGATCACTGGCTTTGCTGCTGGACGTAGTTTATCATCTTACACCAGACGCTCAAGTATGGACCGGAATCCTACAGATTATTGATTTTGCTGCTGGACGTAGTTTATCATCTTACACAAGACGCTCAAATATGGACCGGAATTCAACAGATCATTGGCTTTGCTGCTGGACGTTGTCTATCATCTTACACAAGACGCTCGAATATGGAAAGGAATCCAACAGTTAAGTGGCTTTGCTTCTAGACGTAATTTAACTTCTTTCCACATAACGCTCAAATATGGACAGAAATCCAACAGATCAGTGGCTTTGCTGGTGGACGTAGTCTATCATAATTAACAAGACGCTCAAATACGGACGAGAATCCCACAGATCAGTGGCTTTGCTGCTGGATGTAGTTTATCATCTTACACAAGACGTTCAAATATGGATCTCCTATCCTACAGATAAGTGGCCTTACTGCTGGACGACGTTAATGATATTACACAAGACGCTCAAATATTGACCGGATTCTAACAGATCAGTGGCTTTGCTGCTGGGCGTAGTTTATCAACATACGGAAGCCCCTGAAATATAGACCGGAATGCAACAGATCAATGGATTTGATGCTGGACGTAGTTTCTGATCTTACACAAGACGCTCAAATATGGACCGCAATCCAACTGATCAGTGGCTTTGCTGCTGGACGTAGTTTATCATCTCACACAAGACGCTCAATTATGGATCGGAATACAACAGATCAAGGGCTTTGCTTCTGGACGTAGTTTATCAACTTACACAAGACGCACAAATATAAAACGGAATCCTACAGATTATTGTATTCTGCTTGACCTAGTTTATCATATTACACAAGTCGATGAAATATGGACCGCATTCGAAGAGATCAGTGCCTTTGCTTGTGGACGTAGTTTATTATCTTACACAAGACGCTCAAATATGGATCGGCATCCAACAGATCAGTGGCCTTGATGCTGGAAGTAGTTAAACATCTTACACAAGACGCTAAAAATACGTACCGGAATCCGACTGATCAGTGGCTTTGCTGCTGGACGTAGATTAGCATCTTACAAAAGACGGTCAAATAGGGACCAGAATCTAACAGATCAGTGGCTTTCCTGTAGGACGTAGTTAATCATCTTACACAAGACCCTCAAATATGGACCGCAATCGAACAGATGAGTGGCTTGGCTGCTGGCCGTAGTGAAACATCTTACACAAGACGCTCAAACATGGACCTCAATCCAACAGATCAGTGTCTTTGCTGGTGGATATAGTTTATCAGCTTACACAAGACGGATAAAAATTGACCGGAATCTAACAGATCATTGGCTTTGCTGCTGGTCGTATTTAATCATCTTACACAAGACGCACAAATATGGATCGGAATCCATCATCTAACACTAGACGCTCAAATATGGACCGCAATGATATAGATCATTGTTTTTGCTGCTGGACGTAGTTTATCATCTTCTCAAGACGCTCAAATATCGACGACAATCCAACAGTTAATCCTGTTACGCAAGAGGCTCAAATTTGGACCGGAATGCAAAAGTTCAGTGGCTTTGTTGCTGGACGTAGTTCATCATCTTCCACAAAACGCTCAAATATAGACCGCAATCGAACAGATCAGTGGCTTTGCTGCTGGAAGTATTTAATCATCTTACAAATGAATCTCAAATATTGACCGGAATCTAACAGATCAGTGGTTTGCTGCTGGACGTAGTTTATCATCATACACATGTTGCGCAAATATGGACCGGAATCCACCAGATCAGTTGCTTTGCTGCTGACGTAATTGATCATCTTACACAAAACGCTCAAATATGGACCGCAATCCACAAGATCAGTGGCTTGCTGCTGGACGTAGTTTATCATCATATGCAAGACGCTCAAATATGGACCGCAATCCAACAGATCAGTGGCCTAACAGATGGACATAGTTAAATATATTGCACAAGACGCTCAATTATTGACCGCAATCCAACAGAAAAATTGTTGTGCTTCTGGACGTAGTTTTTCATCTTAAACAAGACGCTCAAATATGGACCTCAATCCAACACATCACTGGCTTTGCTGCTAGACGTAGTTTATCATCTTACAGAAGACGCGCAAATATCGACCAGAATCCAAAAGAACAGTGGCTTTGCTGGTGGACGTAGTTTATCCTCATATATAAGACGCTCAAATATGGACCGCAAACCAACAGATCAGTTGTTTTGCTCGTGGACGTAGTTCATACTATTACACAAGACGCTCAAATATGTATCGGATTCCAACAGATCAATGACTTTGCTGCTGGTCGTAGTTTATCATCTTAAACAAGACGCTCAAATATGGACTGGAATCCAACACATCAGTGGCATTTCTGCTGGGCGTAGTTAAATGTTTTACATAAGACGCACAGATATGGACCGGAATCCAAGAGAGCAGTAGCTTTCCTGCTGGTCGTAGTTTATCATCTTACAGAAGACGCTAAATATGTAGAGGAATCTACCAGATAAGTGGCTTTGCTGCGGGTCGTAATTTATCAACTTACACATGACGCTCAAATATGAACCGGAATCCAACAGATCAGTGGATTTGCTTCTTGATATAGTTTTTCATCTTCCACAAAACGTCTTACTCAAGACGCTCAAATATGGTCTGCAATCCAACAGATCAGTGTCTTTCCTGGTGGACGTAGTTTATCATCTTACACAAGACGCTCAAATATTGACCGGAATCTACAAGATCAGTGGCTTTGCGGCTGGACGTAGTTTATCATCTTAGACAAAACGCTCCTATATGGATCACAATCCAGCAGATCAGTGGCCTTCCTGCTTGGCGTTGTTAAACAACTTACACAAGTCGCTCAAATATGGACCGGAATGACACAGATCAGTGGCATTTCTGCTGGGCGTAGTTAAAAAATTTACAGAAGACGCCCAAATATGGACCGGAATCCTAGAGATCATTGTTTTTGCTGCTGGACGTAATTTATAATCTTACATAGGACGCTCAAATATGGACTGCAATCCAACAGATCAGTGGCTTTCCTGCTGGGCGTAGTTAAATATTTTATACCAGACGCTCAAATATGGACCGGGATCTAACAGATCAGGGCCTTTGTTGCAGGACGTAGTTTATCATCTTACACAAGTCTCTCAAATATGGACCGGAATCGGACAGATCAGTGGCATTGCTGCTGGACGTATTATATCATCATACAAAAGATACTCAAATATGGACCGCAATCCAAAAGGTCAGTGGCTTTGCTGCTGGATGTAGTTTATCATCTTTAACAAGACGCTCAAATATGGAACGGAATCCAACAGATCATTGGCTTTCCTGCTGGACATAGTCTCTCATCTTACACTAGTCGCTCAAATACGGAGGGGAATCCAACAGATCAGTGTCTTTGCTGCTGGATGTAGTTTATCATCTTACACAAGACGTTCAAATATGGACCTCAATCCAACAGATAAGTGGCCTTACTGCTGGACGACGTTAATCATCTTACACAAGACGGTCAAATATTGACCAGAATCTAACAGATCATGGGCTTTGCTTCTGGACGTATTTATCATCATACACAAATCGTTCAAATATGGACCGAATTACAACAGATCAATGGCATGTCTGCTCGACGTAAACATCTAAAACAAGATATTCAAATATGGAACGGAATTCAACAGATCATTGACTTTGCTGCTTGACGTAGTTTATCATCTTACAAAAGACGCTCAAAAATGGACCGGAATCGAACAGATCAGTAAATTTGTTGCTGGATGTAGTTTATCATCTTACACAAGACGCTCAATATGGACCTCAATCCAACATACCTGTGGCATTAGTGCTGGGCGTAGTTAAATATCTTACACAAGACGCCAAAATATGGACCAGAATCCTACAGATCATTGTTTTTGCTGCTGGACGTAGTTTCTCATCTTAGTCAGGACGCTCAAATATGGGCATCAATTCAACAGATCAGTGCCATTGCTGGTAGAGGTAGTTTATAATCTTGCGCAGGACGTTCAGATAGGGACCGGAATCCAAGAGATCAGTGGCTTTGCTGCTGGACGTACTTAATCAACTTACGCAAGACGCACAAATATGGACCGGATCGAACAGATCAGTGTCTTTTCTGCTGGAAGTCATTTATAATCTTACACAAGAATCTCAAATATGGACCGCAATCCAACAGATCAGTGGCCTTGCTGCTGGATGTATTTAAAAAACTTACACAAGACGCTCAAATATGGACCGGAATCCCAAAGATCAGTGGCATTGCTGCTGGAGGTAGTTTATCATCATACACAAGACGCTCAAATATGGACCGGTATCCAACATATCAGTGGCTTTGCTGCTGGACGTAGTTTATCATCTCCCACAAAACGCTAAATATGGACCGCAATCCAACAGATCATTGGCTTTTCTGCTGAACGTAGTTTATCATCTTACACACGTCGCTCAAATATTGACCGCAATCAAACAGATCAGTGACTTTTTTGCTGGGCGTAGTTTATCATCATACACTAGACGCTCAAATATGGATCGGAATCCTATAGATCATTGTTTTTGCTGCTGGACGTAGTTTCTCATCTAAAGACGCTCAAATATGGACCTGAATCCAAAAGACGAGTGGCTTTCAGGCTGGATGTAGTTTATCATCATACACAAGACGCTCAAATATGGACAGCAATCAAAAATATCAGTGGCCTTGCTGCAGGACGTAGTTAAATATTTTAACTAGAAGCTCAAATATGGTCCGGAATCCAACAGTTCAGTAGCTTTCCTGCTGGACGTAGTTTATCATCATACAAAAGACGCTAAAATATGGACCGGAATCCAACAGATCAGAGGCTTTCCTCCTGGACGTAGTTTATCATCTTAAACAAATCGCTTAAATATGAACCGCAATCCAACAGAGCAGTGCCTTCGCTGCTGGAAGTAATTTATCATCTTACACAAGACGCTCTAATATCGAACGGAATCCAAAAGTTCAATGGCTTTGCTGCTGCACGTAGATTATCATATGCCACAAAACGCTCAAATATGGACCGCAATCCAACAGATCAGTGCCTTTGCTCCTGGAAGTAATTTACCATCTTACACAAGACGCTCTAATATCGACCGGAATCCAAAAGTTCAGTGGCTTTGCTGCTGCACGTAGATTATCATCTGCCACAAAACGCTCAAATATGGACCGCAATCCAACAGATCAGTGGCTTTGCTACTGGACGTAGTTTATTATCATAAACAAGTCGCACAAATATGGACCGCAATCCAACAGATCAGTAGATTTGCTGGTGGACGTACTTTATCATATTACACAAGACTCTCAAATATGGACTGGAATCCAATAGATCAGTGGCCTTGCTGCTGGACGTAGTCTATCATCTTACCCAAGACGCTCAAATATAGACCGGAATCCTACAGATCATTGTTTTTTCTGCTGGACGTTGTTTATTATCTTCCACTAAACGCTCAGATATAGACCGGAATGCAGCAGATCTGTTGCTTTGATCCTGGACGTAGTTCATCATCTGACACAGCACGCTCAATGATGGACCGAAATGTAACAGATTGGAGGCATTGTTGCTGGATGTAGTTAATCATCTTACACAAGACGCTCAAATATGGACCAGAATCCAACAGATCAGTGGCTTTGCTGCTGGACGTAGTTTATCAACATATACAAGACGCACAAATATTGACGGCAATCCAACAGATCTGTGGTATGCCTACGAGACGTAGTTAAACATCTTCCACAAGACGCTCATACATGGACCTCAATCCAAGAGTTCAGTGGCTTTGCTGCTGGACGTAGTTTACCATATTACACAAAACGCTCAAATATGGACTTCAATCCAACGGTTCATTTGCTTTGCAGCTGGACGTAGTTTACTCTCTTACACAAGACGCTCGAATATGGACCTCAATCCAACAGATCAGTGGCTTTGCTGCAGGACGTAGTATATCATCATACACAAGTCGCTCAAATATGGACCTGAATCAAAAAGATCAGTGTTTTGGTGCTGGACGTGGTTTATCATCTTACACAAAATGCTCAAATATTGACCGCAATCCAACAGACCAGTGGCTTTGCTGCTAAACGTAGTTTATCATCTTACACAAGACGCTAGCATATGGAACGGAATCCAACAGATTATTGGCTTTGCTGCTGGACGTAGTTTATTATCTTAAACAAGACGTTCAAATACGGATGAGAATCCAACAGATGAGTGGCTTTGCTGCTAGACGTAGTTTATCATCTTAAAAGAGACGCTCAAATATGGATCGCAATCCAACAGATCAGTGGCTTTGCTCCTGGACGTAATTTATCATGTTACACAAGACGCTCAATTATGGACTGCAATCAAACAGATCAGTGGCTTTTTGGTGGACGTAGTCCATCATCTTACACTAGACGCTCAAACATGGAACGGAATCCAAGATATCATTGGCTTTGCTGCTGGACGTAGTCTATAATCTTAACCAAGACGCTCAAATATGGACCGGAAACCTACAGATCATTGTTTTTCCTGTTTGACGTAGTTTATCATCTGACACAAAACGCTCAAATATAGACCGGAATCCAGTAGATCTGTCGCTTTGAGGCTGGACGGGAGTTCATCATCTAACACAAGACGCTCAAATATGGATCGGAATCCAACTGATCAGTGGAATTGCTGCTGTACGTAGATTATCATCTGCCACAAAACGCTAAATATGGACCGCAATCCAACAGATCAGTGGCTTTGCTGCTGGATGTAGTCTATCATCTTACACAAGAAGCTGAAATATGGACCGCAATCCAACAGGTCAATGGCTTTGCTGCCGGATGTAGTTGATCATCTTACACAAGACGCAAAAATATGGACCGCAATCTAACATATCAGTGGCATTGTTGCTGGACGTAGTTAATCATCTTACACAAGACGCTCAAATATGGACCGTAATCCAAGAGATCAGTGGATTTCATGGTGGTCGTAACTTATCATCTTGCACAAGACGCTCAAATATGGACCGCAATCCAACAGATCAGTGGCTTTGCTGCTGGACGTAGTTTATCATCTTGCAAAAGACGCTCAATTATGGATCGGAATCCAATAAATCAGTGGCTTTGATGCTGGACGTAGTTTATTATCTTACAAAAGACGCTCAAATATGGACCGCAATCCAACAGATCAGTGGTATTTCTGCTTAGCGTAGTTACATTTTTACACAAGACGTTCAAATATGGACCGAAATCCAACAGATCATTGGCTTCGCCGCTGGGCGTAATCTATCATCACACACAAGACGCTCAATTATGGACTGCAATCAAACAGATCAGTGGCTTTTTGGTGGACGTAGTCCATCATCTTACACTAGACGCTCAAACATGGAACGGAATCCAAGATATCATTGGCTTTGCTGCTGGACGTAGTCTATAATCTTAACCAAGACGCTCAAATATGGACCGGAAACCTACAGATCATTGTTTTTCCTGTTGGACGTAGTTTATCATCTGACACAAAACGCTCAAATATAGACCGGAATCCAGTAGATCTGTCGCTTTGAGGCTGGACGGGAGTTCATCATCTAACACAAGACGCTCAAATATGGATCGGAATCCAACTGATCAGTGGAATTGCTGCTGTACGTAGATTATCATCTGCCACAAAACGCTAAATATGGACCGCAATCCAACAGATCAGTGGCTTTGCTGCTGGATGTAGTCTATCATCTTACACAAGAAGCTGAAATATGGACCGCAATCCAACAGGTCAATGGCTTTGCTGCCGGATGTAGTTGATCATCTTACACAAGACGCAAAAATATGGACCGCAATCTAACATATCAGTGGCATTGTTGCTGGACGTAGTTAATCATCTTACACAAGACGCTCAAATATGGACCGTAATCCAAGAGATCAGTGGATTTCATGGTGGTCGTAACTTATCATCTTGCACAAGACGCTCAAATATGGACCGCAATCCAACAGATCAGTGGCTTTGCTGCTGGACATAGTTTATCATCTTGCAAAAGACGCTCAATTATGGATCGGAATCCAATAAATCAGTGGCTTTGATGCTGGACGTAGTTTATTATCTTACAAAAGACGCTCAAATATGGACCGCAATCCAACAGATCAGTGGTATTTCTGCTTAGCGTAGTTACATTTTTACACAAGACGTTCAAATATGGACCGAAATCCAACAGATCATTGGCTTCGCCGCTGGGCGTAATCTATCATCACACACAAGACGCTCAAATATGAACCGCAATCCAACACTTCAATAGCTTTGCTACAGGACGTAGTTTATCATCTTACACTAAACGCTCAAATATGGACCTCAATCCAAAGGATCAGTGTCTTTGCTGCTGGATGTAGTTTATCATCTTAAACAAGACGCTCAAGTATGGACAGGATTCCAATATATCAGTGACTTCGCTGCTGGACGTAGTTTGTCATCTTCCACAAAACGCTAAATATGGACCGCAATCCAACAGTGCATTGACTCTGCTGCTGGTTGTACTTTATTATCTTACACAAGACGCTCAAATATGGACGGGTATCTAACAGATCAGTGGCATTTTTGCTGACGTAGTTAATCAACTTACACAAGACGCTCAAATATGGACCAGAATCCAACAGATCACAGGATTTGCGGCTGGATGTAATTTAGCAACATACACAAGACGCTCAAATAAGGACGGCAATCTAACAGATCAGTGGCATGGCTGCTGGACGTAGTTAAACATCTTACACAAGACTCTCAAATATGGACCGGAATCAAACAGATAAGTGGCTTTGCTGCTTGACGTAGATTATCATCTTCCAGAAGACGCTCAAATATGGACTGGAATCCAACAGATCAGTGGCTTTGCTGCTTGACGTAATATATCATTTTCCACACGACGCCCAAATATGGACCTCAATCAAACACATCCTTTGCTTTGCTTATTATTATCATCTTACACAAGACGCTCAAGTACGGACATGATTCCAACAGATCAGTGACGTTGCTGCTAGACGTAGTTTATCATCTTCCAGAAAACACAAAAATATGGACTGTAATCCAACAGATCAGTGGCTTTGCTGCTGGAAGTATTTTATCATTTGACACAAGACGCTCAAATATGGACCGGAATCAAACAGATCAGTGGCTGTGCTGCTTGACGTAGTTTATCATGTTCCACAAGACGCTCCAATATGGACCTCTATCCAACAGAACATTGGCTTTGCTGCTGGACGTAGTTTGTCATCTTACACAAGACGCTGAAATATGGACCGGAATCCAACAGTTCAGTGGCCTTGCAGCTGGTCGTATTTAAACATCTTACACAAGTCGCAAAATTATGGACTAGAATCCAAAAGATCAGTGGCTTTGCCACTGGACGTAGTTTATCAACATACGGAAGACCCTGAAATATGGACCGGAATGCAACTGATCAGTGGCTTTGCTGCTGGACGTAGATTATGATCTTACACAAGACGCTCAAATATGGACCGCGATCAGAGGCTTTGCTGGAGGACGTAGTTTGTCATCTTACACAAGACCCTCAAATATGGATCGGAATACAACACATCAGGGGCTTTGCTGCTGGACGTAGTTCATCATCTTACACAAGACGCCCAAATATAAACCGGAATCCTACAGATCATTGTTTATCTGCAGGAGGTAATTTATCATCTTACACAAGACGCTCAAATATGGATCGGAATCCAACAGATCATTGTAGAGTATCATCTTCTCAAGACGCTCAAATATCGACGGCAATACAACAGATCAGTGGCATGGCTGCTGTACGTAGTTAAACATCTTAAACAATGGGCTCAAATTTGGACCGGAATCCAAAAGTTCAGTGGCTTTGCTGCTGGACGTAGTTTATCATCTTCCACAAAACGGTCAAATATAGACCTCAATCCAACAGATCACTGGCTTTGCTGCTGGATTTTTTTTATCATCTTACATAAGACGCTCAAATATTGACCGGAATCCAACAGATCAGTGTCTTTGCTGTTTGATTTAGTTTATCTTCGTACAAAAGACGCTCAAAAATTGACCGGAATGCAACAGATTAGTGGCTTTGCTCCTCGAAATAATTAATCATCTTACACAAGACGCACAAATATGGATCGGAATCCAACAGATCTGTGTCTTTGCTGCTGGACGTAGTTTATCATCTAATACTAGACGCTCAAATATGGACCGTAATCATACAGATCATTCTTTGGCTGCTGGACGTAGTTTATCATCTTCTCAAGACGCTCAAATATGGACAGCAATCCAACAGATCAGTGGCATGGCTGCTGGACGTTGTTAAACATCTAACACGAGACGCTCAAATATGTTCCGGAATCCAACAGATCAGTGGCTTTGCTGCTGGACGTAATTTATCATCTTCCACAAAACGCTTAAATATGAACCCCAATCCAACAGTTCAGTGGCTTTTCTCCTCGAAGTAGTTTATCATCTTACACAAGACGCTAAAATATGGACCAGAATCCAACATATCAGTAACATTGCTGCTGGACGTAGTTGATACATCTTGCACAAGACGCTCAAATATGGACCGCTATCGAAGAGACCAGTGCCTTTGTTGGTGGACGTAGTTTATCATCTTACACAAGAGGCTCAAATATTAAACCGAAATCTAACAGATCAGTGCATTTGCTGCTGGACGTAGTTTATCATCATAAGAAGACGCTCAAGTATGGACCGGAATCCGTCGAATCACTGGCATTGCTGCCGGAGGTAGTTAATGATGTCACACAAGATGATCAAATATGGACCGGAATCCAGAAGATCAGTGCCTTTGCTCTGGACGTAGTTTATCATCATACACAAGTCGCTCAAATATGGACTGCAATCCAACAGTTTAATGGCATGTCTTCTTGACGCAGTTAAACATCTAATACAAGTCGCTCAAATATGAACCGGAATCCAACAGATCAGTGGCCTTACTTCTGGACGTAGTTAAACATCTTACACATGACGCTCAAATATGGACCTAAATCGAACAGATCAGTGGCTTTGCTGGGGGACGTAGTTTATCATCATACACAAGACGCACAAATATGGACCGGAATACACCAGATCAATGGCTTTGCTGCTAGACGTAGTTTATCATCTTACACAAATCGCCCAAATATGGACCGCAAGTCAACAGATCAGTACCTTTGCTTCTGGACGTAATTTATCATCTTACACAAGACGCTCATATATAGACCGGAATCCAACAGATCAGTGGCCTTATTGCTGGACGACGTTAAACATCTTATACAAGACGCTCAAAGATGGACCGGAATACAACAAATCAGTGGCAGTTTTGCTGAGCGTAATTACAAATTTCATACAAGACGCTCAAATATGGACCGGGATCCAACAGATCAGTGCCTTTGCTGCAGGACGTAGTTTATCATCTCAAAAAAGACTCTCAAATATGGACCGGAATCCAAAATATCTGTGGCTTTGCGACTGGACGTAGTTTATCATCTTAAACAAGACGCTCAAATATGGACCGATATCCAACAGATAAGTGTCTTTGCTGCTGGACGTAGTTTATCATATCACACAAGACGCTCAAATATGGACCGCAATCCAACAGATCAGTAGCATTTCTGCTGGGCGTATTCAAATATTTTACACAAGACGATCAAATATGGACCGGAATCCAACAGAACATTGGCTTTGCTGCTGGACGTAGGCTATCATCTTACACATGACGCTCAAATACGGACGGAGATCCAACAGTTCAGTTGCTTTTCTGCTGGATGTAGTTTATCATCTTACACAAGACGCTCAAATATGGACCTCAATCCAACAGATCAGTGGCCTTACTGCTGGACGACGTTAATCATCATACACAAGACGCTCAAATATGGACCGGAATACAAAAAAAATCAGTGGAAGTTCTGCTTGGCGTAGTTAAAGAATTTACACAAGACGCTCAAATATGGATAGGAATCCAACAGGTCATTGGCTTTGCTGCTGGACGTAGTCTATCATTTTACACAAGACGTTCAAATATGGACCGGAATCAAAAATATCAGTCACTTTGCTGATGGACAGAGTATATCATCTTCCGGAAAACGCTAAATATGGACCTCAATCCAATAGTTCAGCGACTTTGCTGTAGGACGTAGTTTATCATATTACACAAGACGCTCAAATATGGATCGCAACCCATCAGATCAATGGCATGTCTGCTCGACGTAGTTAAACATCGAAGACAAGACGTTCAAATATGGACCGGATTCCAACAGATCAGTGGCTTTGCTGCTGGACGTAATTTATCATCTTCCACAAAACGCTCAAATATGAACCCCAATCCAACAGATCTGTGGCTTTGCTGCTCGACGTAGTTTATCATCTTAAACAAGACTCTCAAATATGGACCGCAATCGAACAGATCAGTGGCTTTGCTGGTGGACGTAGTTTATCATCATACACAAGACGCTCAAATATGGACCGGAATCCAACAGATCTGTGGCTTTGCTGCTGGACGTAGTATATCATCATACAAAAGATGCTCAAATATGGACCGCTATCCAACAGATAAGTGGCATTGCTCCTTGACGTAGTTAATGATCTCACACAAGACGCTCAAATATGGATCGCAATCCAACAGAACAGTGGCCTTACTTCTGGACGACGTTTATCATCATACACAAGACGCTCAAATATGGACCGGAATCCAACAGATCATTGGCTTTGCTGTTGGACGTATTCTATCATCTTACACAAGACGCTCAATATGGACCTCAATCCAACAGATCAGTGGCCTTACTGCTGGACGACGTTAATCATCATACACAAGACGCTCAAATATGTACCGGAATACAAAAAAAATCAGTGGAAGTTCTGCTGGGCGTAGTTAAAATTTATACACAAGACGCTCAAATATGGACCGGGATCCAACACATCAAATATGGACCGCAATCGAAGAGATCAGTGCCTTTGCTGGTGGACGTAGTTTATCATCTAACAAAAGACGCTCAAATATTGACCGAAATCTAACAGATCAGAGACTTTGCTGCTGGACGTATTTTTTCATCATACACAAGACGCTCAAATATGGACCGGAATGAACCAGATCAATGTCTTTGCTGCTAGACGTAGTATATAATCTTGCACAAAAAGCCAAAATATGGTCCCCAATTCAACAGATCAGTGCCTTTGCTGCTCGACGTAATCTATCATCTTACACAAGTGGCTCAAATATGGATCGGAATACAACAAATTAGTGGAAGTTCTCCTTGGCGTAGTTAAAAATTTTAAACAGGACGCTCAAATATGTACCAGGATCCAACACATCAGTGGCTTTGCTGCTGGTCGTACTTCATCATATTACACAAGACGCTCAAATATGGACCGGAATCCAACTGATCAGAGGCCTTACTACTGGACGTAGTTAACAAATTTACACAAGACGCCCAAATATGGGCCGGAATCCAACAGATCAATGGGTTTGCTGCTAGATATGGTTTATCATCTTACCCAAGACGCTCAAATATGGACCTCAATCCAAAAGATCAGTGGCTTTGCTGCTGGGACGTAGTGTATCCTCTTAAACAAGACGCACAAATATGGACAAGAATCCAACAGATCAGTGGCATTGCTGCTGGACGTATTTAATCATCATATACAAGACACTCAAATATGGACCGCAATCCAACAGATCAATGGCATGTCTGCTGGACGTAGTTAAACATCTAACACGAGACGAACGAATATGGACCGGAATCGAACAGATCAGTGGCTTTGCTGCTGGACGTAATTTATAATCTTCCACAAAACGCTCAAATATGGATCCCAATGCATCAGATCAGTGGCTTTGTTCCTCGAAGTAGTTTATCATCTTACACAAGACGCTCAAATATGGACCGGACCCGAACATATCAGTAACTTTGCTGCTGGACGTACTTAATCATCTTACACAAGACGCTCAAATATGGACCGCAATCTGAGAGATCATTGCCTTTGCTGGTGGACGTAGTTTATCATCATACACAAGACGCACAAATATGGACCGGAATCCACCAGATCAATGGCATTGCTGCTAGACGTAGTTTATAAACTTGCACAAAACGCCAAAATATGGACCGCAATTCAACAGATTAGTGCCTTTGCTGCTCGACGTAGTGTATCTTCTTACACAAGACGCACAAATATGGACCGGATTCCAACAGTTCAGTGGCATTGCTGCTGGATGTAGTTTATCATCTTACACAAGATGCTCAAATATGAACCGGAATCCAACAGATCAGTGGCCTTACTGCTAGACGACGTTAAACATCTTACAAAAGACGCTCAAATATGGACCGGAATGAAACATATCAGTGGCAGTTCTGCTAGGCGTAGTTAAAAATTTTACACAAGACGCTCAAATATGGACCGGAATCCAACAGATCAATGGCTTTGCTGCTGGACGTAGTATATCATCATACACAAGATGCTCAAATATGGACCGCAATCCAACAGATCAGTGGCATTTCCGCTGGTCGTATTTAAATATTTTATACAAGATGCTCAAATATGGACCGGAATCCAACAGATCATTGGCTTTGCTGCTGGACGTAAACTATCATCTTACACAAGACCAGTGGATTTGCTGCTGGATATAGTTTATCATCTGACACAAGACGCTAAAATATGGACATCAATCCAACAGATCAGTGGCCTTACTGCTGGACGACGTTAATCATCTTACACAAGACGCTCAAATCTTACACAAGACCCGGAATACAAAAAAAAATCAGTGGAATTTCTGCTGGGCGTAGTTAAAGATTTTACACACGACGATCATATATGGACCGGGATCCAACAGATCAGTGGCTTTTCTGCTGGATATGATTTTTTTATCTTACCCAAGACGCTCCAATTTGGACCTCAGTGCAAAATATCAGTGGCTTTGATGCTGGACGTAGTGTATCCACTTACACAAGACGCTCAAATATGGACCGGAATCTAAAAGATCAGTGGCATTTCTGCTGGGCGTATTTAAAAAATTTAACACAACACTCTCAAATATGGACCGCAATCCAACAGATCAGTAGCTTTGCTGGTGGACGTAGTTTATCACGTTACACAAGACGCTCAAATATGGATCGGAATCCAACACATCATTGGCTTTGCAGCTGGACATAGTTTATGATCTTACTGTTGTGGTAGGATCCACCTAATCTGCATAGGTGACTACCGACTATATAAATAATGGTTGGTACCGGAAGACGAGTGGAGCGAATACAGAGATCCAGCTAGAGACTCTGCCCGACTGTGACTTAGTCAACACATTCTCCAGGAACGGTCTTCCCAGAAATATACAGAAATACTATATGTAAATATTGTGTACACTTTCTTGTTATAATACATTCTTGTTCTAAGTACATTTTGTGTTGCATTATTATTCCATGCATTAGTCGAGATTCAACAATGAGTCAAGACTCAACACTTACACAAGACGCTAAAATGTGTACCGCAAGAGATCAGTGGCATGGCTGCTGGACGAATTTAAACATCTTACACAAGACGCGCAAATATGGACCGGAATCCAACAGATCAGTTGCCTTGCTGCTGGACGTACTTAAACATCTTACACAAGAAGCTCAAATATGGACCGGTATCCATCAGATCAATAGCTTTGCTGCTGGATGTAGGATTATCGACATAGACAAGACTTTCAAATATGGAATGGAATTCAACAGATCATTGGCTTTGCTGCTGGAGGTAGTTTATCATCTTACACAAGACGCTAAAATATGGACAGCAATCCAACAGATCAGTGGCTTTGCTGGTGGTGGTAGTTTATCATCATACACAAGGGGCTTAAATATGGTCCGGAATCCAACAGATCAGTGGCTTTGCTGCTGGTCAAGTTTATCATCTTACACAAGACGCTCAAATATGGACCGGAATCCAACAGATCAGTGCCTTTGCTGCTGGACGTAATTTATCATCATACACAAGACACTCAAATATGGATCGGAATCTAACAGATCAGTCGCATTGTTGCTGGATGTAGTTATTCATCTTACACAAAATGCTCAATTATGGACCGCAATCCAACAGATCATTTGCTTTGTTGCTTGACGTAGTTCATCATCTGACACAAGACGCTCAATTATGGACCGCAATCCAACAGATCATTGTCTTTGCTACTGGACGTCGTTTATCATCTTCCAGAAAACGCTCAAATATGGACCGCAATCCAACAGATCAGTGACTTTGCTGCCGGACGTAGTTTAACATCTTACACTAGACGCTCAAATATGGAACGGAATCCAAGAGATCATTGGTTTGCTGTTGGACAAGTTTATCATCTTACACAAGACGCAAAAATATGGAACAGAATCCAAGAGATCATTGGTTTGCTGCTGGACGTAGTTAAACATCTTACACAAGAGGCTCAAATATGGGCCGGAATCCAACAGATCAGTGGGATTGCTGCTGGACGTACTTTATCATCTTACACAAGTCGCTCAAATATGGAACGCAATCCAACAGATCATTTGCTTTACTACTGGACGTAGTTTATCATCTTCCAGAAAACGTTCAAATATGGACCTCAGTTCAACAGATCAGTGTGTTTGCTGCGGGACGTACTATATCATCTCACACAAGACGCTCAAATATGGATCGAATTCCAAAATATCAGTTGCCTTACAGCTGGACGTATTTTATCATCTTACAAATGACGCTCAAATATGGACGGCAATCAAACACATCAGTGGCATGGCTGCTGGACGTTGTTAATCATCTTGCACAAGACGCTCAAATATGGATCGGAATCCAACAGATCAGGGGCTTTGCTGCTGGTCGTAGTTTATCATCTTACCCAAGACATTCAAATATGGACCGGAATCCGACAGATCATTGTTTTTTCCTGCTGGACATAGTTTATAATTTTACAAAAACGCTCAAATATAGACCGGAATCCAGCAGATCTTTTGCTTTGCAGCTGGACGTAGTCCATCATCTTACACAAAACGCTAAAATATGGACCGGAATCAAAAAGTTCAGTGGCATTGTTGCTGGATATAGTTATTCATCTTACACAAGACGCTCAAATATGGACCGGAATCTAACAGATCAGTGGCTTTGCTGCTGGACGTAATTTATCATCTTACAAAAGACGCTCAAATATGGACGGAAATCCAACAGATCAGTGGCATGCCTGCTAGACGTAGTTAAACATCTGACACTAGACTGCCAAATATGGATCGGAATCCAACAGATCAGTGGCTTTGCTGTTGACGTAGTTTATAATCTTCCACAAGACGCTCAAATATTGACCTCAATCCAACAGATCAGTGACTTTGTAAACATATACAAATCAAATAATTTCACACAATTTGGTATACATTTTGAAAATATTTCTTTTACTGGAAAAAAGTTATAAACAAGTGAAATATGACTGATTTCCCAGTTTAGGGCCGCATGAAAATTTACGCAAATGAGCAAACAAAAGTACACATATCGTTGAATTTCGCCTCGATTCTATTCAATGTGTAGAAAAAACTTTTGTTATTATGGATAAGGCAAGAAATACCCGACAATTGGACACCTATATTTAGTGGATTCGATAAAAAGGAAAAATTAGAAATGCACTCTTATTGTGCACACTGGAATTCGGACGCTGTAAATTGTCAGAGGACATACCGCGTACATGGTGAAAGCTGTACTTTTTACTATCTGACCAAATGAAAAATCCCCGTAAACATAGACAAATAAAATAATTGCACACAATTTGATCCTCATTTTAAAAATATTTCTTTTACTGGAAAAATTTATAAACAAGTGGAATATGATTGATTTCCCAATTTAGGGCCGCATGAAAATTTACGCAAATAAGCTAACACAAGTCCCCATATCGTTGAATTTCGCCTCGACTCTAGTCAAGGTGTTGAAAAAAATACCGCGAACACGGTGAAAGCTGTACGTTGTACTATCTGACCAAATGAAAAATCACTGTAAACATAGACAAATCAAATAATTGCACACAATTTTATACCCCGTTTGAAAATATTTCTTTTACTGTAAAAAAGTTATAAACATGTGAAATATGACAGATTTCTCATTTTAGGGCCGCATGAAAATTTGCGTAAATGAGCTAACCCAAGTCCCCATATCGTTGAATTTCGCCTCGACACTAGTCAAGGTGTAGAGAAAACTTTTGTAATTATGGATAAGGCAAGAAATACCCGACAATTGGACACCAATATTTAGTGGATTCGATAAAAGGGAAAAATTAGAAATGCAGTCTTATTGTGAACACTGGAATTCGGACGGTGTAAATTGTCAGACGACATACCGCTCACATGGTAAAAGCTGTACTTTTTACTATCTGACCAAATGAAAAATTCCTGTAAACATAGAAAAATCAAATAATTGCACACAATTTGGTACACATTCTGAAAATATTACTTTTACTGGAAAAAAGTTATAAACAAGTGAAATATGACATTTCCCATTTTAGGGACGCATGAAAATTTCCGCAAATGAGCTAAACAAAGTCCCCATATCGTTGAATTTCGACTCGACACTAGTCAAGGTGTAGAAAAACTTTTGTAATTATGGATAAGGCAAGAAATACCCGACAATTGGAGACCATTATTTAGTGTATTCGATAAATGGAAAAATTAGAAATGCAGTCTTATTGTGAAAACTGGAATTCGGACGCAGTAAATTGTCAGACGACATACCGCGCACCTGGTGAAAGCTGTACTTTTTAATATGTGACCACATGAAAAATCCCTGTAGACATAAACAAATCAAATAATTTCACACAATTTTATACCCGTTTGGAAAATATTTCTTTTTCTGAAAAAAAGTTATAAACAACTGAAATATGACTGATTTACCAGTTGTGGGCCGCATGAAAATTTCCGCAAATGAGATAAGACAAATCCACATATCGTTTACTTTAGCCTCGTCTCAATCAAGGTGTAGAAAAAACTTTTGTAATTATGGATAAGGCAAGAAATTCTCGAGAATTGGACACCAATATTTAGCGGATTCGATAAAAAGGAAAAATTAGAAATGCAGTCTTATGTTGCACACTGGAATTCGGACGCTGTAAATTGTCAGACGACATAACGTGCACATGGTGAAAGCTGTAGTTTTTACTATCTGACCAAATGAAAAATTCGTGTAAACATAGACAAATCAAATAATTGCACACAATTTGCTACACATTTTGAAAATATTTCTTTCACTAGAAAAAAGTTTTAAACACGTGAATATGACTGATTTCCCAGTTTAGTGCCGCATGAAAATAACCGCAAATGAGCTAACACATGTCCCCATATCGTTGACTTTCGCCTCGACTCTAGTCACGGTGTAGAAAAAACATTTGGAATTAAGGATAAGGCAAGTCATTCTCTACAATTGGACACCAATATTTTGTGAATTCGATAAAAAGGAAAAATTAGAAATACAGACATATTGTGCACACTGGATTTGGGACACTGTAAATTGTCAGACGACATACCGCGCACCTGGTGAAAGCTGTACTTTTTACTATCTGACCAAATGAAAAATCCCTGTAAACATAGACAAATCAAATAATTGCACACAATTTGATACACATTTTGAAAATATTTCTTTTACTGGAAAAAAGTTATAAACTAGTGAAATATGAATAGATTTCCCAGTTCAGGAGCGCATGACAATTTCCACAAATGGGCTAACACAATCCCCATATCGTTGAATTTAGCCCCGACTCTAATCAATATGGAGAACAAACTTTTGTAATTATGGATAAGTTAAGAAATTCCCGACAATTGGACACCAATATTTTGTGGATTCGGTAAAAAGATAAAATTAGAAATGCAGTCTTATTGTGCACAGTTGAATTCGGACGCTGTAAATTGTCAGACGACATACCGCGCACATGGTGAAAGCTGTATTTTTTACTATCTAAACAAATGAAAAATCCCTATAAACATAGATAAAGCAAATAATTGCACACAATTTCATCCCCATTTTGAAAACATTTCTTTTAGTGGAATAAAGTTATAAACAAGTGAAATATGACTGATTTCCCAGTTCAGGGCCGCATGAAAATAACCGCAAATGAGCTAACACATGTCCCCATATCGTTGAAATTCACCTCGACTCTATCAAGTTGTAGAAAAAACTTTTTTAATCATGGATAAGGCAAGAAATTCCCGACAATTGGGCATCAATATTTAGTGGATTAGATAAAAAGGAAAAATTAGAAATGCTGTCTTATCGTTGAGACAGGAATTCGAACGCTGTAAATTGTCAGACGACATACCGCGCACATGGTGAAAGCTGTACTTATTAAGATCTGACCAAATGAAAAATCCCTCTAAACATAGACAAATCAAATAATTGCACACAATTTGATACCCATTTTGAAAATATTTCTTTAACAGGAAAAAATTTATAAACAAATGAAATATGACTGATTTCCCAGTTTAGGGCCGCATGAAAATTTCCGTAAATTAGCTAATACAAGTCCCCATATCGTTGAATTTCGCCTCGACTCTAATCAAGTTGTAGAAAAAAATTTTGTTGTTATGGATAAGACAAGAAATACCCGACAATTGGACACCAATATTTAGTGGATTTGATAAAAAGGAAAAATTAGAAATGCAGTCTTATTGTGCACACTGGAATTCGGACGCTGTAAATTGTCAGACGACATACCGCGCACATGGTGAAAGCTGTGCTTTTTACCATCTGACCAAATGAAAAATCCCTGTGAACATAGACAAATCAAATAATTGCACACAATTTGATAACCATTTTGAATTTCGCCTCGACTCTAATCAATATGAAGAACAAACTTTTGTAAATATGGATAAGTTAAGAAATTCCCGACAATTGGACAACAAAAGAGACTGGAGAAGTCGGCTTGTATCAGCCTGATATTGCTTGTAAGGCAGTTGTCACAAAAGAGACAGGCGTAGTCAGCTTGTAGCATCCAGAGCTTGCTTGTAAGGCAGTTGTCACAAAAGAGCCTGGAGATCGATTTGTAGCTGCCTGAGATTGCTTGTAAGGCAGTAGTCATAGAAGATCAGGGCGTAGTCGGCTCGTAGCAGCCTGAGATTGCTTGTAAGGCAGTTGTCACAAAAGAGCCAGGAGAATTCGGCTTGTAGCAGCCTGAAATTGATTGTAAGGCAGTTTCCACAAAAAAGCAAGGAGAAATCGGTTCGTAAAAGCCTGGGATTTCTTGTAAGGCAGTTGTAACAAAATAGCGAGGAGAATTGGGCTTGCTGCAGTCTGAGATTTTTTTTCACAAAAGAGATTGCTTGTAAGGCAGTTGCCACAAAGAGCCAGGTGAAATAGGCTCGTAGCAGCCTGGGATTGCTTGTAAGGCAATTGGCACAAAAAGCCAAGAGAATTGGGCTTGCTGGAGCCTTAGATTGCTTGTAACGCATTTTCACAAAAGAGCCAGGAATAGTCGGCTTGTAGCAGCCTGAGATCGCTTGTAAGGCAGTTACCACAAAAGAGCAAGCATGTGTCGTCTTGTAGCAGACGGATTGCTTGAAATGCAATTTTCACAATAGATCCAGAACAGGCAGGAGAAGTCGGCTCGTAGCAGCCTGATATTTTTTGTAATGCAATTGGCACAAAAAGCCAGGAGAAGTGCTCTTGTAGCAGCCTAAGATTTCTTGTAAAGCAGTTTTCACAAAACAGCCATTTGATGGCGACTTGTAGCAGCTTGAGATTATGTGTAAGACAGTTGTCACAAAAGGGCCAGACGTAGTCGGCTTGTAGCAGCCTGACATTGCTTTTAAGACAGTTGTCACAAAAGAGCCAGGAAAATTCGGCATTAGGAGCCTGAGATTGTTTGTAAGGCAGTTGCCACAAAAAGGCAGAAGAATTGGGCTTGCTGCAGGATGAGATTGATTGTAAGGCAGTTGTCACAAAAGAGACTGGAGAAGTCGGCTTGTATCAGCCTGATATTGCTTGTAAGGCAGTTGTCACAAAAGAGACAGGCGTAGTCAGCTTGTAGCATCCAGAGCTTGCTTGTAAGTCAGTTGTCACAAAAGAGCCAGGAGATCGATTTGTAGCAGCCTGAGATTGCTTGTAAGGCAGTAGTCATAGAAGATCAGGGCGTAGTCGGCTCGTAGCAGCCTGAGATTGCTTGTAAGGCAGTTGTCACAAAAGAGCCAGGAGAATTCGGCTTGTAGATTCCTGAGATAGCTTGTAAGGCAGTTGCCACAAAAGAGCAAGAAGAAATCGGAACGTAGCAGCCTGGGATTGCTTGTAAGGCAATTGGCACAAAAAGCCAGGAGAATTGGGCTTGCTGCAGCCTGAGATTGCTTGTAAGGCAGTTGTCACTAAAGAGCCAGGAGATCCATTTGTAGCAGCCTGAGATCCTTTGTAAGAAAGTTTTCACAAATAGCCCGGTAAAGTCGGCCCATAGCAGCCTGAGATTTTACAGAAGAGCAATCAGGTGTAGCCTAGTATCAGCCTGAGATTGCTTGTAAGGCATTTTTCACAAAAGAGCCAGGATATGTCGTTTTTTAGCAGCCTGAGATTGCTTGTAAGGCAGTTGCCACAAAAGCCTGGCGTGTTCGGCTTGTAACCGTCTCAGATTGCTTGTAAAGCTATTTTCACAAAAGAGCCTAGAGAAGTCGGCTCGTAGCAGCCTGACATTGCTTGTAAGGCAGTTGTCAAAAAAGAGGCAGGAGAAATCGGCTTGTAGCAGCCTGAGATCCTATCTACGACAGTTTTCAGAAATAGCCCGGAGAAGTCGGCCCATAGCTGCAGGAGATTGCTTGTAAGGAAGTTGTCAAAAAAGAGCCAGCAGGTGTAGGCTTGTAGCATACTGAGATTGCTTGTAAGGCCATTTTCACAAATCTGCCAGGAGAAGCGGCTCGTAGAAGCCTGAGATTGCTGTTGTCACAAAATGCCAGGAGAAATGGGATCGTAGAAGCGCGGGATTGCTTGTAAGTCAATTGGCACAAAAGAGACAGGCGTAGTCGGCTTGTAGCAGCCTGAGATTGCTTGCAAGGCAGTTGTCACAAAAGGCCAGGAGAAATAGGCTCGTAGCGACGTGGGATTGCCTGTAAGGCAGTTGTGACGAAAGAGCCAGGAGATCGATTTGTAGCAGCCTGAGATTGCTTGTAAGGCATTTGTCATATACGAGCCAGGCGTAGTCGTCTCGTAGCAGCCTGAGATTGCTTGGAAGGATGTTGGCACAAATGAGGCAGGAGAAATCGGCTTGTAGCAGCCTGAGATCCTTTGTAAGTCTGTTTTCACAAATAGCACGGAGAAGTCGGCCCATAGCAGCAGGAGATTGCTTGTAAGGCAGTTGTCTAAAAGGAGTTAGCCAGTGTTGGCTTGTAGCAGACTGAGATTTCTTGTAAAGCAATTTTCATAAATGTGCCAGGAGAACCGCCTCGTAGAAGCCTGAGATTGCGTTTAAGGCAGTTTTCACAAAATAGACAGGCGCAATCGAATTGAGTCAGCCTGAGATTGCTTGTAAAGCAGTTGTCACAAAAGAAACTGGCGTAGTCAGCTTGTAGCAGCCTGAGATTGCTTGTAAGGAAATTGACACAAAAAGCAACGAGAATTGGGCTTGCTGCAGCCTGAGATTCGTTGTAAGGCAGTTGTCACAAAAAGGCAGGAGAAATGGGCTCGTAGCTGCGTGGGATTCTTTGTAAGGTAATTGGCACAAAAAGCAATGAGAATTGGGCTTGCTGCAGCCTAAGATTGATTGTAAGGCAGTTGTCACAAAAGAGCCAAGAGATGTCGATTTGTAGCAGCCTCAGATTGTTTGTAATGCAATTGGCACAAAAAGCAATGAGAATTGCGCTTGTAGCAGCCTAAGATTTCTGGTAAAGCAGTTTTCACAAAAGAGCCAGTTGGTGGAGATTTGTAGCAGCCTGAGATTATGTGTAAGACAGTTGTCACAACAGGGACAGACGTAGTCGGCTTGTACCAGTATCAGATTGTTTGTAAGGCAGTTGCCACAAAAGAGCAAGTAGAAATCGGCTCGTAGCAGCCTGGGATTGCGTGTAAGGCAATTGGCACAAAAAGCCAGAAGAATTGGGCTTGCTGCGGGATGAGATTGCTTGTAAGGCAGTTGTCTCGAAAGAGCCAGGAGATCGATTTATAGCAGACTGAGATTGCTTGTAAGGAAGTTTTCATAAAAGAGCCAGAGGTAGTCGGCTTGTAGCAGCCTGAGATTGCTTGGAAGGAAGTTGGCACAAAAGAGGCAGGAGAAATAGGCTTGTAGCAGCCTGAGATCCTTTGTAAGAGAGTTTTCACAAATAGCCCGGAGAAGTCCGCCCATAGCGGCAAGAGATTGTCAAAAAAGAGCAGCAGGTGTAGTCTTGTAGCAGCCTGAGATTGCTTGTAAGGCAATTTTCACAAATGTCCCAGGAGAACCGGCTCTTAGAAGCCTGATATTGCGTGTAAGGCAGTATTCACAAAAACCAGGAGTAATGGTCTCGTAGCAGCGTGGGATTGCTTGTAAGGCAATTGGCTCAAAAGAGACAGACCTAGTCGGCTTGTATCAGCCTGAGATTGCTTGTAAGGCAGTTGTCACAAAAAAAAACTGGCGTAGTCAGCTTGTAGAAGCCTGAGATTGCTTATAAGGCAGTTGTCACAAAAGAGCCAGGAGATCGATTTGTAGCAGCCTGAGATTCCTTTTAAGGTAGTTACCACAAAAGAGCAAGCAGTTGTCGTCTTGCAGCAGACTGAGATTGCTTGAAAGGAAATTTTCACAAAAGATCCAGATGAACGGGCTCGTAGAAGCCTGAGATAACTTTTAAGGCAGTTGTCACAAAAGAGGCAGGTGATGGCGACTAATAGCAACGTGCGATTATGTGCAAGACAGTTGTCACAAAAGGGCCAGGCGTAGTCGGCTTGTAGCAAACTGAGATTGCTTTTAAGTCCGTTGTCCGAAAATAGCCAGAAGAATTCGGCTTGTAGAAGCCTGAGATTGCTTGTAAGGCAGTTGCCAGAAAAGACCAAGGAGAAATCGGCTCGTAGCAGCCTGGGATTGCTTGAAAGGCAATTGGCAAGAAAAGCCAAAAGAATTGGGCTTGCTGCAGACAGAGATTGCTTGTAAGGCAGTTGTCACTAAAGAGCCAGGAGATCGATTTTTAGCAGCCTGATATTGCTTGTAAGGCAGTTGTCATAGAAGAGACAGGCGTAGTCGGATCGTAGCAGCCTGAGATTGCTTGGAAGACAGTAGGCCCAAAAGCGGCAGCAGAAGTCGGCTTGTAGCAGCCTGAGATACTTTGTAAGACAGTTGTCACAAATAGCCCGGAAAAGTAGGCCTATAGCAGCCTGGCATTGCTTGTAAGGCAGTTGTCAAAAAAGAGCCAGAAGAATTCGGCCCTTAGCACAAAAGAGCAAGGAGAAATCGGCTCGTAGCAGCCTGACATTGCGTGTAAGGCTGTTGTCACAAAAGAGACAGGCGTAGTCGGCTTGTATCAACCTGAGATTGCTTGTAAGGCAGTTGTCACAAAAGGGACAGGCGTAGTCAGCTTGTACCAGCCTTCGATTGCTTGTAAGGCAATTGGCACAAAAAGCCAGAAGAATTGGGTTTGCTGCAGCCTGAGATTGCTTGTAAGGCAGTTACCACAAAAGAGCAAGCAGCTGTCGTCTTGTAACAGCCTGATATTGCTTGAAAGGCAATTTTCGCATAAGATACAGGTTGCTTGTAAGGCAGTTGCCACAAAAGAGCCAGCAGAAATAGTCTCCTAGCAACCTCGGATTGCTTGTAAGGCAATTGAGACAAAAAGCCAGGAGATCGATTTGTAGCATCCTGAGATTGCTTGTAAGGCAGTTGTCACGAAAAAGCCAGCAGATCGATTTGTAGCATCCTGAGATTGCTTGTAAGGATGTTGTCATAAAAGAGCCAATCGTAGTCGGCTCGTAGCAGCCTGAGATTGCTTGGAAGGAAGTTGGCACAATACAGCCAGGTGAAATCGGCTTGTAGAGATGCTTTGTAAGACAGTTTTCACAAAGAGCCCGGAGAAGTCGGCCCATAGCAGCAGGAGATTGCTTGTAAGGCAGTTGTCAAAAAGAGCAAGCCGGTGTAGGCTTGTAGCAGACTGAGATTGCTTGTAGGGCAATTTTCACAAATGTGCCAGGAGAATCGGCTCATAGAAGCTTGAGATTGCGTGTAAGGCAGTTTTCACAAAAAGCCAGGAGAAATGGGCTCGTAGCAGCGTGGGATTGCTTTGAAGGCAATTGGCACAAAAAGCCAGGAGAATTGGGCTTGCTGCAGCCTGAGATTTCTTGTAAGGCAGTTGTCAAAAAAAGCAGGTGTTGGCTCGTAGATGCGTGGGATTGCTTGTAAGGCAATTGGCTCAAAAATCCAGGAGAATTGGGCTTGCTGCTGAGATTGCTTGTAAGGCAGTTGCTACCAAAGAGCCAGGCGTATTCGGCTTGTAGCAGCCTGATATTGCTTGTAAGGCAGTTGCCGCCAAAGAGCCAGGAGAAATCAGATCGTAGCAGCCTGGGATTACTTGTAAGGCTATTGGCAAAAAAGCCAGGAGAATTGCGCTTACTGCAGCCTGGGATTGCTTGTAAGGTAGTTGTCACGAAAGAGCCAGGAGATCGATTTGTAGCAGCCTGAGATTGCTTGTTAGGAAGTTGGCATAAAAGAGCCAGGTGTAGACGGCTCGTAGCAGCCTGAGATTGCTTGGAAGGCAGTTGCACAAAAGAGGCAGGAAAAATCGGCTTGTAGCAGCCTGTTTTTCGCAAATGGCCCGGAGAACTCAGCTTATAGGCAGTTGTCAAAAAAGAGCCAGCAGGTGTAGGCTTGTAGCTGCGTGGGATTGCTTGTAAGGCAATTGACACAAAAAGCCCTGAAAATTTGGCTTGCTGCAGCCTGAGATTGATAGTCAGTTGTCACAAAAGAGGCAGGAGATGTCGATTTGTATCAACATGAGATTGCTTGTAAGGCATTTGGCACAATAAGCCAGGAGAATTGGGCTTGCCGCAGCCTGAGATTGCTTGTAAGGCAGTTGTCACAAGAGAGCCATGCGAATTCGGTTTGTAGAAGCCTCAGATTGCTTGTAAGGCAGTTGCCACAAAAAGCCAGGAGAAATGGGCTCGTAGCTGCGTGGGATTGCTAGTAAGGCAATTGGCACAAAAATCCAGAAGAATTGGGCTTGCTGCAGCCTGATATTGCTTGTAAGGCAGTTACCACAAAAGAGCAAGAAGGTGGTGTCTTGTAGCAGGCTGAAATTGCTTGAAAGTCAATTTTCACAAAAGGGCCAGGAGAAGTAGGCTTGTAGCAGCCTAAGATTGCTTGTAAGGCAGTTTTCAGAAAAGTGCCAGTTGATGGCGACTTGTAGCAGCCTGATATTATGTGTATGACAGTTGTCACAAAAGGGCCAGATGTAGTCGGCTTGTAGCAGCCTGAAATGGCTTTCAAGTCAGTTTCAGAAAAGAGCCAGGAGAAATAGGCTTTTAGAAGCCTGAGATTGCTTGTATGGCAGTTGCCACCAAAGAACAATGAGAAATCGGCTCGTAGCAGCCTGGGATTGCTTGTAAGGCATTTGGCACAAAAAGCCATTAGAATTAGGCTTGCTGCAGCGTGAGATTGCTTGTAACGCAGTTGTCACAAAAGAGCGAGGAGATCGATTTGTAGCTGCCTGAGATTGCTTGTAAGGCAGTTTTCACAAAAGAGCCAGCAGGTGCAGGCTTGTATCAGCCTGAGATTGCTTGTAAGGCAGTTTTCACAAAAGAGCCAGAATATGTCGTTTTGTAGCAGCCTGAGATTTCTTGTAATGCAGTTGCCACAAAAGAGCTTGGCGTATTCGGCTTGTAGCAGCCTGAGATTGCTTGTAAGGGAATTTACACAAAAGAGCTAAGAGAGGTCGGCTCGTATCATCCTCACATTGCTTGTAAGGCAGTTCTCACAAAACGGCCAGAAGAATTCGGCTTGTAGCAGCCTGAAATTGATTGAAAGGCAGTTGCCACAGAAGAGCAAGGAGAACTCGGCTCGTAGCAGCCTTACATTGCATGTAAGGCAATTGTCTCAAAAGAACCAGGATAATGCGCCTTGTAGAAAATGTCAGGAGAAATGAGCTCGTAGCTGCGTGAGATTGCTTGTAAGGCAATTGGCAGAAAAGCCAGGAGAATTGGGCTTGATGCAGCCTGAGATTACTTGTAACGCAGTTGTCACAAAAGCGCCATGAGATGTCGATTTGTAGCAGCCTTAGTTTTATTGTAAGGCAGTTGTCACAAAAAAAGTCAGGCGTAGTCAGCTTGTAGCAGCCTGAGATTGCTTGTCAGGCAATTGTCACGAATGAGCCAGGAGATCGATTTGTAGCAGCCTGAGATTGCTTGTAAGGCAATTGTCATAAAAGAGCCAGGCGTAGTCGGCTCGTAGCAGCCTGAGATTGCTTGGAATGAAGTTGGCACAAAAGAGCCAGGTGAAATAGGCTCGTAGCAGCCTTGGATTGCTTGTAATGCAATTGGCACAAAAGAGCCAGGAGAAGCGGCTCGTAGAAGCGTGGGATTGCTTGTAAGGCAATTGGCACAAAAGAGCCAGAGGAATTCGTCTTTTCACAGCCTGAGACTGCTCGTAAGGAATTTGCCAAAAAAGAGCCAGGAGAAATCGGCTCGTAGCAGCCTGGGATTGCTTTTAAGTAAGTTGGCACAGAAAGCAGGGAGAATTGGGCTTGCTGCAGCCTGAGATTGCTTTTAAGGCAGTTGTCACAAAAGAGCCAGGAGATCGATTTGTAGCTTCTTGAGATTGCTTGTAAGGCATTTTCACAAAAATCCCAGGCGTTGTCGACTTGTAGCAGCCTGAGATTTCTCGTAAAAAGAGCAAGAAGGTGTCGTCTTGTAGCAGTCTGAGATTGCTTGAAAGGCAATTCTCACAAAAGATATAGCCTGTAAGGCAGTTGGCACAAAAGAGACAGAAGTGGGCTTGTATAAGACTAATATTGCTTGTATGGCAGTTTTCACAATAGATCCAGTTGATGGCGACTTGTAGCAGCCTGAGATTATGTGTAAGACAGTTGTCACAAAAGGACCAGGCGTAGTCGGCTTGTAGCAGCCTGAGGTTTCTTTTAAGACAGTTGTTTCTTGTAACGCAGATGCCACGAAAGAGCAAGGAGAAATCGGCTCGTAGCAGCCTGGGATTGCTTGTAAGGCAGTTGTCACAAAATAGGCAGGAGAATTCGGCTTGTAGAAGCCTGAGATTGCTGGTAAGGCAGTTGTCACAAAAGAACCAGGAGATCGATCTGTAGCAGCCTGAGATTGCTTGCAAGACAGTTTTCACAAAAGAGCCAAGATATGTCGTTTTGTAGCAGCCTGAGATTGATTGTAAGGCAGTTGCCACAAAGGAACCAGGCGTAATCGGGCTTTAGCAGCCTGAGATTGATTGTAAGGCATTTTTCACAAAAGAGCCAAGAGAAGTCGGCTCGTAGCAGCCTGTCATTGCTTCTAAGGCAGTTGTCACAAAAGAGCCCGAAGAATTCGGCTTGTAGCAGCCTGAGATTGATTGTAAGGCAATTAGCACAAAAGAGCCAGGGGAATTCGGCTTTTCGCAGCCTGAGACTGCTGGTAAGGAATTTGCCAAAAAAGAGCCAGGAGAAATCTGCTCGTAGCAGCCTGGGATTGCTTTTAAGTAAATTGGCACAAAAAGCCAGGAGAATTGGGCTTGCTGCAGCCTGAGATTCGTTGTAAGGCTGTTGTCACAAAAAGCCAGGCGAAATGGGCACGTAGCTGCGTGGGATTGCTTGTAAGGCAATTGGCACAAAAGCCATGAGAAATGGGTTTGCTTCATCCTGAGATTGCTTGGAATGTAGTTGTCACAAAATAGACAGGCGTAGTCGGCTTGTATCAGCCTTAGATTGCTTGTAATGCAGTTGTCACAAAAGAGACAGGCGTAGTCGGCTTGTATCAGCCTGAGATTGATTGTAAGGCATTTTTAACAAAAGGACAGGCGTCGTCAGCTTGTAGCATCATGAGATTGCTTGTAAGGCAGTTGTCACAAAAATCCAGGAGATCGATTTGTAGCAGTCTGGGACTGATTGTAAGGCAGTTGTCAAAGATGAGCCAGGGGAATTCGGCTTGTAGCAGCCTGACATTGCTTTTAAGGCAGTTGTCAAAAAAGAGCCAGGAGAATTCGGCTTGTAGCAGCCTGAGATTGATTGTAAGGCAATTAGCACAAAAGAGCCAGGGGAATTCGGCTTTTCGCAGCCTGAGACTGCTGGTAAGGAATTTGCCAAAAAAGAGCCAGGAGAAATCTGCTCGTAGCAGCCTGGGATTGCTTTTAAGTAAATTGGCACAAAAAGCCAGGAGAATTGGGCTTGCTGCAGCCTGAGATTCGTTGTAAGGCTGTTGTCACAAAAAGCCAGGCGAAATGGGGGCACGTAGCTGCGTGGGATTGCTTGTAAGGCAATTGGCACAAAAGCCATGAGAAATGGGTTTGCTTCATCCTGAGATTGCTTGGAATGTAGTTGTCACAAAATAGACAGGCGTAGTCGGCTTGTATCAGCCTTAGATTGCTTGTAATGCAGTTGTCACAAAAGAGACAGGCGTAGTCGGCTTGTATCAGCCTGAGATTGATTGTAAGGCATTTTTAACAAAAGGACAGGCGTCGTCAGCTTGTAGCATCATGAGATTGCTTGTAAGGCAGTTGTCACAAAAATCCAGGAGATCGATTTGTAGCAGTCTGGGACTGATTGTAAGGCAGTTGTCATAGATGAGCCAGGGGAATTCGGCTTGTAGCAGCCTGACATTGCTTTTAAGGCAGTTGTCAAAAAAGAGCCAGGAGAAATCGGCTCGTAGCAGCCTGAGATACTTTGTAAGACAGTTTTCACAAATAGCCGGGAGACGACGGCCCATACCAGCCTGACATTGCTTGTAAGGCAGTTGTCACGAAAGAGCAAGGCGAAATCGGCTCGTATCACCTTGGGATTGCTTGTATGGCAATTGGCACAAAAAGCCAGGGGAATTGGGCTTGCTGCAGCCTGAGATTGCTTGTAAGGCAGTTGTCACGAAAAAGCCAGGAGATCGATTTGTAGCATCCTGAGATTGCTTGTAAGGCAATTGTCATAAAAGAGCCAGGCGTAATAGGCTCGTAGCAGCATGAGATTGCTTGGAAGGAAGTTGGCACAAATGAGGCACGAGAAATCGGCGTGTAGCAGCCTGAGAACATTTGTAAGACGGTTTTCAAAAATAGCCCGGAGAAGTCAGCCTATAGCAGCAGGATATTGCTTGTAAGGCAGTTGTCAAAAAAGAGCCAGCAGGTGTAGACTTCTAGCAGACTGAGATTGCTTGTAAGGCAATTTTCACAAATATCCCAGTAGAACCGGCTCATAGAAGCTATGAGATTGCGTGTAAGGAAGTTTTCACAAAATGCCAGGAGAAATGGGCTCGTAGAAGCGTGGGATTGCTTGTAAGTCAATTGGCACAAAAGAGACAGGAATAGTCGGCTTGTATCAGCCTGAGATGGCTTGTAAGGCAGTTGTCACACAAGAGCCAGTTGATGGCGACTTGTATCAACCTGAGCTTGCTTGTAAGGCAGTTGTCACAAATGAGACAGGCGTAGTCAGCTTGTAGCAGCCTGAGATTGCTTGTAAGGCATTTGTCACAAAAGAAACAGGAGATCGATTTGTAGCAGCCTGAGATTGCTTTTAAGGCAGTTGTCATAGTAGAGCCAGGCGTAGTAGGCTCGTAGCAGCCTGATATGTCTTGTAAGGCAGTTGTCACAAAAGAGCCAGCAAGTGTAGGCTTGTAGCAGACTGAGATTGCTTGTAAGGCAATTTTCACAAATGCCCCAGGAGAACCGGCTCGTATCAGCTTGAGATTGCTCGTAAGGCAGTTGTCACTAAAGAGACAGGCGTAGTCAGCTTAAAGCAGCCTGAGATTGCTTGTGTGGCAGTTGTCAGCCTGAGATTTCTTAGAAGCAAGTTCGCAGAAAAGAGGCAGGAGAAATCGGCTTGTAGGAGCCTGAGATACTTTGTAAGACAGTTTTCACAAATAGCCCGGTGAAGTCGGCCCATAGCAGCAGGAGATTGCTTGTGAGGCAGTTGTCAAAAAAGAGCCAGCAGGTGTTGGCTTATAGCAGACTGAAATTGCTTGTAAGGCAATTTTCACAAATGTGCCAGGAGAACCGGCTCGTAGAAACCTGAGAATGCGTGTAAGGCAGTTTTCACAAAAGAGACAGGCGTAGTCGGATTGTATCAACCTGAGATTGGTTGTAAGGCAGTTGTCACAAATGATCCAGGAGATGTCGATTTGTAGCCGCCTGAGATTGCTTGTAAGGCATTGTCACACAAGAGCCAGACCTAGTCGGCTTGTATGAGCCTGAGATTGATTGTAAGGCAGTTACCACAAACGAGTAAGAAGGTGTCGTCTTGTAGCAGACTGACATTGCTTGTAAGGCATTTGTCACTAAAGTGGCAGGAGAAGTCGGCTCGTAGCAGCCTGAGATTTTTTGTAATGCAATTGGCACAAAAGAGCCAGTAGAAGTGGGCTTGTAGGAATCTAAGATTACTTGTAAAGCAGTTTTCACAAAGGAGCCAGTTGATAGCGACTTGTAGCAGCATGGGATTATGTGTAAGACAGTTGTCACAAAAGGGCAGGCGTAGTCGGCTTGTAGCAGCCTGAGATTGCCTTTAATTCAGTTGTCAGAAAAGAGCCAGAAGAATTCGGCATGTAGAAGCCTGCGATTGTTTGTCTGGCAGTTGCCACAAAAGAGCAAGGAGAAATCGGCTCGTAGCAGCCTGGGATTGCTTGTAAGGCAATTGGCAAAAAAGCCAGAAGAATTTGGCTTGCTGCAGCCTGAGATTGCTTGTAAGGCAGTTGTCATAGAAGAGCCAGGCGTAGAGATCCTTTCTAAGACAGTTTTCAAAAATAGCCCGGAGAAGTCGGCCCATAGCAGCCTCAGATTGCTTGTAAGGGAGTTTTCACAGAAGAGCCAGCACGTGTAGGCTTGTATCAGCCTGAGATTGCTTGTAAGGCAGTTGTCACAAGAGAGCCAGGCGTATTCGGCTTGTAGCAGCCTCATATTTCTTGTAAGGCAATTTTCACAAATGATCCAAGAGAAGTCGGTTCGTAGCAGCCTCACATTGCATGTGAGGCATTTTTCTCAAAAGAGCTAGAAGAATTCGGCTTGTAGCAGCCTGAGATTGCTTGTAAGGCAGTTGTCACAAAAGAAACAGGCGTGTTCGGCTTGGAGCAGCCTGAGATAGCTTCTAAGGCAATTTTCACAAAAGAGCCAGAAGAATTCGTCTCGTAGCAGCCTGACAACTGCTTTAAAAGCAATCTGAGGCTGCTATAAGCTGACTACGCCTGAATCTTCTGTGACAACTGCCTTACAGGCTGCTACGAGACGACTTCTCCTGCCTCTTTTGTTACAACTGCCTTACAAGCTATCTCAGGCGTCTATGAGCCGGTTCATCTGGATCTTTTGTGAAAATTGCCTTTCAAGCAATCTCAGGCTGCTACAAGACGACACATTCTTGCTCTTTGTTGGTAACTGCTTTACAAGTAATCTCTGGCTGCTACAAGCCGACTACGCCTGGTTTTTTTTGTGACAATGCCTTACAAGTAATATCAGTCTCAAGCAAGCCCAATTCTCCTGGCTTTGTGTGCCAATTGACTTACAAGCAATCCCAGGCTGCTACGAGCCTATTTCACGTGGCTCTTTTGTGGCAACTGGCTTACAAGTTATCTCAGGCTGCTACGAGACGACTACGCCTGGCTCTTCTATGACAACTGCCTTACAACAATCTCAGGCGGCTAAAATTGATCTAGTGGCTCTTTTGAGACAATTGCCTTACAAGCAATCTCAGGCTGCAGCAAGCACAATTCTCCTGGCTTTTTGTGACAACTTCCTTACAAGCAATCTCAGGCTTCAGCAAGTCCAATTCTCCTGGCTTTTTGTGCCAATTGCCTTACAAGCAATCCCAGGCTTGTACGATCCGATTTCTCCTTGCATAGTACGCTCTTAGCAGCACGAGATTGCTTGTAAACCAGTTGGCACAAAAGAGCCAGCAGGTGTAGGTTTGTAGAAGACTGAGATTTCTTGTTAGGCAATTTTCACAAATATCCCAGGAGAACCGGCTCGTAGAAGACTGAGGTTGCGTTTAAGGCAGTTTTCACAAAAAGCCAGGAGAAATGGGCTCTTAGCAGCCTGGGATGTCTTGTAAGGAAACTGGCACAAAGGAGGTAGGCGTAGTCGGCTTGTCTCAGCATGAGATTGCTTGGAAGTAAGTTGGCACAAAAGAGGCAGGAGAAATCGGCTTGTAGGAGCCTGAGATACTTTGTGAGACAGTTTTCAAAAATAGACCGGAGAAGTCGGCCCATAGCAGCAGAGATTTTTGTAAGGCAGTTGACAAATGTGCCTGGAAAACCGGCTAATAGAAACTTGAGTTTGCGTGTAAGGCAATTGTCACAAAAGAGACAGGAGTAGTCAGATTGTAGCAGCCTGAGATTGCTTGTAAGGCATTGTCACAAATGAAACAGGCGTCGTCAGCTTGTACCAGCCTGAGATAGCTTGTAAGGCAGTTGTCACAAAAGAGGCAGGAGAAGTCGATTTGTAGCAACCTGAGATTGCTTGTAAGGCAGTCGTCAGAAAAGAGACAGGCGTAGTCGGCTCGTATCAGCCTGAGATTGCTTGTAATGCAGTTGACACAAAATATCCAAGCCTAGTCAGCTTGAAGCAGCCTGAGATTTCTTGTAAGACAGGTTTCAATAAAGAGCCAGGAGATGTCGATTTGTAGCAACCTGAGATTGCTTGTAAGGCAGTTTTCAGAAAAGAGACAGACGTAGACAGTTTGTAGCAGCCTGAGATTGCTTGTAAGGCTGTTGTCACAAAAGAGCCAGGAGATCGATTTCTAGCAGACTGAGATTGCTTGTAAGGCAGTTGACATAGAAGAGCCAGTCGTAATCTGCTCGTAGCATCCTGAGATTTCTTGTAAGGCAGTTTTCACAAAAGAGCCAGGAGATCGATTTGTAGCAGCCTGAGATTGCTTGTAAGGCAGTTGTCAGTGAAGAGCCAGGTGTAGTCGGCTCGTAGCAGCGTAAGATTTCTTGTAAGGCAGTTGTCACAAAAGAGCCAGGTGAAATAGGCTCGTAGCAGCCTGGGATTGCTTGTAAGGCAATTGGCACAAAAAGCAAGCAGAATTGGGCTTGCTGCAGACTGAGATTGCTTGTAAGGCAGTTGACACAAAATATCCAGGCCTAGTCAGCTTGAAGCAGCCTGAGATTTCTTGTAAGGCAGTTGTCACTAAAGAGCCAGGAGATCGATTTGTAGCAGCCTGAGATTGCTTGTAAGGCAGTTGTCAGTGAAGAGCCAGGTGTAGTCGGCTCGTAGCAGCGTAAGATTTCTTGTAAGGCAGTTGTCACAAAAGAGCCAGGTGAAATAGGCTCGTAGCAGCCTGGGATTGCTTGTTTGGAAATTGGCAAAAAAGCCAGGAGAATTGGGCTTGCTGCTGCCTGAGATTGCTTGTAAGGCATTTGGCACAAAAATCCCGATAGAATTGGGCTTGCCGCATCCTGAGATTTCTTTAAATGCTGTAGTAAAAAAAAACAGGAGATATGGGCTCGTAGCTGCATGGGATTTCTTGTAAGGCAATTGGTACAAAAAGCCAGGAGAATTAGGTTTGCTGCACCCTGAGATTGCTTGTAAGGCAGTTGTCACAAAAGAGCCATGAGATGTGGATTTGTAGCAGCCTGAGATTGCTTGTAAGGCAGTTATAACAAAAGAGACAGGCGTAGTCGGCTTGTATCAGCTCGATATTGCTTGTAAGGCAGTTTTCACAAAAGAGCCAGGATATGTCGTTTTGTAGCAGCCTGAGATTGCTTGTAAGGCAGTTTTTACAAAAGAGACAGGAGAATTCGGCTTGTAGCCGCCTGAGATTTCTTGTAAGTCAGTCGCTACAAAAGAGCCAGGAGAATTCGTCTCCTAGCAGCCTTGATTTTCTTGTAAGGCAATTGACACAGATAGCCAGGAGAATTGGGCTTGTTGCAGCATGAGATTGCTTGTAAGGCAGTTGTCACGAAAGAGGCAGGAGATCGATTTGTAGCATCCTGAGATTGCTTGTAAGGCAGTTGTCAATAAAGAGCCAGGCGTAGTCTGTTCGTAGCAGCCTGAGATTGCTTGCAAGGCAGTTGGCACAAAAGAGGCAGGAGAAATCGGCTTGTAGGAGCGTCAGATACTTTGTGAGACAGTTTTAAAAAAATAGCCCGGAGAACTCGGCCCATAGCAGCAGGAGATTGCTTGTAAGGCAGTTGTCAAGAAAGAGCCAGCCGGTGTTGGCTTGTAGGAGACTGAGATTGCTTGTATGTCAGTTGTCAGAAAAGAGCTAAGAGACTTCGGCTTGTAGAAGCCTGAGATTTCTTGTAAGGCAATTTTCACAAATGAGCCAAGAGAAGTCGGCTCGTAGAGGCCTGTCATTGCATGTAAGGCAGTTGACAAAAATGTAACGCGCGAGTTCGGCTTGTAGCAACCTGAGATTGCTTGTAAGCGAATTTTGAAAAAAGAGCAAGGAGAAATCGGATCGTAGCAGCCTGGGATTGCATGTAAGGCAATTGGCACAAAAAGCCAGGAGAATTGGGCTTGCTGCAGCCTGAGATTGCTTGTAACGCAGTTTTCACAAAAGAGCCAGGAGAATTCGGCTTGTAGCAGCCTGAGATTGCTTGTAAGGCAGTTGCTACAAAAGAGCCAGGTGAAATAGACTCGTAGCAGCGTGGGATTGCTTGTAAGGCAATTGGCACAAAAAAGCCAGGAGAATTGGGCTTACTGCAGCCTGAGATTTCCTGTAAGGCAGTTGTCACAAAAGAGCCAGGAGAATTCGGCTAGTAGCAGCCTGAGATTTCTTGTAAGGCAGTTGCCAAAAAGAGGAAGGTGAAATAGGCTCGTAGCACCCTGGGATTGCTTGTAAGGCAATTGGCACCAAAAGCCAGGAGAATTGGGCTTACTGCAGCCTGAGATTGCTTGTAAGGCAGTTGTCACAAATGAACCAGGAGATGTCGATTTGTAGCAGCCTGAGATTGCTTGTAAGGCAGTTGTCATAGAAGAGCCAGGCCTAGTCGGCTCGTAGCAGGCTGAGATTGCTTGTAAGGCAGTTGTCACAAATGAGCCAGGAGAATTCGGCTTTTAGCAGCCTGAGATTTCTTGTAAGGCAGTTGCCACAAAAGAGCCAGGTGAAAAAGCCTCGAAGCAGCCTTTGATTGCTTGTAAGGCAATTTGCACAAAAAGCCACGAGAATTGGGCCTGCTGCAGCCTTAGATTGCTTGTAAGGCATTTGTCACAAATGAGCCAGGAGATGTAGATTTGTAGCAGCCTGAGATTGCTTGTAAGGCATTTTTGACAAAAGAGCCAGTTGATGGCGACTTGTAGAAGCCTGTGATTATGTGTAAGACAGTTGTAACAAAAGGACCAGGCGTAGTCGGCTTGTAGCAGCCTGATATTGCATGTAAAGCAATTGCCACAAAAGAGCAAAAAGAAATCGGCTCGTAGCAGCCTCGGATTGCTTGTAAGGCAATTGGCACAAAAAGCCCTGAGATGTTGGCTTGTTGAAGCCTGAGATTGCTTTAAGGCAGTTGTTACAAAAGAGCCAGGAGATAGATTTATAGCAGCCTGAGATTGCTTGTAAAGCAGTTGTAATTGAAGAGCCAGGCGTAGTCGGCTCGTAGCAGCCTGAGATTGCTTGTAAGGCAGTTGTCAAAAATAGCGAGGAGAATTCGGCTTTTAAAAGCCTGAGATTGCTTGTAAGGCAGTTGCCAGAAAAAAGCCAGGTGAAATAGGCTCGTAGCAGCCTGGGATTACTTTTAATGCAATTGGCACAAAAAGCCAGGAGAATTGGGCTTGCTGCAGCCTGAGATTGCTTGTAAGGCAGTTGTCTCAAAAGAGCCAGGAGATCGATTTGTAGCAGCCTGAGATTGCTTGTAATGCAGTTGTCATAGAAGAGCCAGGCGTAGTCGGCTCGTAGCAGCCTGTGATTGCTTGGAAGGCAGTTGGCACAAAAGAGGCAGGAGAAATCGTCTTGTAGCAGCCTGAGATCCTTTGTAAGAGAGTTTTCACAAATAGCCCGGAAAAGTTGGCCCATAGCAGCAGGAGAGTGCTTGTAAGGCAGTTGTCCAAAAATAGCCAGCAGGTGTAGGCTTGTAGCAGACTGAGATTGCTTGTAAGGCATTTTTCACAAATGTGCCAGGAGAACCGGCTCGTAGAAGCCTGAGGTTGCGTGTAAGGTCGTTTTCACAAAACCCAGAAGAAATGGGCACGTAGCAGCGAGGGATTTCTTGTAAGGCATTTGGCACAAAAAGCGAGGAGAATTGTGCTTGCCGCAGCATGAGATAGTTTGTAAGGCAGTAGTCACAATATAGCTAGGAGATGTCGATTTGTAGAAGCCTGAGATTGCTTGTAATGCAGTTGTCACAAAAGAGACATGCGTAGTCGGCTTGTATGAGCCTGATATTGCTTGTAAGGCAGTTTTCAGAAAAGAGCCCGGATATGTCGTTTTGTAGCAGCCTGAGATTGCTTGTACGGCAGTTGTCACAAAAGAGCCAGGAGAATCCGGCTTGAAGCAGCGTGAAATTGCTTGTAAATTAGTTGAAACAAAAGAGCCAGGTGAATTCAGCTCGTAGCAGCCTGGGATAGATTGTATGGCAATTGGCACAAAAAGCCAGGAGAATTGGGCTTGCTGCAGCCTGAGATTCGTTGTAATGCAGTTGTCACAAATGAGCAAGTAGATGTCGATTTGTAGCAGTCTGAGATTGCTTGTAAGACATTGTCACATGAAAAACAGGCGTAGTCGGCTTGTAGCACCCTGAGATTGCTTGTATGGCAGTTTCCACAAAAGACCAAGCAGGTGTCGTCTTGTAGCAGCCTGAGATTGCTTGAAAGGCAATTTTCACAAAAGATCCAGGAGAACCGGCTCGTAGAAGCCTGAGATAGATTGTAAGGCAGTTCTCACAAAAGTGGCAGGAGACTTAGGCTCGTAGCAGCCTGAGATTATGTGAAATGCAATTGGCAAAAAAGAGCCAGGAGAAGTGGGCTTGTAGCAGCCTAAGATTACTTGTAAGTCAGTTTTCACAAAAGAGCCAGTTGATGGCGACTTGTAGCAGCCTGAGATTATGTGTAAGACAGTTGTCACAAAAGGGCCAGACGTAGTCGGCTTGTAGCAGCCTGAGATTGCTTGTAAGGCAGTTGGCACAAAAGAGTCAGGAGAAATCGGCTTGTAGCAGCCTGAGATCCTTTGTAAGACAGTTTTCACAAATAGCCCGGTAAAGTCGGCCCATAGCAGCCTGAGATTTCTTGTAAGGTAGTTTTTACAGAAGAGCCATCAGGTGTTGCCTAGTATCAGCCTGAGATTGCTTGTAAGGCATTATTCACAAAAGAGCCACGATATGTCGTTTTTTAGCAGCCTGAGATTGCTTGTAAGGCAGTTGCCACAAAAGCCTGGCGTGTTCGGCTTGTAGCCGTCTGAGATTGCTTGTAAGGCTATTTTCACCAAAGAGCCTAGAGAAGTCGGCTCGTAGCAGACTGACATTACTTGTAAGGCAGATGTCACAAAAGAGCCAGAAGAATTCGGCTTTTAGCAGCCTGAAATATTTTGTAAGGCACTTGCCACATAAGAGCAAGGAGAAATCGGCTGGTAGCAACATGAGATCCTTTATAAGACTGTTTTCACAAATAGCACGGAGAAGTCGGCCCATAGCAGCAGGAGATTGCTTGTAAGGCAGTTGTCAAAAAGGAGCCAGCCAGTGTTGGCTTGTAGCAGACTGAGATTGCTTGTAAAGCAATTTTCACAAATGTGCCAGGAGAACCGGCTCGTAGAAGCCTGAGATTGCGTTTAAGGCAGTTTTCACAAAATAGACAGGCGTAATCGGCTTGTGTCAGCCTGTGATTGCTTGTAAAGCAGTTGTCACAAAAGAAACTGGCGTAGTCAGATTGTAGCAGCCTGAGATTTCTTGTAGGGCAGTTACCACAAAAGAGCCAGGAGATCGATTTGTAGCAGCCTGAGATTTTTTGTAAGGCAGATGCCTCAAAAGAGCCAGGAGAAATCGGGTCGTAGCAGCCTCGGATTGCTTGTAAGGAAATTCACACAAAAAGCAACGAGAATTGGGCTTGCTCCAGCCTGAGACTCGTTGTAATGCAGTTGTCACAAAAGGGCAGGAGAAATGGGCTCGGAACTGCGTGGGATTCTTTGTAAGGCAATTGGCACAAAAAGCAAGGAGAATTGGGCATGCTGCAGCCTAAGATTGATTGTAAGCAGTTGTCACAAAAGAGCCAAGAGATGTCGATTTGTAGCAGCCTAAGATTGTTTGTAATGCAATTGGCACAAAAATCCAGGAGAAGTGGGCTTGTAGCAGCCTAAGATTTCTTGTAAAGCAGTTTTCACAAAAGAGCCAGTTGATGGAGACTTGTAGCAGCCTGAGATTATGTGTAAGACAGTTGTCACAAAAGGGCCAGACGTAGTCGGCTTGTAGCAGCATCAGATTGTTTGTAAGGCAGTTGCCACAAAAGAGCAAGTAGAAATCGGCTCGTAGCAGCCTGGGATTGCTTGTAAGGCAAGGAGATCGATTTGTAGCAGCCTGAGATTTTTTGTAAGGCAGATGCCTCAAAAGAGCCAGGAGAAATCGGGTCGTAGCAGCCTCGGATTGCTTGTAAGGAAATTGACACAAAAAGCAAGCCTAAGATTGATTGTAAAGCAGTTTTCACAAAAGAGCCAGTTGATGGAGACTTGTAGCAGCCTGAGATTATGTGTAAGACAGTTGTCACAAAAGGGCCAGACGTAGTCGGCTTGTAGCAGCCTGAGATTGCTTGTAAGGCAGTTGTCAGTAAAGAGCCAAGAGAATTCGGCTTGTAGATGCCTGAGATAGCTTGTATGGCAGTTGCCACAAAAGAGCAAGGAGAAATCGGAACGTAGCAGCCTGAGATTGCTTGTAAGGCAGTTGTCATAAAAGAGCCAGGCGTAGTCGGCTCGTAGCAACCTGAGATTGCTTGGAAGGCAGTTGGCACAAAAGAGTCAGGAGAAATCGGCTTGTAGCAGCCTGAGATCCTTTGTAAGACAGTTTTCACAAATACCCGGAGAAGTCCGCCCATGGCAGCAAGAGATTGCTTTTAAGGCAGTTGTCAAAAAAGAGCCAGCAGGTGTAGTCTTGTAGCAGCCTGAGATTGCTTGTAAGGCAATTTTCAAAAATGTCCCAGAAGAACCGGCTCTTAGAAGCCTGTTATTGCGTCTAAGGCAGTTTTCACAAAAAACAGGAGAAATGGTCTCATAGTCCGTGGGATTGCTTGTAAGGCAATTGGCTCAAAAGAGACAGACCTAGTCGGCTTGTATCAGCCTGAGATTGCTTGTAAGGCATTTGTCACAAAAGAGCCATGAGATCGATTTGTAGAAGCCTGAGATTGCTTGTAAGGCAGTTGTCATAGAAGAGCCAGGCGTAGTCGGCTCTTAGTAGCATGAGATTGCTTGTAATGCACTTTGCACAAAAGAGCCAGTCGTAGTCGGCTGGGAGCAGCCTGAAATTGCTTGAAAGGCAATTTTCACAAAAGATCCAGGAGAACCGGCTGGTAGAAGCGTGAGATAGCTTGTAAGGCAGTTGTCCCAAAAGAGGCAGCAGAAGTCGGCTCGTAGCAGCCTGAGATTTTTTGTAATGCAATTGGCACAAAAGAGCCAGGAGAATTCGGGTTTTCGCAGCCTGAGATTGCTCGTAAGGAATTTGCCAAAAAAGAGCCAGGAGAAATCGGCTCGTAGCAGCCTGGGATTGCTTGTAAGTTAATTGGCACAAAAAGCCAGGGGAATTGGGCTTGCTGCAGCCTGAGATTCGTTGTAACTCAGTTTTTACAAAAAGGCAGGAGAAATGGGCTCGTAGCTGCGTGGGATTGCTTGTAAAGTAATTGGAACAAAAAGCCATGAGAATTGGGCTTGCTGCAGACTGAGATTGATTGTAAGGCAGTTGTCACAAAAGAGCAAGGAGATGTCGATTTGTAGCAACCTGAGATTGCTTGTAAGGCAGTTGTCACAAAAGAGACAGGCGTAGACGGCTTGTAAAAGTCTGAGATTGCTTGTAAGGCAGTTGTCACAAAAGTGACAGGAGTAATCATCTTGTATCAGCCTGAGGTTGCTTGTAAGGAAGCTGTCAAAAAAGAGCCAGGCGTAGTCGGCTCGTAGCAGCCTGACATTGCTTAGAAAGCAGTTGGCACAAAAGAGGGAGGAAAATCGTCTTGGAGTAGACTACTAGAGCCAGTAGATCGATCTCTATCAGCCTGAGATTGCTTGTGAGGCAGTTATGATAGAAGAGTCAGGCGTAGAGATCGTTCGTAAGACAGTTTTCACAAATAGCCCGGAGAAGTGGGCCCATAGCAGACTGAGATTGCTTGTAAGGCAGTTTTCACAAAAGAGCCAAGATATGTAGCAGCCTGACATTGATTCTATGGCAGTTGCCACAAAGGATCTAGGCGTATTCGGCTTTTAGCAGCCTGAGATTGCTTATAAGGCAATTTTCACAAAAGAGCCAAGAGAAGTCGGCTCGTAGCAGCCTGACATTGCTTGTAAGGCAGTTGTCACAGAAGAGCCAGAGGAATTCGGCTTGTAGCAGCCTGAGATAGATTGTAAGGCAGTTGTCACAAAAGAGCAATGAGAAAAAAGGGCTCGTAGCAGGCTGACATTGCTTGTAAGGCAGTTGACATTGAAGAGTCAGGCGTAGTCGACTCCTAGCAACCTGAGATTGCCTGTAAGGCAGTTGTCACAAAAGAGCAAGGAGAAAACGGCTCGTAGCAGGCTGACATTGCTTGTAATGCAGTTGTCACAAAAGAATCAGGCGTGTTCGGCTTTATCAGCCAGAGATTGCTTGTAAGGCACTTTTCATAAAAGAGCAAAAAGAAGTCGGCTCGTAGCAGCCTGACATTGCATGTAAGGTAGTTGTCACAAAAGAGCCAGAAGAATTCGGCTCCTAGAAGCCTGACATTGCATTAAGGCAGTTGTCACAAAAGACCCAGGAGAATTCGGCTTGTAGAAGCCAGAGATTTCGTGTGAGGCAGCTGCCACAAAAGAGCAAGGAGGATTGCTAGTAGCAGCCTGGGTTTGCTTTAAGGCAATTGGCACAAAAAGCCATAAGAATTGGGCTTGCTGCAGCCTAAGATTTCTTGTAAGTCAGTTGTCACAAAAGAGCCAGGAGTTCGATTTGTAGCAGCCTGCGATTTCTTGTAAGGCAGTTGTCATAGAAGATCCGGGTATAGTCGGCTCGTAGCACCCTGAGATTGCTTGGAAGACAGTTGGCACAAATGAGGTAGGAGAAATCGTGTTGTAGAAGCCTGAGGTCCATTGTAAGACAGTTTTCACAAATAGCACGGAGAAGTCGGTCCATAGCAGCCTGACATTGCTTGTAAGGCAGTTGTCACAAAAGAGCCAGAAGAATTCGGCTTGTAGTAGCCTGAGATTGATTGTAAGGCAGTTGTCACAAACGTGCAAGGAGAAATCGGCTCGTAGCAGCCTGACATTGCTTGTAAGGCAGTTGTCACAAAAGAGACAGAAGTAGTCAGCTTGTAGCAGTCTGGGATTTCTTGTAAGGAAATTGGCACAAAAAGCGAGGAGAATTCGGCTTGCAGCAGCCTTAGATTGCTTGTAAGGCAGTTGTCACGATAGAGCCAGGAGATCGATTTATAGCAGCCTGAGATTGCTTGTAAGGCAGTTGGCGTAGAAGAGCCAGGCGTAGTCGGCTCGTAGCAGCCTGAGATCCTTTGTAAGACAATTTTCACAAATAGCCCGGATAAGTCGGCCCAAAGCAACAGGATATTGCTTGAAAGGCAGTTGTCAAAAAAGAGCAAGCAGGTGTAGGCTTGTAGCAGATTGAGATTGCTTGTAAGGCAATTTTCACAAATGTGCCAGGAGAACCGGCTTGTAGAAAGCTGAGATTGCGTGTAAGGCAGTTTTCACAAAAAGCCAGGAGAAATGGGCTCGTAGCAGCGCGGGATTGCTTGTAAGGCAATTGGCACAATTAGCCAGGAGAATTGGGCTTGCTGCAGCCTGAGATTCCTTGTAAGGCAGTTGTCACAAAAGAGCCAGGAGATATTGATTTGTAGCAGCCTGTGTCTGCTTGTAAAAATTGTCACAAAAGAGCGAAGGGTAGTCGGCTTGCTGCAGCCTGAGATTGCTTGGAAGGCAGTTGTCATTGAAGAGCCAGGCGTAGTTTGCTCGTAGCAGCCTGAGATTGCTTGGAAGGCAGTTGTCACAAAATATCCAGGAGATGTCGATTTGTAGCAGACTGAGATTGCTTGTAAGGCAATTGGCACAAAAAGCCAGAAGAATTGGGCTTGCTGCAGGCTGAGATTGCTTGTAAGGCAGTTGTCACAAAAAGCCAGGAGAAATGGGCTCGTAGATTCGTGGTATTGCTTGTAAGGCAATTGGCACAAAAAGCCAGGAGAATTGGGTTTGCTGCAGCCTGAGATTGCTTGTAAGGCAGTTGTCATAAATGAGCCAGGAGATGTCGATTTGTAGCAGCCTGAGATTGCTTGTAAGGCAGTTGTCACAAAAGAGATAGGCGTAGTCGGCTTTTATCAGCCTGAGATTGCTTGTAAATCAGTTTTCACAAAAGATTCTGGATATGTCGTTTTGTAGCAGCCCGAGATTTCTTCTAAGGCAAGTGTCACAAAAGAGACAGGCGTAGTCGGCTCCTAGAAGCTTGAGATTGCTTTTAAGTCAGTTGTCCCAAAAGAGCAAGGAGAATTCGGCTTGTAGCAGACTGAGATTGCTTGTAATGCAGTTGCCGGAAAAAGCCAGGTGAATTGGGCTTCCTGCAGTCTGAGATTGTTTGTAATACTTTTGTCACAAAAAGCCAGGAGAAATGGGCACTTAGCTGCGTTGGATTGCTTCTAAGGCAACTGGCACAAAAGCCAGGAGAATTGGGCTTCCTGCATCCTGAGATTGTTTGTAAGGCAGTTGTGACAAAAGAGCCAGGAGATGTCGATTTGTAGCTGCCTGAGATTGCTTTCAGCAAATTGTCACAAAAGAGACAGGCGTAGTCGGCTTGTAGCAGCCTGAGATTGCTTGTAAGGCAGTTTTCACAAAAGAGCCAGGAGAATTCGGCTGGTAGCAGCCGGCGATTGCATGTAAGGCAGTTGCCACAAAAGAGCCTGGAGAAATCGGCTCGTAGCTGCCTGGGATTGCTTGTAAGGCAATTGGCAAAAAAGAATTTTCCTTTTTTATTGAATCCACACAATATTGGTGTTCATTTGTCGGGAATTTCTTGCCTTATCGATAATTACAAAAGATCTTTCTACTCCTTCATTAAAATCGAAGCGAAATTCAACAATATGGGGACTTGTGTTAGCTCATTTGCTGAAATTGTCATGCGGCCCTAAATTGGGAAATCAGTGATATTTCACTTGTTTATAACTTTTTTCCAGTAAAAGAATTATTTTCAAAATGGGTATCAAATTGGGTGCAATTATTTCGTGTGTCTATGTTTACAGAGATTTTTCATTTGGGCAGATAGTAAAAAGAACAGATTTCACCATCTGCGCGGTATGTTGTCTGACCATTTACAGCGTCCGAATTCCAGTGTGCACAATAAGACTGCATTTCTAATTTTTCATTTTTATCGAATCCACAAAATATTGGTGTCCAACTGACGAGAATTTCTTGCCTTATCCATAATTACAAATGTTTTTGCTACACCTTTATTAGAGTCGAGGCGAAATTCAACGATATGGGGACTTGTGTTAGCTCATTTTCGGAAATTTTCATGCGGCCCTAAACTGGGAAATCAGTCATATTTCATTTGTTTATAAATTTTTCCAGTAAAAGAAATATTTTCAAAATGTCTATCAAATTGTGGGAAATTATTTGATTTGTCTATGTTTACAGGGATTTTTCATTAGGTCAGATAGTAAAAAGTACAGCTTTCACCATGTGCGCGGCATGTCGTCTGACAATTTATAGTGTTCGAATTCCAGTGTGCACAATTAGACAGCATTTCTAATTTTTCCTTTTTATCGAATCCACTAAATATTGGTGTCCAATTGTCGAGAATTTCTTGCCTTATCCATAATTACAAAAGTTTTCCTACTACTTGACAAGTGTCGAGCCGAAATTCAACGATATGGGGACTTGTGTTGGACTCATTTGCGGAAATTTTCATGCGGCCCTAAATTGGGAAATCAGTGATATTTCACTTGTTTATAACTTTTTTCCAGTAAAAGAAATATTTTCAAAATGGGTATCAAATTGTGTGCAATTAATTTATTTGTCTATGTTTCCAGGGATTTTTCATTTGGTCAGATAGTAAAAAGTACAGCTTTCACCATGTGCGCTGTGTGTCGTCTCACAATTTACAGTGTCCAAATTCCAGTGTGCATAATTAGTCTGCATTTCTAATTTTTCCATTTATCGAATCCACAAAATATTGGTGTCCAATTGTCGGGTATTACTTGCCTCATCCATAATTACAAAAGTTTTTTCTACAAATTGACTAGTGTCGAGGCGAAATTCAACGATATGGGGACTTGTTTTGGGCTCATTTGCGGAAATTTTCATGCGGCCCTAAATTAAGAAATCAGTCATATTTCACTTGTTTATAACTTTTTTCCAGTAAAAGAAATATTTTCAAAATTGTTAGCAAATTGTGTGCAATTATTTGTTTTGTCTATGTTTACAGGGATTTTTCTTTTGGTCAGATATTAAAAAGTACAGCTTTCACCATGTACGCGGTATGTCGTCTGACAATTTACAGGGTCCGAAATCCAGTGTGCACAATAAGACTGCATTTCAAATTTTTCCTTTTTATCGTATCCACTAAATATTGGTGTTCAGTTGTCGGGAATTTCTTGCCTTATCCATAATTACAAAAGTTTTTTCTACACATTGACTAGAGTCGAGGCAGTTGTCACAAAAGGGCCAGGAGATGTCGAATTGTAGCAGCCTGAGATTGCTTGTAATGCAGTTGCCACAAAAGAGGAAGCAGCTGTATGTTTGTACAGACTGAGATTGCTTGTAAGTCTATTTTCACAAATGTCCCAAGAGAACCGGCTCGTAGAAGCCTGAGATTGCGTGTAAGGCAGTTTTCACAAAAAGCCAGGAGAAATGGGCTCATAGCAGCGTGAGATTTCTTGTAAGGCAATTGGCACAAAAGAGACAGGCGTAGTCGGCTTGTATCAGCCTGAGATTGCTTGTAAGGCAGTTGTCACAAAAGAGACAGGCGTAGTCGGCTTGTATCAGTCTGAGATTGCTTGTAAGGCAGTTGACACAAAAGAGCCAGGATATCGATTTGTAGCAGCCTGAGATTGCTTGTAAACAGTTGTCATAGAAGAGCAGGGCGTAGTCGGCTCGTAACAGCATGAGATTGCTTGTAAGGCAGTTGTCACAAAAGAGCCAGGTGAAATAGGCTCATAGCAGCCTGGAATTGCTTGTAAGGGAATTGGCACAAAAAGCCAGGTGAAATAGGCTCGTAGCAGCCTGGGATTGCTTGTAAGGGAATTGGCACAAAAAGCCAGGAGAATTGGGCTTGCTGCAGCCTGAGATTGCTTGAAAGGCAGTTGTCACAAATCAGCCAGGAGATGTTGATTTGTAGCAGCCTGAGATTGCTTGTAAGGCATTGTCACAAAAAAACAGGCGTAGTCGGCTTGTAGCAGCCTGAGATTACTTGTAAGGCAGTTGCCACAAAAGTGAAAGCAGGTGTCGTCTTGTAGCAGCCTGAGATTGCTTGAGAGGCAATTTTCACAAAATATCCAGGAGAACCGGCTCGTAGAAGCCTGAGCTTGTAAGACAGTTGTCACAAAAGAGACAGGACTAGTCGCCTCGTATCAGCCCGAGATTGCTTTAAGGCAGTTGTCACAAAAGAGACAGGCGTAGTCAGCTGGTAGCAGCCTGAGATTGCTTGTAAGGCAGTTTTCACAAAAGATCCACATGAACCGGCTCATAGAAGCCTGAGATATCTTGTAAGGCAGTTGTCACAAAAGAGGCAGGAGAAATCGGCTCGTCGCAGCATGAGATTTTTTGTAATGCAATTGGAACACAAGAGCAGCCTAAGATTGCCTTTAAGGCAGTTTTCACCAAAGAGCCAGTTGATGGCAACTTGTAGCAGCCTGAGATTATGTGTAAGACAGTTGTCAGAACAGGGCCAGGCGTAGTTGGCTTGTAGCAGCCTGAGATTGCTTTTAAGTCAGTTGTCAGAAAATACCCAGGAGAATTCGGCTTGTAGAAGTCTGAGATTGCTTGTAAGGCAGTTGCCACAAAAGACCAAGAAGAAATCGGCTTGTACCAGCCTGCGATTGCTTGTAAGGCAGTTGTCATAGAATAGCCGGGCGTAGTCGCCTCGTAGCAGCCTGAGATTGCTTGGAAGACAGATGGCACGAAAGAGGCAGGATAAATGGGATCGTAGCAGGGTGGTATTGCTTGTAAGGCAATTCGCACAAATAGCCAGGAGAATTGGGCTTGCTGCAACCAGAGATTGCTTGTAAGGCAGTTGTCATTGAAGAGCCAGGGATATCTTGGAATCAGTTGTCACAAAAGAGCCAGGAGAATATGGCTTGTAGAAGCCTGAGATTTCTTGTAAGGCAGTTGCCACAAAAGAGCAAGCAGATGTCCATTTGTAGTAGCCTGACATTGCTTGTAAGGCAATTGGCACAAAAAGCAAGGAGAATTGGGTTTACCGCAGCCTGAGATTGCTTGTAAGGCAGTTGGAATAGAAGAGCCAGGCGTAGTCGGCTCGTAGCAGCCTGAGATTGCTTGGAAAGCAGTTGGCACAAAAGCGGCAGGAGAAATCGGCTGCCTGAAATCCTTTGTAAGATATTTCACAAATAGCCCGGAGAAGTCGGCCCATAGAAGGCTGAGATTGCTTGTAAGGCAGTTTTCACTGAAGAGCCAGCAGGTGTAGGCTTGTATCAGCCAGAGATTGCTTGTAAGGCAGTTTTCACAAAAGAGCCAGGATTTGTCCTTTTGTAGCAGCCAGAGATTGCTTGTAAGGCAGTTGCCACAAAAGAGCCACGCGTGTTCGACTTGTAACAACCTGAAATTGCTTGTAAGGCTATTTTCACAAAAGAGCCAAGAGAAGTCGGCTCGTAGCAGCCTGACATTGCTTGTAAGTGAGATGTCACAAAAAAGCCAGAAGAATGCTTTAAGGCACTTGCCACAAAATAGCAAGGAGAAATCGGCTGGTAGCAGCCTGACATTGCTTGTAAGGCATTTTTCAAAAAAGAGGCAGGAGAAAGAGGATTTTGGAAGCCTGAGGTCCTATGTAAGACAGTTTTCACAAATAGCCCGGAGAAGTCGGCCCATAGCAGCAGGAGATTGCTTTTAAGGCAGTTGTCAAAAAAGAGTCAGCATGGGTTAGTTTGTAGCAGACTGAGATTGCTTGTAAGGCAGTTTTCACAAAAAGGCAGGAGTAATTGGCTCGTAGCAGCGTCGGATTGCTTGTAAGGCAATTGGCAAAAAGAGCTTGGAGAGTAGGCCTTGCTGCAGACTGAGATTGCTTATAAGGCAGTTGTCACAAAAGAGCCAGGAGAATTCGGCTTGTAGGTGCCTGAGATTGTTTGTAAGGCAGCTGCCACAAAAGAGCCAGGCGAAATCGCCTCCTAGCAGCTTAGGTGAGCTTGTAAGGCTTTTTTCATTGAAAATCAAGGCGTAGTGTGCTCGTAGCAGACTGAGATTGCTTGGAAGGTAGTTGGCACAAAAGAGGCAGGAGGAATCGGCTTGTAGCAGCCTGAGATACTTTGTAAGAGAGTTTTCAAAAATAGCCCGGAGAAGTCGGCCCATAGCAGCAGGAGATTGCTTGTAAGGCAGTTGACAAAAATAGCCAGCAGGTGTAGGCTTGTAGCTGACTGAGATTGCGTGTTAGGCAGTTTTCAGAAAAGAGACAGCAGTTGTCGGATGTATGACCCTGAGATTGCTTGTAAGGCAGTTGTCACAAAAGAGACAGGCGTAGTCAGTTTGTAGCAGCCTGAGATTGCTTGTGAGGCAGTTGTCAAAAAAGAGCCAGGTGAATTTGGCTTGTAGAAGCCTGAGATTGTTTGTAAGGCAGCTGCCACAAAAGAGCCAGGCGAAATCGCCTCCTAGCCGCTTAGGTGAGCTTGTAAGGCTTTTTTCATTGAAAATCAAGGCGTAGTGTGCTCGTAGCAGACTGAGATTGCTTGGAAGGTAGTTGGCACAAAAGAGGCAGGAGGAATCGGCTTGTAGCAGCCTGAGATACTTTGTAAGAGAATTTTCAAAAATAGCCCGGAGAAGTCGGCCCATAGCAGCAGGAGATTGCTTGTAAGGCAGTTGACAAAAATAGCCAGCAGGTGTAGGCTTGTAGCTGACTGAGATTGCGTGTTAGGCAGTTTTCAGAAAAGAGACAGCAGTTGTCGGATGTATGACCCTGAGATTGCTTGTAAGGCAGTTGTCACAAAAGAGACAGGCGTAGTCAGTTTGTAGCAGCCTGAGATTGCTTGTTAGGCAGTTGTCAAAAAAGAGCCAGGTGAATTTGGCTTGTAGAAACCTGAGATTGCTTGTAAGGCAGTTGCCACAAAAGAGCAAGGAGAAATCGGCTCGTAGCAGCCTGGGATTGCTTGTAAAGCAATTGGCACAAAAAGCCAGGAGAATTGGGATTACTGCAGCCTGAGATTGCTTGTAAGGCAGTTGTCCCAAAAGAGCCAAGAGATCAATTTGTAGCCCCCTGAAATTGCTTGTTATGCAGTTGCAATAGAAGAGCCAGGCGTAGAGAACGTTTGTCAGACAGTTTTCACAAATAGCCCGGAGAAGTCGGCCCATAGCAGCCTGAGATTGCTAGTAAGGCAGTTTTCACAGAAGAGCCAGCAGGTGTAGGATTGTATCAGCCTGAGATTGCTTGTAAGGCGTTTTTCACAAAGGAGCCTAGATATGTCGTTTTGTAGCAGCCTGGCATTGATTGTAAGGCAGTTGTCACAAAAGAGGAAGGAGAAAACGGCTCGTAACAGTCTGATATTGCTTGTAAGGCAGTTGTCACAAAGAAACAGGCGTGTTCGGCTTGTAGCAGCCTGAGATTGCTTGTAAGGCAATTTTAAAAGGAGAGCCAAAATATGTCGGCTCGTAGCAGCCTGACATTGCTTGTAAGGCAGTTGTCACAAAAGAGCCAGTAAAATTCGGCTCCTAGCAGTCTGATATTGCTTGTAAGGCAGTTGTCACAAAATAGCCAGGAGAATTCGGCTTGTAGAAGTTTGAGATTGCTTGTAAGGCAGTTGCCAAAAAAGAGCAAGGAAAAATCGGCTCGTAGCAGCCAGTGATTGCTTGTAAGGCAATTGGCACACAAAGCAAGGAGAATTGGGCTTGCTGCAGACTGATATTACTAGCAAGGCAGTTGTTACAAAAGAGCCAGGAGATCGATTTGTAACAGCCTAAGATTGCTTGTAAGGCAGTTGTCATTGAAGAGCCAGGCGTAGTCGGCTCCTAGCAGCCTGAGATTGCTTGTAAGGCAGTTGTCACAAAAGAACAGGAGTATTCGGCTTGTAGCAGACTGAGATTGCTTGTAAGGCTGTTGCCACAAATGAGCCAGGAGATGTCGATTTGTAGCAGCGTAAGTTTGCTTGTAAGGCAGTTACCACAAAAGAACAAGAAGGTGTCGTCTTGTAACAATCTGATATTGCTTGTAAAGCAATTTTCACATAAGATACAGATTGCTTGTAAGGCAGTTGCCACAAAAGTGCCAGGAGAAATAGGCTCCTAGCAACCTCGGATTGCTTTTAAGGCAATTGAGACACAAATGCAGGAGATCGATTTGTAGCATCCTGAGATTGCTTGTAAGGCAGTTCTCACGAAAAAGCCAGGAGATCGATTTGTAGCATCCTGAGATTGTTTGTAAGGCATTTGTCATAAAAGAGCCAAGCGTAGTCGGCTCGTAGCAGCCTGAGAATACTTGGAAGGAAGTTGGCACAATAGAGGCAGGAGAAATCGGCTTGTACGAGCCTGAGATGCTTTGTAAGACAGTTTTAACAAAGATCCCGGAGAAGTCGGCCCATTGCAGCAGGAGATTGCTTGTAAGGCAGTTGTTAAAAAGAGCCTGCAGGTGTCGGCTTGTAGCAGACTGAAATTGCTTGTATGGCAGTTTTCACAAAAGAGACCAGGAGATGTCGATTTGTAGCAACATGAATTGCTTGTAAGGCAGTTGTCACAAAAGAGACAGGCGTAGTCGGCTAGTATCAGCCTAAGATTGTTTGTAAGGCATTTGTCACAAAAGAGCAAGGAGATCGATTTGTAGCAGCCTGAGATTGATTGTAAGACAGTTGTCATAGAAGAGCCAGGAGATGTAGATTTGTAACAGCCTGGGATTTCTTGTAAGGCAGTTGTCACAAAGGAGCCAGGAGAATTGGGCTTGCCGCAGCCTGAGATTGCTTGTTAGGCTGTAGTCACAAAAAGCCAGGAGAATTGTGCTTTCTGAGGCCTGAGATTACTTGTAAGGCAGTTGTCACAAAAGAGCCAGGAGATGTCGATTTGTAGCAGCCTGAGATTGCTCGTAAGGCAGTTTTCACAAAAGAGCCAGTATATGTCGATTTGTAGCAGCCTGAGATTGCTTGTGAAGCAATTTTCAAAAATGTGCCAGGAGACCCGTCTTGTAGAATCCTGAGATTGCGTGTAAGGCAGTATTCACAAAAAGCCAGGTGAAATGGGATCGTAGCAGCGTGAGACGGCTTGTGAGGCAATTGGCACAAAAATCCAGGAGAATTGGGCTTGCTGCAGACTGAGATTGCTTGTAAGGCAGTTGTCACAAAAGTCCAGGAGAAATAGGCTCTTAGGTGCGTGGGATTGCTTGTAAGGCAATTGACACAAAAAGCCAGGAGAATTGGGCTTTCTGAAGCCTGAGATTGCGTGCAAGGCAGTTGTCACCAAAAGAGCCAGGGGAATTCGGCTTGTAGATGCCTGAGATTGCTTGTAAGGCAGTTTTCACAAAAGAGCCAGTATATGTCGATTTGTAGCAGCCTGAGATTGCTTGTGAAGCAATTTTCAAAAATGTGCCAGGAGACCCGTCTTGTAGAATCCTGAGATTGCGTGTAAGGCAGTATTCACAAAAAGCCAGGTGAAATGGGATCGTAGCAGCGTGAGACGGCTTGTGAGGCAATTGGCACAAAAATCCAGGAGAATTGGGCTTGCTGCAGACTGAGATTGCTTGTAAGGCAGTTGTCACAAAAGTCCAGGAGAAATAGGCTCTTAGGTGCGTGGGATTGCTTGTAAGGCAATTGACACAAAAAGCCAGGAGAATTGGGCTTTCTGAAGCCTGAGATTGCGTCACCAAAAGAGCCAGGGGAATTCGGCTTGTAGATGCCTGAGATTGCTTGTAAGGCAGTTGCCACAAAAGAGCCAGGAGAAATCGGCTCCTAGCAGCCTTGGATTGCTTGTAAGGCAGTTTTCATTGGAAAGCCAGGCATAGTTGGCTCGTAGCAGTCTGAGATTGCTTGGGAGTTAGTTGGCACCAAAGAGGCAAAAGAAATCGGCTTGTATCAGCCTGAGATCCTTTGTAAGAGAGTTTTCACTAATAGCCCGCCGAAATCGGCCCATGGCAGAGGGAGATTGCCTGTAAGGCAATTGTCAAAAGAGAGCCCGCAGGTGTAGGGTTGTAGCAGCATGAGATTGCTTGTAAGGCAATTTTCACAAATGTGCCAGGAGAACCGTCTTGTATAAGCCTGAGATTGCGTGTAATGCAGTTGTCACAAAAGAAACTAGCGTAGTCAGCTTGTAGCAGCCTGAGATTGCTTCTAAGGCAGTTGTCACAAAAGAGCCAGGAGATCGATTTGTAGCAGCCTGAGATTGCTTGTAAGGCATTTGCCCGAAAAGAGCCAGGCGAAATCGCCTCCAAGCAGCCTCGGAATGCTTGTAAGGAAATTGACACAAAAAGCCAGGAGATTTGGGCCTGCTGCAGCCTGAGATTCCTTGTAAGGCAGTTGTCACAAAAGAGCTAGGAGATGTCGATTTGTAGCAGCCTGAGACTGCTTGTAAGGAATTGACACAAAAGTGTCAGTCGTAGTGGGCTTGAAGCAGACTGAGATTGCTTGTAAATCAGTTGTCACAAAAGAGCCAGGTGAATTCGGCTCGTAGAAACCTGGGATTGCTTGGAAGGCAATTGGCACAAAAAGGTAGGAGAATTGGGCTTGCTGCAGCCTGAGATTCGTTGTAAGGCAGTTCTCACAAATAGGCAGGAGAAATGGGCTCGTAGCTTCGTGGGATTGCTTGTAAGGCAATTGGCGCAAAAATCCATGAGAATTGGGCTTGCTGCAGCCTGAGATTGTCACAAAGGAGCCAGGAGATCGATCTGTAGCAGCCTGAGATTGCTTGTTAGGCTGTTGTCATTGAAGAGCCAGGCGTAGTCGGCTCGTAGCAGCCTGAGATTGCTTGTAAAGCAGTTGTCACAAAAGAGACAGGAGAATTCGGCTTGTAGCGCCCTGAGATTGCTTGTAAGGAAGTTGCCACAAAGAGCCAGGTGAAATAGGCTGGTAGCAGCCTGGGATTACTTGTAATGATATTGGAACAAAAAGCCAGAAGAATTGGGCTTGCTGCAGCCTGAGATTGCTTGTAAGGCATTTCTCACGTAAGAGCCTGGAGATCGATTTGTAGCTGCCTGGGTTTGCTTGTAAGGCAGTTGTCACAAAAGAGTCAGGCGTAGTCGGCTCATAGCAGCCTGAGATTGCTTGGAAGACAGTTGGCAAAAAAGAGGCAGGAGAAATCGGCTTGTAGCAGCCTGAGATCCTTTGTAATACTGTTTTCACAAATAGCTCGGAGAAATCGGCTCATAGCATCAGAAGATTGCTTGTAATGCAGTTGTCAAAAAGTGCCAGCAGGTGTAGTCTTGTAGCAGACTGAGATTGAGTGTAAGGCAATTTTCACAAATGTCCCAGGAGAACCGGCTCGTAGAAACCTGAGATTGCGTGTAGGGCAGTTTACACAAAAGAGACAGGAGTACTCGGATTGTATCAGCCTGAGATTGCTTGTAAGCAGTTGTCCCAAAAGAGACAGGCGTAGTCAGATTGTAGCAGCCTGCGATTGCTTGTAAGGCAGTTGTCACGAAAGAGCCAGGAGAATTTGACTTGTAGAAGCCTGAGATTGCTTGTAAGGCTGTTGCCACAAACGAGCAAGGGAAAATCGGCTCGTAGCAGCCTGGGATTGCTTGTAAGGTAATTGGCAAGAAAAACAAGGAGAATTGCGATTGCTGCAGCCTGAGATTGCTTGTAAGGCAGTTGTCACAGAAGAGCCAGGAGATCAATTTGTAGCAGCCTGTGATGGCTTGTAAGGCAGTTGGCAGAGAAGAGACAGGCGTAGTCTGCTCGTAGCAGCCTGAGATTGCTTGGAAAGCAGTTGGCACAAAAGAGGCAGGAGAAATCGGCTTATAGTAGTCTGAGATCCTTTGTAAGACAGTTTTCACAAGTCGGCCCATAGCAGCAGGAGATTGCTTTTAATGTCAGTTGTGAAAAAAGAGACAGCATGTATAGCGTTGTAGCAGCCTGAGATTGCTTGAAAGACAATTTGAAAGACAAAAGATCCAGGAGAACCGGCTCGTAGAAGCCTGAGATAGCTTGCAAGGCAGTTGTCACAAAAGCGGCAGGAAAAGTCGGCTCGTAGCAGCCTGAGATTTTTGTAATGCAATTGGCACAAAATCCAGGAGAATGGGCTTGTAGCAGCCTAAGATTGCTTGTAAGTCAGTTTTCACAAAAGAGCCAGGATATGTCGTTTTGTAGCAGCCTGAGATTGCTTGTAAGACAGTTGGCACAAAAGAGCCAGACGTGTTCGGCTTGTATCAGACTGATATTGCTTGTAAGGCCATTTTCACAAAAGAGACTAGAGAAGTCGGCTCGTAGCAGCCTGAGATTGCTTGTAAGCAGTTGTCATGAAAAAGCCAGGCGTAGTTGGCTCGTAGCAGCCTGATATTTCTTGATTGGAAGTTGGCATAAAAGAGGCAGGAGAAATCGGCTTGTAGCAGCTTGAGATCCTTTGTAAGACAGTTTACATAAATAGGCCGGAGAAGTCGGCCAATAGCAGCAGGAGATTGCTTGTAAGGCAGTTGTCAAAAAAGAGCCAGCAGGTGTAGGCTTGTAGCAGACTGAGATTGCTTGTAAGGAAATTTTCACAAATGTGCAAGGAGAACCGGCTCGTAGAAACCTGAGATTGCGTGTAAGGCAGTTTTCACAAAAAAGCCAGGAGAAATGTGCTCGTAGCAGTGTGGGATTGACAGTAAGTCAGTTGTCACAAAAGAGCAAGGAGATGTCGATTTGTATCAACATGAGATTGCTTGTAAGGCAGTTGTCACAAAAGAGACAGTAGATCGATTTGTAGCAGCCTGAGATTCCTTGTAAGGGAGTTGTAATTGAAGAGCCAGGCGTAGTCGGCTCGTAGCAGCCTGAGATTGCTTGGAAGGCAGTTGGCACAAAAGAGGCAGGAGAAATCGGATTGTAGCAACCTGAGATCCTTTGTAAGACAGTTTTCACGAATAGGCCGGAGAAGTCGGCCAATAGCAGCAGGAGATTGCTTGTAAGGCAGTTGGCAAGAAAGAGCAAGCAGGTGTAGGCTTGTAGCAGACTGAGATTGCTTTTAAGGAAATGTTCACAAATGTGCCAGGAGAACCGGCTCGTAGAATCTTGAGATTGCGTGTGTAAGGCAGTTTTCACAAAAAGCCAGGAGAAATGGGCTCGTAGCAGCGTGGGATATCTTGTAAGGCAATTGGGACAAAATGCCAGGAGAATTGGGCTTGCTGCAGCCTTAGATTTCTTGTAAGGCATTTGTCACAAAAAGCAGGTGTTGGCTCGTACCTGCGTGGGATTGCTTGTAAGGCAATTGTCACAAAAAGCCAGGAGAATTGGGCTTGCGGCAGCCTGAGATTGCTTGTAACGCAATTGTCACAAAACAGCGAGGAGATGTAGATTTGTAGCAGTCTGAGATTGATTGTAAGGCTGTTGTCACAAAAGAGACAGGCGTAGTCAGCCCGTAGCAGCCTGGGATTACTTGTAAGGCTATTGGCAAAAAAGCCAGGAGAATTTGTCTTGCTGCAGTCTGGGATTGCTTTTAAGGCAGTTGTCACGAAAGAGCCAGGAGATCGATTTGTAGCAGCATGAGATTGCTTGTAAGGAAGTTGTCATAAACGAGCCAGGCGTAGTCGGCTCGTAGCAGCCTGAGATTGCTTGGAAGGCAGTTGCACAAAAGAGGCAGGAAAAATCGGCTTGTAGCTGCCTGAGATCCTTTGTAAGACAGTTTTCACAAATGGCGCGGAGAACTCGGCCCATAGGAGATGGAGTTTGCTTGTAAGGAAGTTGTCAAAAAAGAGCCATCAGGCGTAGGCTTGCAGCATCGTGGGATTGCTTGTAAGGCAATTGGCACAAAAAGCCAGAAGAATTGGGCTTGCTGCAGCCTGAGATTGATTGTAAGGCAGTTGTCACAAAATACTCAGGAGATGTCGATTTCTAACAACCTGACATTGCTTGGAAGGCAGTTGTCACAAAAGAGACAGACGTAGTCGGCTTGTATCAGCACGAGATTGCTTGTAAGGCAGTTGTCACTAAAGAGACAGGCGTAGTTAGCTTGTAGCAGCCTGAGATTGCTTGTAAGGCAGTTGTCACAAAAGAGCCAGGAGAATTCCGCTTGTAGAAGCCTGAGATTGCTTGTAAGGCACTTGCCACAAAAGAGCAAGCAGGTGTCGTCGTGTAGCAGCCTGAGATTGCTTGAAAGGCAATTTTCACAAAAGAACAGGCTCGTAGAAACCTGAGATAGCTTGTAATGCAATTGGCACAAAAGGGCCAGGAGAAGTAGGCTTGTAGCAGCCTAAGATTGCTTGTAAGGAAGTTTTCACAAAAGAGCCAGTTGATGTCGACTTGTAGCAGCCGGTTATTATGTGTATGTCAGTTGTCAAAGGCTTGTAGCAGCCTGAGATGGCTTTCAAGTCAGTTTTAGAAAAGAGCCAGGAGATCGATTTGTAGCTGCCAGAGATTGCTTGTAAGGTAGTTTTCACAAAAGAGCCAGCAGGTGCAGTCTTGTATCAGCCTGAGATTGCTTGTAAGGCAGTTTTCACAAAAGAGCCAGAATATGTCGTTTTGTAGCAGCCTGAGATTGATTGTAAGGCAGTTGCCACCAAAGAGCCTGGCGTATTCGGCTTGTAGCAACTTGAGATTGATTTTAAGGGAATTTACACAAAACAGCTAAGAGAGGTCGGCTCGTAGCAGCCTGACATTGCATGTAAGGTAGTTCTCACAAAAGAACAAGGAGAATGCGCCTTGTAGCAACCTGAGATTGCTTGTAAGGAAGTTGCCACAAAAAGCCAGGAGAAATAGGCCCGTAGCAGCCTGGGATTGCTTGTAAGGCAATTGGCACAAAAAGCCAGGAGAATTGGGCTTGCTGCAGCAAGAGATTACTTGTAAGGCAGTTGTCACAAAAGAGCGATGAGGTGTCGATTTGTAGCAGCCTGAGAATGCTTGTAAGGCAGTTGTCACAAAAGAGACAGGAGAATTCGGCTTGTAGCAGCCTGAGATTGCTTGTAAGGCAGTCGCTACAAAAAAGCCAGGAGAATTCGTCTCCTAGCAACCTTGATTTGCTTGACACAAAAAGCCAGGAGAATTGGGCTTGCTGCAGCCTGACATTCCTTGTAAGGCAGTTGTCTGGAAAGAGGCAGGAGATCGATTTGTAGCATCCTGAGATTGCTTGTAAGGCAGTTGTCAATAAAGAGCCAGGCGTAGTCGGCTCGTAGCAGCCTGAGATTGCTTGAAAGGAAGTTGGCACAAAAGAGGCAGGAGAAACCGGCTTGTAGGAGCCTGAGATTCTTTGTGAGACAGTTTTCAAAAATAGCCCGGAGAACTCGGCCCATAACAGCAGGAGATTGCAATTGTCAAAAAAGAGCCAGCAGGTGTTGGTTTGTAGCAGACTGCGATTGCTTGTATGTCAGTTGTCAGAAAAGAGCCAAGACAATTTCGCCTTTTAGAAGCCTGAGATTGCTTGTAAGGCAATTTTCACAAATGAGCCAAGAGAAGTCGGCTCATAGCACATTGACATTGCTTGTAAAGCAGTTGTCACAAAAGAGCTAGAAGAATTCGTCTTGTAGCTGCCTGAGATTGAATGTCAGGAAGTTGTCACAAAAGAGCAGAGAGAAAACGGCTCGAAGCAGCCTGACATTGCTTGTAAGCAGCCTGAGATCCTTTGTAAGACAGTTTTAGTAACAGCCGGGTTATTTGTGAAAACTGTCTTACAAATGATCTCAGGCTGCTACAAGCCGATTTCTCCTGCCTCTTTTGTGCCAACTGCATTCTAGGCAATCTCAGGCTGCTACGAGCCGACTACGCCTGGGTCTTCTATGACAACTGCCTTACAAGCAATCTCAGGCTACAGCAAGCCCAATTCTCCTGGCTATTTTCTGCCAATTGCCTTACAAGCAATCCCAGGCTGCAACGAGCCGATTTCTCCTTGCTCTTTTGTGACAACTTACTTACAATCAATTTCAGGCGGCTACAAGCCGAATTCTCCTGGCTTTTTGTGACAACTGCCTTACAAGCTATTTCAGGCTGTTACAAATCGATGACCTGGCTCTTTTGTGACAACTGCCTTACAAGCACTCTCAGGCTGCTACAAGCAGACTAGGACTCTCTCTTTGTGACAACTGCATTACAAGCAATCTCAGGCTTCTACGAGCCGGTTCTCCTGGCACATTTGTGAAAATTGACTTACAAGCAATCTCAGGCTGATACAAGCCGACTACGCCAGTGTCTTTTGTGGCAACTGCCTTACAATAAATCTGCTGCAAACTGACTACGCCTGTCTCTTTTCTGACAACAAGAAATATCAGGCTGATACAAAACGACATATCCTGGCTCTTTTGTGAAAACTGCATTACAAGCAATCTCAGGCTGATACAAGTCGACTACGCATGTCTCTTTTGTGACAACTGCCTTAAAAGCAAACCCACGCTGGTACGAGCCCATTTCTCCTAGCTTTTTGTGAAAATTCCCTTACAAGCAATCTGTCTTCTACAAGCCAACACCTGCTGGATCTTTTTTGAAAACTGCCTTACAAGCAATCTCAGGCTGCAGCAAGCCCAATTTACCTGGCTTTTTGTGTCAATTGCCTTACAAGCAATCCGAGGCTGCTAGGAGCCGATTTCTCCTGGCTCTTTTGTGGTAACTGCCTTACAAGCAATCTCAGCCTGCTACAAATCGATCTCTTGGCTCTTTTGTGACAATTGCCTTACAAGCAATCTCAGGCTGCAGCAAGCCTAATTCTCCTGGCTTTTTGTGCCAATTGCCTTACAAGCAATCCCAGGCGTCTACAAGCCGAATTATTCTTACTATTTTGTGACAACTGCCTTACAAGCAATCCGAGGCTGCTCTTTTCTGGCAACTGCCTTACAATCAATTTCAGGCGGCTACAAGCCGAATTCTCCTGGCTCTTTTGTTACAACTGCCTTACAAGCAATCTCAGGCTGCGACAAGCTGACTAGGCCTGTCTCATTTGTGGCAACTGTCTTAAAAGCAATCACAGGCTGATACAAGCCGACTACGCCTGTCAATTTTGTGAAAACTGCATTAAACGCAATCTCAGGCTTCTACGAGCCGGTTCTCCTGGCACATTTGTGAAAATTGCCATACAAGCAATCTCAGTCTGCTACAAGCCAACACGACAGTTTTAGTAACAGCCGGGCTATTTGTGAAAACTGTCTTACAAAGTATCTCAGGATGCTACAAGGTCCTGGCTCTTTTGTGACAACTGCCTTACAAGCAATCTGAGGCTGATAAAAGCCGATTACGCCTGTCTCTCTTGTGAAAACTGCCTTAAACGCAATCTCAGGCTTCTACGAGCCGGTTCTCCTGGCACATTTGTGAAAATTGCCTTACAATCAATCTCAGTCTGCTACAAGCCAACACCTGCAGGCTCTTTTTTGAAAACTGCCTTACAAGCCACCTCCGGCTGCAGCAAGCCCAATTCACCTGGCTTTTTGTGTCAATTGCCTTACAAGCAATCCGTGGCAGCTAGCAGCAAATTTCTCTTGACTCTGTTGTGACAACTGCCTTACAAGCAATATCAGGCTGCTACAAAACGACATATCCTGGCTCTTTTGTGAAAACTGCCTTAGAAGAAATCTCAGGCTGATACAACCGGCTACAACTATGTCATTTGTAACAACTGCCTTACAAGCAATCCCAGGCTGCAACGAGCCGATTTCTGCTTGCTCTTTTCTGGCAACTGCCTTACAATCAATTTCAGGTGGCTACAAGCCGAATTCTCCTGGTTCTTTTGTGACGACAGCCTTTCAAGCAATGTCAGTCAGCTACAAATCGAACTGCGGTCTCTTTTGTGAAAACTGCCTTACAAGCAATCACAGGCGGCTACAAGCTGAATTCTCCTGGCTCTTTTGTGACAACTGCCTTACAAGCAATATCAGGCTGCTACAAAACGACATATCCTGGCTCTTTTGTGACAACTGCCTTACAAGCAATCTCAGGCCGCTACAAGCTGACTACGCCTGTCTCTTTTGTGAAAACTGCCTTACAAGCAATCTCAGGCTGATACAAGCCGACTACACCTGTCTCTTTTGTGACAACTGCTTTACAAGCAATCCCACGCTGGTACGAGCCCATTTCTCCTGGCTTTTTGTGAAAACTGCCTTACACGCAATCTCAGGCTTTTACGAACCGGTTCTCAAGGCACATTTGTGAAAATTGCCATACAAGCAATCTCAGTCTGCTACAAGCCGACAAATGCTGGCTCTTTTTTGACAACTGCCTTACAAGCAATCTCCTGCTCCTATAGGCCGACTTCTGCGGGCTATTTGTGAAAACTGTCTTAGAAAGTATCTCAGGCTGCTTCAAGCCGATTTCTCCTGCCTCTTTTGTGCCAACTGGTTTGCCAGCAATCTCAGGCTGATACGTGCCGACAACGCCTGGCTCTTCTATGTCAACTGCCTTACAAGCAATCTCAGTCTGCTACAAGCTGACTACGCCTGTCACTCTTGTGAAAACTGCCTTACAAGCATTCTCAGGCTTCTACGAGCCGGTTTTCCTGGCACATTTGTGAAAATTGCCTTACAAGCAATCTCAGTCTGCTACAAGCCAACACCTGCAGGCTCTTTTTTGAAAACTGCCTTACAAGCCACCACCGGCTGCAGCAAGCCCAATTCACCTGGCTTTTTGTGTCAATTGCCTTACAAGCAATCCGTGGCAGCTAGCAGCAAATTTCTCTTGACTCTGTTGTGGCAACTGCCTTACAAGCAATCTCAGCCTGCTACAAACTGACAACGCCTGTCTCTTTTGTGACAACTGCTTTACAAGCAATCTCAGTCTGCTACAAATCGAAATCCTGGCTCTGTTGTGGCAACTGCCTTACAAGCAATCTCAGCCTGCTACAAACTGACTACGCCTGACACTCTTGTGACAACTGCCTTACAAGCTATCTCAGGCTGATACAAGCCGACTACGACTGTGTCTTTTGTGACAACTGCTTTACAAGCAATCTCAGGCTGCTACAAGCCGAATTCTCCGGTCCCTTTTGTGAAAACTGCCTTACAAGAAATATCATGCTGCTACAAAACGACATATCATGGCTCTTTTGTGAAAACTGCCTTACAAACAATCTCATGCTGATACAAGCCGACTACGCCTGTCTCATTTGTGACAACTGCCTTACAAGCAATTCCACGCTGGTACGAGCCCATTTCTTCTGGCTTTTTGTGAAAACTGCCTGACAGGCAATCTCAGGCTTTTACGAGCCGGTTCTCCTGGCACATTTGTAAAAATTGCCATACAAGCCATCTCAGTCTGCTACAAGCCGAAAACTGCTGGCTCTTTTTTGACAACTGCCTTACAAGCAATCTCCTGCTGCTGTAGGCCAACTAACTGTCTTACAAATATCTCAGGCTGCTACAAGCCTAATTCTCCTTGCTTTTTGTGCCAATTGCCTTACAAGCAATCCCACGCTGGTACGAGCCGAGTTCTCCTTGCTCTTTTGTAGCAAATGCCTTACAAGCAATCTCAGGCTTCTACAAGCCGAATTCTTCTTACTATTTTGTGACAACTGCCTTACAAGCAATCCGAGGCTGCAACGAGCCGATTTCTCCTTGGTCGTTTCTGGCAACTGCCTTACAATCAATTTCAGGCAGCTACAAGTCGAATTCTCGTGTCTCTTTTGTGACAACTGCCTTAAACGCAATCTCAGCCTTCTACGAGCAATCTCCGCTGTAGCCAGCCCAATTTACCTTGCTTTTTGCGTCAATGGCCTTACAAGCTAGGAGCCGATTTCTATTGGTTATTTTGTGGCAACTGCATTACAAGCACTCTCAGGCTGCTACAAGCCGAATTCTAATGGTTCTTTTGTGACAACTGCCTCAAAAGCAATCTCAGGCTGCTACAAGCTGACTAGGCCTGTTTCTTTTGTGACATCTGACTAACAAGCAATCTCAGTCTGATACAAGCCGACTACGCCTGTCTCTTTAGTGAAAACTGCCTTACAGTCAATCTCAGGCTTCTACGAGCCGATTCTCCTGGCACATTTGTGAAAATTGCCATACAAGCAATCTCAGTCTGCTACAAGCCTACAACTGCTGGCTCTTTTTTGACAACTGCCTTAAAAGCAATCTCCTGCTGTTATAGGCGGACCTCTCCGGGCTATTTGTGAAAACTGTCTTACAAAGTATCTCAGGATGCTACAAGGTCCTGGCTCTTTTGTGACAACTGCCTTACAAGCAATCTGAGGCTGATACAAGCCGATTACGCCTGTCTCTCTTGTGAAAACTGCCTTAAACGCAATCTCAGGCTTCTACGAGCCGGTTCTCCTGGCACATTTGTGAAAATTGCCTTACAATCAATCTCAGTCTGCAACAAGCCAACACCTGCAGGCCCATTTTGAAAACTGCCTTACAAGCCACCTCCGGCTGCAGCAAGCCCAATTCACCTGGCTTTTTGTGTCAATTGCCTTACACACAATCCGTGGCAGCTAGCAGCAAATTTCTCTTGGCTCTGTTGTGGCAACTGCTTTACAAGCAATCTCAGCCTGCTACAAACTGACTACGCCTGTCTCTTTTGTGACAACTGCCTTACAAGCAATCACAGGCTTCTACAAGCAGAAGTCTCCTGGCTCTTTAGTGACAACTGCCTTACAAGCAATATCATGCAGCTACAATACGACATATCATGGATCTTTTGTGAAAACTGCCTTACAAGCAATCTCAGGCTGATACAAGCCGACTACGCCTGTCTCTTTTGTGAAAACTGCCTTACAAGCAATCTCAGGCTGATACAAGCCGACTACGCCCGTCTCTTTTGTGACAACTGCCTTACAAACTATCTCAGGCTGATACAAGCCGACTACGCCTGTCTCTTTTGTGAAAACTGTCTTACAAAGTATCTCATGCTGCTACAAGCCGATTTCTCCTGCCTCTTTTGTGCCAACTGCCTTCCAGGCAATCTCAGGCTTCTACGAGCTGACTACGCCTGGCTTTTCTATGACCACTGCCTTACAAGCAATCTCAGGCTGCTACAAGCTGACTAAGCCTGTCTCTTTTGTGACAAATACCTTACAAGCAATCTCAGGCTGATACAAGCCGACTACGCCTTTCTCTTTAGTACCAATTGCCTTACAAGTACCCACGCTGCTACGAGACCATTTCTCCTGGGTTTTTGTGAAAACTGCCTCACACGCAATCTCAGGCTTCTACGAACCGGTTCTCCTGGGACATTTGTGAAAATTGACTTACAAGCAATCTCCTGCTGCTATGGGCCGACTTCTCCGGGCTATTTGTGAAAACTATATTACAAAGGATCTGAGGCTGCTACAAGCCGATTTCAACTGCCATTTTTGTGCCAACTTCTTCCCAAGCAATCTCAGGCTGCTGCGAGCCGATTACGCCTGGCTCTTTCATGACAACTGCCTTACAAGCAATCTCAGGGTGCTACAAATCTATCTCCTGGCTCTTTCGTGACAACTGCCTTACAAGCAATCTGAGGCAGCAGCAAACCCAATCCTCCTGGCTTTTTGTGCAAATTGCTTTAAAAGCAATCCCCAGGCTGCTACATGCTGACTACGCCTTACAAACAATCTCAGGCTGATACAAGCCGACTACGCCTGTCTCTTTTGTGACAACTGCCTTACAAGCAATGTCAGGCTGATACGAGCCGATTCTCTTGGTCCTTTTGTGAAAATGGCCTTACAAGCCATCTCCGGCTGCTACAAGCAAAATACGCCTGGATCTTTTGTGGCAACTGCCTTACAAGCAATATCAGGCTGCGACAAAACGACATAACCTGGCTATTTTGTGACAACTGCCTTACAAGCAATCTCAGGCTTATACAAACCTACATCTGCTGGCTCTTCTGTGAAAATTGCCTTACAAGCAATCTCAGGCTGCTATGGGCCGACTTCTCCGGGCTATTTGGGAAAACTGTCTTACAAAGTATCTCAGGCTGATACAAGCCGACTACGCCTGTCTCTTTTGTGAAAACTGTCTTACAAAGTATCTCATGCTGCTACAAGACGATTTCTCCTGCCTCTTTTGTGCCAACTGCCTTCCAAGCAATCTTAGGCTGCTACGAGCCGACTATGCCTGGCTCTTCTATGACAACTGCCATACAAGCAATCTCAGGCTGATACAATTCGATCACATGGCTCTTTTGGCTGATACAATTCGATCTCCTGGCTTTTGTGCCTAGTGCCTTACAAGCAATCCCAGGCTATTACGAGCCGATTTCTCCTTGCTCTTTTGAGACAACTGCCTTACAATAAATTTCATGCTGCTACAAGCCGAATTCTTCTGGCTCTTTTGTGACAACTGCCTTACAAGCAATCTCAGGTTGCTATAAGCCGACTTCTCCGGGCTATTTGTGAAAACTCTCTTACAAAGTTTCTCAGGCTGCTACAAGCCGATTTCCCCAGCCTCTTTAGTACCAACTGCCTTACAAGCAATCTCCTGGCTTTTTTTGCATTACAAGCAATCCCAGGCTGCTACGAGCCGATTTCACCTGTCTCTTTTGTGGCAACTGCCTTACAAGCAATCTCAGGCTTCCACAAGCCGAATTCTCCTGGCTCTTTTCTAACAAGTGACTTAAAAACAATCTCAGGCTGCTACAAGCAGACTACGCCTGGCCCTTTTGTGACAAATCTCTTACACATAATCTCAGGCTGCTACAAGTCGCCATCAACGGGCTCTTTTTCTAATACTGCCTTAAAGGCAATCTTAAGCTGCTACAAGCCCACTTCTCGTGGCTTTTTGTGCCAATTGCATTACAAAAAATCTCAGTCTGCTACGAGCCGACTTCTCCTGCCTCTTTTGTGACCACTGGCTTACAGTTATTCTCAGGCTGCAGCAAGCCCAATTAACATGGATTTTGGGCCAATTGCCTTACAAGCAATCCCACGCAGCTACGAGCACATTTCTCCTGGCTTTTTTTGACAACTGCCTTACAACTAATCACAGGCTGCAGCAAGCCCAACTCTACTGGCATTTTGCGCCAATTGTCTTACAAGCAATCCCACGTTGATATGAGCCGAATTCACCTGGCTCTTTTGTGACAACTGATTTACAAGCAATCTCAGGCTGCTACAAGGCGAATTCTCCTGGCTCTTTTAAAATTAGAAATTCAGTCTTATTGTGCACACTGGAATTCGGACGCTATAAATTGACAGACGACAAACCGCGCACATGGTGAAAGCTGTACTTTTTACTATCAAATAATTGCACACAATTTCATACCAATTTTGAAAATAGTCCCCATATCGTTGAATTTCTCCTTGACTCTAATCAAGGTGTAGAAAAAACTTCTGTAATTATGGATAAGGCAAGAAATTCCCGACATTTGGACCCCATTATTTAGTGGATTTGATGAAAAGGAAAAATGAGAAATCCAGTCTTATTGTTCACACTGGAATTCAGAGGTTATAATTGTCAGACGACATATCGCGCACATGATGTAAGCTGTACTTTTTACTATCTGACCAAATGAAAAATCACTGTAAAAATACACAAATCAAATAATTGCACATTATTTGATACCCATTTTGAAAATATATCTTTTACTGGAAAAAAGTTATAAACAAGTGAAATATGACTGATTTCCCAAATTAGGTCCGCATGACAATGTCTTATTGTGCACACTGGAATTCGGACGCTGTAAATTGTCAGACGACATACCGTGCACATGGTGAAAGCTGTATTTTTTACTATCTGACCAAATGAAAAATCCCTGTAAACATAGACATATCAAATAATTGCACACAATTTGATACCCATTTTGAAAATATTTCTTTTACTGGAAAAAAGTTATAAGCAAGTGAAATATGACTGATTTCCCAGTTTAGGTCCGCATGACAATTTCCGCAAATGAGCTAACACTAGTCCCCATACCGTTGAATTTCGCCTCGACTCTATTCAAGGTGTCGAAAAAACATTTGTAATTATGGATAAGGTAAGAAATACCCGACAATTGGACACCAACAGATCAGAGGACATTCTGCTGGACGTAGTCTAAAATCTTCCATTAGACGCTCAAATATGCACCAGAAACTAACAGATCAGAATCATGGCTGCTGGACGTACAGTATCATCTTACGCAAGACGCTCAAATATGGACCGGAAGCCAACAGGTCAGAGGACCAGCTGCTGGACGTAGTCAAAAATCTTACATTAGACGCTCAAATATTGACCGGAAACCAACAGATCAGAGGCCATGCTGTTGGACGTAGTTAACTTTTTACATTAGACGCTCAGATATGCACCAGAAACCAAGAGATCAGAAACAGCGCTGCTGGACGTAGTGTATCATGTTACACAAGACGCTCAAATACGGACCGGAAGCCAACAGGTCAGAGGCCATGCTGCTGGGCGTAGTTTATCTTTTTACATTAGACGATCAAATATGCAACAGAAACCAAGAGATCAGAAAAAGCGCTGCTGGACGTAGTGTATCATCTTAAACAAGACGCTCAAATATGGAGCGGAAGCTAACAGGTCAGAGGCCATGCTGCTGGAGGTAGTATAAAATCTTACATTAGACGCTCAAATATGGACCGGAAACCAACAGATCAGAGGCCATGCTGCTGGACGTATTTTCACTTTTTATATTAGACGCTCAAATATGCACCAGAAACCAAGAGATCAGAATCATGGCTGCTGGACGTAGTCTATCATTTTACACAAGACGCTCAAATATGAACCGGAAGCCAACAGGTCAGAGGCCGTGCTGCTAGACCTAGTCTAAAATCTTACATTAGACGTTCAAATATGGACCGGAAACCAACAGATCAGAATCCAGGCTGCTGGACGTAGTATATCTTTTTACATTAGACGCTCAAATATGCACCAGAAACCAACAGATAAGAATCGTTGCTGCTGGACGTAGTGTATCATCTTACACAAGACGCTCAACTATGGACCGTAAGCCAACAGGTCAGAGGCCATGCTGCTGGACGTAGTCTAAATCCTCACATTAGACGTTCAAATATGAACTGGAAACGAACAGATCAGAGGCCATGCTGCTGGGCGTAGTTTATCTTTTTACATTAGACGCTCAAATATGCACCAGAAACCAACAGATCAGAATCATGGCTGCTAGACGTAGTGTATCATCTTACACAAGACGCTCAAATATGGACCAGAAGTTAACAGTTCAGAGACCATGCTGCTGGACGTAGTCTAAAATCTTACATTAGACGCTCAAATATGGACCGGAAACCAACAGATCAGAGGCCATGCTGCTGGACGTAGTTTATCTTTTTACAGTAGACGCTCAAATATGCACCAGAAACCAAGAGATCAGAAACAGGGCTGCTGGACGTAGTGTATCATCTTACACAAGACGCTCAAATATGTACCGAAAGCCAACAGGTCAGAGGCCATGCTGCTGGACGTAGTCTAAAACCTTACATTACACGCTCAAATATGGACCGGAAACCAACAGATCAGAGGCCATGCTGCTGGACATAGTTTATCTTTTTACATTAGACGCTCAAATATGCACCAGAAACCAACAGATCAGAATCATGGCTGCTGGACGTAATGTATCATCTTACACAAGAAGCTCAAATATGGACCGGAAGCCTACAGATCAGAGGCCATGCTGCTGGACGTAATTTATCTTTTTACATTAGACGCTCAAATATGCACCAGAAACCAAGAGATCAGTAACAGGGCTGCTGGACGTAGTGTATCATCTTACGCAAGACGCTCAAATATGGACCAAAAGCCAACAGGTCAGAGGCCATGCTGCTGGACGTAGTCTAAATGCTTACATTAGATGCTCAAATATGGAACGGAAACCAACAGATCAGAGGCCATGCTGCTGGACGTAGTTTATCTTTTCACATTAGACGGTCAAATGTGCACCAGAAACCAACAGATCAGAATCATGTGCTGCTGGACGTAGTGTATCATCTTACACAAGAGGCTCAAATATGGACCGGAAGCCTACAGGTCAGAGGCCATGCTGCTTGACGTAGTCTAAAATCTTACATTAGACGCTCAAATATGGACCGAAACAAACAGATCAGAGGCCATGCTGCTGGACGTAGTTTATCTTTTTACATTAGACGCTCAAATATGCACCAGATACCAAGTGATCAGAAACTTGGCTGCTGGACGTAGTGTATCACCTTACACAAGACCCACAAATATGGACCGGAATCCAACAGATCAGAGGCCATGCCGCTGGACGTAGTCTAAAATCTTACATTAGACGCTCAAATATGGATCGGAAACCAACAGATCAGGGGCCATGCTTTTGGACGTAGTTTATCTTTTTACATTAGACGCTCAAATATGCACCAGAAACCAAAAGATCAGAATCCTGGCTGATGGACGTAGTGTATCATCTTACACAAGAGGCTCAAATATGGACCGGAAGCCAACAGGTCAGAGGCCATGCTACTGGACGTAGACTAATATCTTACATTCGACGCTCAAATATGGACGGGAAACCAACAGATCGGAGTCCATGCTGCTGGACGTAGTTTATCTTTTTACATTAGACGCTCAAATATGCACCAGAAACCAATAGATCAGAATCATGGCTGCTGGACGTAGTGTATCATCTTATACAAGACGCTCAAATATGGACCGGAAGCCAACAGGTCAGAGGCCATGCTGCTGGACGTAGTTTATCTTTTTACATTAGATGCTCAAATATGCACCAGAAACCAAGAGATCAGAAACAGGGCTGCTGGACGTAGTGTATCATCTTACAGAAGACGCTCAAATATGGACCGGAAACCAACAGGTCAGAGGCCATGCTGCTGGACGTAGTCTAAAATCTTACATTAGACGCTCAAATATGGACTGGAAACCAACAGATCAGAGGCCATGCTGCTGGACGTAGTTTATCTTTTTATATTAGACGCTCAAATATGCACCAGAAACCAAGAGATCAGACACAGGGCTGCTGGACGTAGTGTATCATCTTACACAAGATGCTCAAATATGGACCGGGAGCCAACAGGTCAGAGGCCATGCTACTGGACGTAGTCTAAAATCTTACATTAGACGCTCAAATATGGACGGGAAACAAACAGATCAGAGGCCATGCTGCTGGTCGTAGTTTATCTTTTTATATAAGAAGCTCAAATATGCACCAGAAAGGAACAGATCAGAATCATGGCTGATGGACGTAGTGTATCATCTTACAAAAGACGTTCAAATATGGACCGGTACCCAACAGATCACAGGCCATGCTGCTGGTCGTAGTCTAAAATCTTACATTAGACGCTCAAATATGGACCGGAAACCAACAGATCAGAGCCCATGCTGCTGGAAGCAGTTTATCTTTTACATTAGACTCTCAAATATGCACCAGAAACCAAGAGATCAGAAACTGGGCTGCCGGACGTAGTGTATCATCTTACACAAGACCCTCAAATATGGACCGGATGCCAACAGTTCAGAGGCCATGCTGCTGGACGTAGTCTAACATCTTACATTAGACGCTCAAATATGGACCGGAAACCAACAGATCAGAGTCCATGCTGCTGGAGGTAGTTGTTCTTTTTACGTTAGACGCTCAAATATGCACCAGAAACCAACAGATCAGAATCGTTTCTGCTGGACGTAGTGTATCATCGTACACAAGACGCTCAAATATGGTCCGGAAGCAAACAGGTCAGAGGCCATGCTGCTGGACGTAGTCTCAAACCTTACATTAGACGCACATGTATGGACCGGAAAACAACAGATCAGAGGACATGCTGCAGCGCGAAGTTTATCTTTTTACATTAGACGCTCAAATATGCACCAGAAACCAACAGATCAGAATCCTTGCTGCTGGACGTAGTGTATCATCTTACACAAGAGGCTCAAATATGGACCGGAAGCCAAAAGGTCAGAGGCCATGCTGCTGGACGTAGTCTAAAACCTTACATTTGAGGCTCAAATATTGACCGGAAACCAACAGAGCAGAAGCCATGCTGCTGGACGTAGTTTATCTTTTTACATTAGACGCTCAAATATGCACCAGAAACCAAGAGATCAGAATCATGGCTGCTGGACGTAGTGTATCAGCTTACACAAGACGCTCAAATATGGAGCGGAAGCCAAAAAGTCAGAGGCCATGCTGCTGGACGTAGCCTAAAATATTACATTAGACGCTCAAATATGGAGCGGAAACCAACAGATCAGAAGCCAGGCTACTGGACGTAGTTTATCTTTTTACATTAGACGCTCAAATATGCTCCAGAATCCAACAGATCTGAATCATGGCTGCTGGACGTAGTGTATCATCTGACACAAGACGCTCAAATATGGACCGGAAGCCAACAGATCAGAGGCCATGCTGCTGGTCGTAGTTTATCTTTTTACATTAGACGCTTAAATATGCACCAGAAACCAACAGATCAGAATCATGGCTGCTGGACGTAGTGTATCATCGTAACAAGACGCTCAAATTTTGACCGGGGGCCTACACGTCAGAGGCCATGCTACTGGACGTAATATAAAATGTTACATTAGATGTTAAAATATGGACCGGAAATCAACAGATCAGAGGCCATGCTGCTGGATGTAGTTTATCTTTTTACATTAGACGCTCAAATATGCACCAGAAACCAACAGATCAGAATCAAGGCTGCTGGACGTAGTGTATCATCTTACACAAGACGCTCAAGTATCGACCGGAAGTCAACAGGTCAGAGGCCATGCTGCTAGGCGTACTCTAAAATCATACATTAGACGCTCAAATATGGACCGGAAACCAACAGATCAGAGTCCATGCTGCTGGACGTAGTTTATCTTTTTACGTTAGACGCTCAAATATGCACCAGAAACCAACAGATCAGAATCGTTTCTGCTGGACGTAGTGTATCATCGTACACAAGACGCTCAAATATGGACCGGAAGCCAACAGGTCAAAGGCCATGCTGCTGGACGTAGTCTCAAACCTTACATTAGACGCACATGTATGGACCGGAAAACAACAGATCAGAGGACATGCTGCAGGGCGAAGTTTATCTTTTTACATTAGACGCTAGAATATGCACCAGAAACCAACAGATCAGAATCCTTGCTGCTGGACGTAGTGTATCATCTTACACAAGAGGCTCAAATATGGACCGGAAGCCAAAAGGTCAGAGGCCATGCTGCTGGACGTAGTCTAAAACCTTACATTTGACGCTCAAATATTGACCGGAAACCAACAGAGCAGAAGCCATGCTGCTGGACGTAGTTTATCTTTTTACATTAGACGCTCAAATATGCACCAGAAACCAATAGATCAGAATCATGGCTGCTGGACGTAGTGTATCATCTTACACAAGACGCTAAATATGGAGCGGAAGCCAAAAAGTCAGAGGCCATGCTGCCGGACGTAGCCTAAAATCTTACATTAGACGCTCAAATATGGACCGGAAACCAACAGATCAGAAGCCAGGCTACTGGACGTAGTTTATCTTTTTACATTAGACGCTCAAATATGCAACAGAAACCAACAGATCAGAATCCTTGCTGCTGGACGTAGTGTATCATCTTACACAAGACGCTCAAATATGGACCGGAAGCCAACAGTTCAGAGGCCATGCTGCGGGTCGTAGTTTATCTTTTTACATTAGACGCTCAAATATGCACCAGAAACCAACAGATCAGAATCATGGCTGCTGGACGTAGTGTATCATCGTAACAAAACGCTCAAATTTTGACCGGGGGCCTACACCTCAGAGGCCATGCTACTGGACGTAATATAAAATGTTACATTAGATATTAAAATATGGACCGGAAATCAACAGATCAGAGGCCATGCTGCTGGACGTAGTTTATCTTTTTCCATTAGACGCTCAAATATGCACCAGAAACCAACAGATCAGAATCTAGGCTGCTGGACGTAGTGTATCATCTTACACAAGACGCTCAAGTATCGACCGGAAGTCAACAGGTCAGAGGCCATGCTGCTAGTCGTAGTCTAAAATCATACATTAGACGCTCAAATATTGACCGGAAACCAACAGAGCAGAAGCCATGCTGCTGGACGTAGTTTATCTTTTTACATTAGACGCTCAAATATGCAACAGAAACCAACAGATCAGAATCCTTGCTGCTGGACGTAGTGTATCATCTTACACAAGAGGCTCAAATATGGACCGGAAGCCAAAAGGTCAGAGGCCATGCTGCTGGACGTAGTCTAAAACCTTACATTTGACGCTCAAATATTGACCGGAAACCAACAGAGCAGAAGCCATGCTGCTGGTAGTATTTTATCTTTTTACATTAGACGCTCAAATATGCAACAGAAACCAATAGATCAGAATCATGGCTGCTGGACGTAGTGTATCATCTTACACAAGACGCTCAAATATGGAGCGGAAGCCAAAAAGTCAGAAGCCATGCTGCTGGACGTAGCCTAAAATCTTACATTAGACGCTCAAATATGGACCGGAAACCAACAGATCAGAAGCCAGGCTACTGGACGTAGTTTATCTTTTTACATTAGACGCTCAAATATGCTCCAGAAACCAACAGATCTGAATCATGGCTGCTGGACGTAGTGCATCATCTTACACAAGACGCTCAAATATGGACCGGAAGCCAACAGATCAGAGGCCATGCTGCTGGTCGTAGTCTAAAATCATAGATTAGACGCTCAAATATGGACCGGAAACCAACAGATCAGAGTCCATGCTGCTGGACGTAGTTTATCTTTTTACGTTAGACGCTCAAATATGCACCAGAAACCAACAGATCAGAATCGTTTCTGCTGGACGTAGTGTATCATCGTACACAAGACCCTCAAATATGGACCGGAAGCCAACAGATCAGAGGCCATGCTGCGGGTCGTAGTTTATCTTTTTACATTAGACGCTCAAATATGCACCAGAAACCAACAGATCAGAATCATGGCTGCTGGACGTAGTGTATCATCGTAACAAGACGCTCAAATTTTGACCGGGGGCCTACACGTCAGAGGCCATGCTACTGGACGTAATATAAAATGTTACATTAGATGTTAAAATATGGACCGGAAATCAACAGATCAGAGGCCATGCTGCTGGACGTAGTTTATCTTTTTACATTAGACGCTCAAATATGCACCAGAAACCAACAGATGAGAATCTAGGCTGCTGGACGTAGTGTATCATCTTACAAAAGACGCTCAAGTATCGACCGGAAGTCAACAGGTCAGAGGCCATGCTGCTAGGCGTAGTCTAAAATCATACATTAGACGCTCAAATATGGACCGGAAACCAACAGATCAGAGTCCATGCTGCTGGACGTAGTTTATCTTTTTACGCTAGACGCTCAAATATGCACCAGAAACCAACAGATCAGAATCGTTTCTGCTGGACGTAGTGTATCATCGTACACAAGACGCTCAAATATGGACCGGAAGCCAACAGGTCAGAGGCCATGCTGCTGGACGTAATCTCAAACCTTACATTAGACGCACATGTATGGACCGGAAAACAACGGATCAGAGGACATGCTGCAGGGCGAAGTTTATCTTTTTACATTAGACGCTCAAATATGCACCAGAAACCAACAGATCAGAATCCTTGCTGCTGGAAGTAGTGTATCATCTTACACAAGAGGCTCAAATATGGACCGGAAGCCAAAAGGTCAGAGGCCATGCTGCTGGACGTAGTCTAAAACCTTACATTTGACGCTCAAATATTGACCGGAAACCAACAGAGCAGAAGCCATGCTGCTGCACGTAGTTTATCTTTTTACATTAGACGCTCAAATATGCAACAGAAACCAATAGATCAGAATCATGGCTGCTGGACGTAGTGTATCATCTTACACAAGACGCTCAAATATGGAGCGGAAGCCAAAAAGTCAGAGGCCATGCTGCTGGACGTAGCCTAAAATCTTACATTAGACGCTCAAATATGGACCGGAAACAAACAGATCAGAAGCCAGGCTACTGGACGTAGTTTATCTTTTTACATTAGACGCTCAAATATGCTCCAGAAACCAACAGATCTGAATCATGGCAGCTGGACGTAGTGTATCATCTTACACAAGACGCTCAAATATGGACCGGAAGCCAACAGATCAGAGGCCATGCTGCTGGTCGTAGTCTAAAATCTTACATTAGACGCTCAGATATGGACAGGAAACCAACAGATCTGAGGCCATGCTGCTGGTCGTAGTCTAAAATCTTACATTAGACGCTCAGATATGGACCGAAAACCAACAGATCAGAGACCATGCTGCTGGACGTAGTTTATCATCGTAACAAGACGCTCAAATTTTGACCGGGGGCCTACACGTCAGAGGCCATGCTACTGGACGTAATATAAAATGTTACATTAGATGTTAAAATATGGACCGGAAATCAAGAGATCAGAGGCCATGCTGCTGGACGTAGTTTTTCTTTTTACATTAGACGCTCAAATATGCCCCAGAATCCAACAGATCAGAATCAAGGCTGTTGGACGTAGTGTATCATCTTACACAAGACGCTCAAGTATCGACCGGAAGTCAACAGGTCAGAGGCCATGCTGCTAGGCGTAGTCTAAAATCATACATTAGACGCTCAAATATGGACCGGAAACCAACAGATCAGAGGCCATGCTGCTGGTCGTAGTTTATCTTTTTACATTAGACGCTCAAATATGCACCAGAAACCAACAGATCAGAATCATGGCTGCTGGACGTAGTGTATCATCTTACACAAGACGCTCAAATTTGGACCGGGAGCCTACAGGTCAGAGGCCATGCTGCTCGCCGTAGTCTAAAATCTTACATTAGACGCTCAAATATGGACGGGAAAAAAACAGATCAGAGGCCATGCTGCTGGTCGTAGTTTATCTTTTTATATAAGAAGCTCAAATATGCACCAGAAACAAACAGATCAGAATCATGGCTGCTAGACCTAGTGTATCATCTTACACAAGACGTTCAAATATGGACCGGAAGCCAACAGGTCAGAGGCCATGCTGCTGGTCGTAGTTTAAAATCTTACATAAAATCTCAAATATGGACCGGAAAACAACAGATAAGAGACCATGCTGCTGGAAGTAGTTTATCTTTTTATATTAGACGCTCACATAAGAACCAGAAACCAAGAGATCAGAATCCTGGCTGCTGGACGTAATGTATCATCTTACACAAGACGCTCAAATATTGACCGGAAGCCAACATGTCAGAGGCCATGCTGCTGGACGTAGTCTTAAATCTTACATTAGACGCTCAAATATGGACGGGAAACCAGCAGATCAGAGTCCATTCTGCTGGACGTAGTGTATATTTCTATATTAGACGCTCAAATATGCACCAGAAACCAAGAGGTCAGAAACAGCGCTGCTGGACGTAGTGTATCATCTTACACAAGACGCTCAAATATGGACCGGAAGCCAACAGGTCAGAGGCCATGCTGCTGGACGTAGTCTAAAATCTTACATTAGACGCTCAAATATGGAACGGAAACCAACAGATCAGAGGCCATGCGGCTGGACGTAGTTTATCTTTTTATATTAGACGCTCAAATATGCACCAGAAACCAACAGATCAGAATCATGCCTGCTGGACGCAGTGTATCATCTTACACAAGAAGCTCAAATATGGACTAGAATCCAACAGGTCAGAAGCCATGCTGCTGGACGTAATCACAAATCTTACATTATACGCTCAAATATGGACCGGAAACCAACAAATTAGAGGCCATGCTGCTGGACGTAGTTTATCTTTTACATTAGACGCTCAAATATACACCAGAAACCAAGAGATAAGAAACTGTGCTGCCGGACGTAGTGTATCATCTTACACAAGACCCTCAAATATGGACCGGAAGCCAACAGTTCAGAGGCCATGCTGCTGGACGTAGTCTAACATCTTACATTAGACGCTCAAATATGGACCGGAAGCCAACAGGTCAGAGGCCATGCTGCTGTACGTAGTCTCAAACCTTACATTAAACGCCCATGTATGGACCGGAAAACAACAGATCAGAGGACATGCTGCAGGGCGAAGTTCATCTTTTTACATTAGACGCTCAAATATGCACCAGAAACCAACAAATCAGAATCCTTGCTGCTGGACGTAGTGTATCATCTTACACAAGAGGCTCAAATATGGACCGGAAGCCAAAAGGTCAGAGGCCATGCTGCTGGACGTAGTCTAAAACCTTACATTTGACGCTCAAATATTGACCGGAAACCAACAGATCAGAAGCCATGCTGCTGGACGTAGTTTATCTTTTTACATTAGACGCTCAAATATGCACCAGAAACCAATAGATCAGAATCATGGCTGCTGGACGTAGTGTATCATCTTACACAAGACGCTCAAATATGGAGCGGAAGCCAAAAAGTCAGAGGTCATGCTGCTGGACGTAGCCTAAAATCTTACATTAGACGCTCAAATATTGACCGGAAACCAACAGATCAGAAGCCAGGCTAATGGACGTAGTTTATCTTTTTACATTAGACGCTCAAATATGCTCCAGAAACCAACAGATCTGAATCATGTCTGCTTGACGTAGTGTATCATCTTACACAAGACGCTCAAATATGGACCGGAAGCCAACAGGTCAGAGGCCATGCTGCTGGACGTAGTCAAACATCCTACATTATACGCTCAAATATGGACCGGAAACCAACAGATCAGAGGCCATGCTGCTGGTCGTAGTTTATCTTTTTACATTAGACGCTCAAATATGCACCAGAAACCAACAGATCAGAATCGTTGCTACTGGACGTAGTGTATCATCTTACACAAGAGGCTCAAATATGGACCGGAAGCCAACAGGTCAGAGGCCATGTTCCTGGGCGTAGTTTATCTTTTTACATTAGACGCTCAAATATGCACCAGAAACCAGCAGATGAGAATCACGTCTGCTGGATGTAGTGTATCATCATGCACAAGACGCTCAAATGTCGACCGGAAGACAACAGGTCAGAGGCCATGTTGCTGGACGTAGTCTAAAATCTTATATTAGACGCTCAAATATGGACCGGAAACCAACAGATCAGATGCAATGCTGCTGGACGTAGTTTATCTTTTTACATTAGACGCTGAAATATGCACCAGAAACCAACACATCAGAAGCGTTGCTGCTGGACGTAGTGTATCATCTTACACAAGAAGCTCAAATATGGACAGGAAACAACAGGTCAGAGGCCATGCTGTGGAGGTAGTCTAAAATCTTACATTAGACGCTCAAATATGGACCGGAAACCAACTGATCTGAATCATGCCTGCTGGACGCAGTGTATCATCTTACACAAGAAGCTCAATTATGGACTGGAATCCAACAGGTCAGAAGCCAGGCTGCTGGACGTAATCAAAAATCTTACATTATACGCTCAAATATGGACCGGAAAACAACAAATTTGAGGCCATGCTGCTGGACGTAGTTTATCATTTACATTAGACGCTCAAATATGCACCAGAAACCAAGAGATCAGAAACTGGACTGCCGGACGTAGTGTATCATCTTACACAAGACCCTCAAATATGGACCGGAAGCCAACAGTTCAGAGGCCATGCTGCTGGACGTAGTCTAACATCTTACATTAGACGCTCAAATATGGACCGGAAACCAACAGAACAGAGTCCATGCTGCTGGACGTAGTTTATCTTTTTTCGTTAGACGCTCAAATATGCACCAGAAATCAACTTATCAGAATCGTTTCTGCTGGACGTAGTGTATCATCGTACACAAGACGCTCAAATATGGACCGGAAGCCAACAGGTCAGAGGCCATGCTGCTGGACGTAGTCTCAAACCTTACATTAGACGCCCATGTATGGACCGGAAAACAACAGATCAGAGGACATGCTGCAGGGCGAAGTTCATCTTTTTACATTAGACGCTCAAATATGCACCAGAAACCAATAGATCAGAATTATGGCTGCTGGACGTAGTGTATCATCTTACACAAGACGCTCAAATATGGAGCGGAAGCCAAAAAGTCAGAGGCCATGCTGCTGGACGTAGCCTAAAATCTTACATTAGACGCTCAAATATGGACCGGAAACCAACAGATCAGAAGCCATGCTGATGGACGTAGTTTATCTTTTTACATTAGACGCTCTAATATGCACCAGAAACCAAGAGATCAGAAACTCGGCTGCCGGACGTAGAGTATCATCTTACACAAGACGCTCAAATATGGACCGGAAGCCAACCGGTCAGAGGCCATGCTGCTGGACGTAGTCTAATATCTTACATTAGACGCTCAAATATTGACCGAAAAGCAACAGATCAGTGGCCATGCGGCTGGACGTTGTTTACCTTTTTACATTAGACGCTCAAATATGCACCAGAAACCAACAGATCAGAATCATGCCTGGTGGACGTAGTGTATCATCTTACACAAGACGCTCAAATATGGACCGGAAGCCAACAGGTCAGAGGCCATGCTGCTGGACCTAATGTAAATCTTATTACATTAGAAGCTCAAATATGGACCGGAAACCAACAGTTCGGAGGCCGTGCTGCTGGACGTAATTTATCTTTTTACATTAGACGCTCAAATATGCACCAGAAACCAAGAGATCAGAAACTGGGCTGCCGGACGTAGTGTATAATCTTACACAAGACGCTCAAATATGGACCGGAAGCCAACAGGTCAGAGGCAATGCTGCTCGACGTAGTCTGAAATCTTACATTAGACGCTCAAATATGGACCGGAAACCAACAGATCAGAGGCCATGCTGCTGGGCGTAGTTTATCTTTTTACATTAGACGCTCAAATATGCACCAGAAACAAACAGATCAGAATCATGGCTGCTAGACGTAGTGTGTCATCTTACACAAGACGCTCAAATATGGAGCGGAAGCCAAAAAGTCAGAGGCCATGCTGCTGGACGTAGTCAAACATCCTACATTATACGCTCAAATATGGACCGGAAACCAACAGATCAGAGGCCATGCTGCTGGACGTAGTTTATCTTTTTACATTAGACGCTCAAATATGCACCAGAAACCAACAGATCAGAATCGTTGCTACTGGACGTAGTGTATCATCTTACACAAGAGGCTCAAATATGGACCGGAAGCCAACAGGTCAGAGGCCATGTTCCTGGGCGTAGTTTATCTTTTTACATTAGACGCTCAAATATGCACCAGAAACCAGCAGATCAGAATCACGTCTGCTGGATGTAGTGTATCATCATGCACAAGACGCTCAAATATCGACCGGAAGACAACAGGTCAGAGGCCATTTTGCTGGACGTAGTCTAAAATCTTATATTAGACGCTCAAATATGGACCGGAAACCAACAGATCAGATGCAATGCTGCTGGACGTAGTTTATCTTTTTACATTAGACGCTGAAATATGCACCAGAAACCAACAGATCAGAATCGTTGCTGCTGGACGTAGTGTATCATCTTACACAAGAAGCTCAAATATGGACAGGAAACAACAGGTCAGAGGCCATGCTGTGAAGGTAGTCTAAAATCTTACATTAGACGCTCAAATATGGAACAGAAAGCAACAGATCAGAGGCCATGCTGCTGGTCGTAGTTTATCTTTTTACATTAGACGCTCTAATATGCACCAGAAACCAAGAGATCAGAAACTGGGCTGCCGGACGTAGAGTATCATCTTACACAAGACGCTCAAATATGGACCGGAAGCCAACCGGTCAGAGGCCATGCTGCTGGACGTAGTCTAAAATCTTACATTAGACGCTCAAATATTGACCGAAAAGCAACAGATCAGTGGCCATGCGGCTGGACGTTGTTTACCTTTTTACATTAGACGCTCAAATATGCACCAGAAACCAACAGATCAGAATCATGCCTGGTGGACGTAGTGTATCATCTTACACAAGACGCTCAAATATGGACCGGAAGCCAACAGGTCAGAGGCCATGCTGCTGGACCTAATGTAAATCTTATTACATTAGAAGCTCAAATATGGACCGGAAACCAACAGTTCGGAGGCCGTGCTGCTGGACGTAATTTATCTTTTTACATTAGACGCTCAAATATGCACCAGAAACCAAGAGATCAGAAACTGGGCTGCCGGACGTAGTGTATAATCTTACACAAGACGCTCAAATATGGACCGGAAGCCAACAGGTCAGAGGCAATGCTGCTCGACGTAGTCTAAAATCTTACATTAGACGCTCAAATATGGACCGGAAATAAACAGATCAGAGGCCATGCTGCTGGGCGTAGTTTATCTTTTTACATTAGACGCTGAAATATGCACCAGAAACCAACAGATCAGAATCGTTGCTGCTGGACGTAGTGTATCATCTTACACAAGAAGCTCAAATATGGACAGGAAACAACAGGTCAGAGGCCATGCTGTGAAGGTAGTCTAAAATCTTACATTAGACGCTCAAATATGGAACAGAAAGCAACAGATCAGAGGCCATGCTGCTGCACGTAGTTTATCTTTTTACATTAGACGATCTAATATGCACCAGAAACCAAGAGATCAGAAACTGGGCTGCCGGACGTAGAGTATCATCTTACACAAGACGCTCAAATATGGACCGGAAGCCAACCGGTCAGAGGCCATGCTGCTGGACGTAGTCTAAAATCTTACATTAGACGCTCAAATATTGACCGAAAAGCAACAGATCAGTGGCCATGCGGCTGGAAGTTGTTTACCTTTTTACATTAGACGCTCAAATATGCACCAGAAACCAACAGATCAGAATCATGCCTGGTAGACGTAGTGTATCATCTTACACAAGACGCTCAAATATGGACCGGAAGCCAACAGGTCAGAGGCCATGCTGCTGGACCTAATGTAAATCTTATTACATTAGAAGCTCAAATATGGACCGGAAACCAACAGTTCGGAGGCCGTGCTGCTGGGCGTAATTTATCTTTTTACATTAGACGCTCAAATATGCACCAGAAACCAAGAGATCAGAAACTGGGCTGCCGGACGTAGTGTATAATCTTACACAAGACGCTCAAATATGGACCGGAAGCCAACAGGTCAGAGGCAATGCTGCTCGACGTAGTCTAAAATCTTACATTAGACGCTCAAATATGGACCGGAAACCAACAGATCAGAGGCCATGCTGCTGGGCGTAGTTTATCTTTTTACATTAGACGCTCAAATATGCACCAGAAACAAACAGATCAGAATCATGGCTGCTAGACGTAGTGTGTCATCTTACACAAGACGCTCAAATATGTATCGGTAGCCAATAGGTCAGAGGCCATGTTGCTGGACGTAGTCTAAAATCTTACATTAGTCGCTCAAATATGGACCGGAAACAAACAGATCAGAGGCCATGCTGCTGGACGTAGTTTATCTTTTTACATTAGACGCTCAAATATGCACCAGAATCCAACAGATCAGAATCACGTCTGCTGGATGTAGTGTATCATCTTGCACAAGACGCTGAAATATCGACCGGAAGCAAACAGGTCAGAGGCCATGCTGTTGGACGTAGTCTAAAATCTTATATTAGACGCTCAAATATGGACCGGAAACCAACAGATCATAGGCCATGCTGCTGGACGTAGTTTAACTTTTTACATTAGACGCTCAAATATGCACCAGAAACCAACAGATCAGTATCATGCCTGCTGGACGCAGGGTATCATCTTACACAAGACGCTCTAATATGGACCGGAAGCAAAGAGGTCAGAAGCCATGCTGCTGGACGTAGTCAAAAATCTTACATTATACGCTCAAATATGGAACGGAAACCAACAAATCAGAGGCCATGCTGCTGGTTGTAGATTATTTTTTTACATTAGACGCTCAAATATGCACCAGAAACCAACAGCTCAGAATCATGGCTGCTGGACGTAGTGTATCATCTCACACAAGACGCTCAAATATGGACCGGAAAAACAGGTCAGAGGACATGCTGTGGACGTAGTCTAACATCTTACATTAGACGCACAAATATGGACCGGAAACCAACAGATCAGAGGCCATGCGGCTGGACGTAGTTTATCTTTTTACATTAGACGCTCAAATATGCACCAGAAACCAACAGATCAGAATCATGCCTGGTGGACGTAGTGTATCATCTTACACAAGACGCTCAAATATGGACCGGAAGCAAACAGGTCAGAGACCCTGCTGCTGGGTCTAATCTAAATCTTACATTAGAAGCTCAAATATTGACCGGAAACCAACAGGTCAGAGGCCATGCTGCTGGACGTAGTTTTTCTTTTTACATTAGACGCTCAAATATGCACCAGAAACCAAGAGATCAGAATCATGTCTGCTGGACGTAGTGTATCATCTTGCACAAGACGCTCAAATATTGACCGGAAGCCAATAGGTCAGAGGCCATGCTGCTAGACGTATTCTAAAATCTTACATTAGACTTTCAAATATGGACCGGAAACCAACAGATCAGAGGCCATGCAGCTGGACGTAGTTTATCTTTTTATATTAGACGCTCAAATATGCACCAGAAATCAACAGATCAGTATCATGGCTACTGGACGCACTGTAACATCTTACACAAGACGCTCAAATATGGACCAGAAGCCATGCTGCAGGACGTAGTCAAAAATCGTACATTAGACGCTCAAATATGGACCGGAAACCAACAAATGAGAGGCCATGCTGCTGGACGTAGTTTATCTTTTTACATTAGACGCTCATATATGCACCAGAAACAAACAGATCAGAGACTGGGCTGCCGGACCTAGTGTATCATCTTACACAAGACCCTCAAAAATGGACCGGAAGCCAACAGGTCAGGGGACATGCTGCTGGTCGTAGTCTAAAATCTTACATTAGACGCTCAAATATGGACCGGAAACCAACAGATCAGAGGCCATGCTGCTGGACGTAGATTATCTTTTTATATTAGACGCTCACATATGCTCCAGAAACCAACAGATCAGAATCATGGCTGCTGGACGTAAAGTATCATCTCACACAAGACGCTCAAATATGGACCTGAAGCCAACAGATCAGAGGCCATGCTGCTGGACGTAGTCAAACATCTTACATTATACACTCAAATATGGACCGGAAACCAACAGATCAGAGGCCATACTGCTGTACGTAGTTTATCTTTTTACATTAGACGCTCAAATATGCACCAGAAACCACCAGATCAGAATCATGGCTGCTGGACGTAGTCTATCATCTTACACGAGATGCTCAAATATGGACAGGAAAAAAAGGTCAGAGGCCATGCTGTGGACGTAGTCAAACATCTTACATTATACGATCAAATATGGACGGGAAACCAACAGATCAGAGGCCATGCTGCTGTACGTAGTTTATCTTTTTACATTAGACGCTCAAATATGCACCAGAAACCACCAGATCAGAATCATGGCTGCTGGACGTAGTCTATCATCTTACACGAGATGCTCAAATATGGACAGGATAAAAAAGGTCAGAGGCCATGCTGTGGACGTAGTCAAACATCTTACATCATACGATCAAATATGCACCAGAAACCAAGAGATCAGAATCGTTGCTGCTGGACATTGTGTATCATCGTACACAAGACGCTCAAATATGGACCGGAAGCCAACAGATCAGAAGCCATGCTGTTGGACGTAGTTTATCTTTTTACATTAGACGCTCAAATGCGCACCAGAAACCAATAGATCAGAAACAGGTCTGCTGGACGTAGTGTATCATCTTACACAAGACGCTCAAATATGGAGCGGAAGCCGAAAGGTCAGAGGCCATGCTGCTGGACGTAGTCTAAAATCTTACATTAGACGCTCAAATATGGACCGGAACAATCAGATCAGAAGCCAGGGTGCTGTACGTAATTTATCTTTTTACATTAGACGCTCAAATATGCTCCAGAATCCAACAGATCAGAATCGTTGCTATCTGGACGTAGTGTATCATCTTATACAAAACGCTCAAGTATGGACCGGAAGCTAACAGGTCAGAGGCCATGCTGCTGGACGTAGTCTCAAACCTTACATTAGACGCTCATGTATGGACCTGAAACCAACAGATCAGAGGCCATGCTGCTGGGTGTAGTTTATCTTTTTACATTAGACGCTCAAATATGCACCAGAAACCAACAGATCAGAATCGTTGATGCTGGACGTAGTGTATCATCTTACACAAGAGGCTCAAATATGGAGCGGAAGCCAACAGGTCAGAGGCCATGCTGCTGGACGTAGTCTAAAACCTTACATTTGACGCTCAAATATGGACGGGAAACCAACAGATCAGAGGCCATGCTGCTGGACGTAGTTTATTTTTTTACATTAGACGCTCAAATATGCACCAGAAACCAAGATATCAGAATCATGGCTGCTGGACGTAGTGTATCATCTTACACAAGACGCTCAAATATGGACCGGAAGCCGAAATGTCAGAGTCCATGCTGCTGGACGTCGTCTCAAATCTTACATTAGACGCTCAAATATTGACCGGAAACCAACAGATCAGAAGCCAGGCTGCTGGACGTAGTTTGTCTTTTTACATTAAACGCTCAAATATGCACCAGAAACCAAGAGATCAGAAACTGGGCTGCCGGACGTAGTGTATCATCTTACACAAGACGCGCAAAAATGGACCGGTAGCCAACAGGTCAGAGGACATGCTGCTGGACGTAGTCTAAAATCTTACATTAGACGCTCAAATATGGACAAGAAACCAACAGATCAGAGGCCATGCTGCTGGGCGTAGTCTATCTTTTTACATTAGACGCTCAAATATGCATCAGAAACCAACAGATCAGAATCATGGCTGCTGGACATAGTGTATCATCTCACACAAGACGCTCAAATATGGACTTGAAGCCAACAGGTCAGAGGCCATGCGGCTGGACGTAGTCAAACATCTTACTATATACGCTCAAATATGGACCGTAAACCAACAGGTCAGAGGCCATGCTGCTGGACGTATTTTATCTTTTTACATTAGACGCACAAATATTCACCAGAAACCAAGAGATCAGAAACTGGGCTGCCGGACGTAGAGTATCATCTTACACAAGACGCTCAAATATGGACCGGAAGCCAACAGGTCAGAGGCCATGGTGCTGGACGTAGTCTAAAACCTTACATTTGACGCTCAAATATGGACCGGAAACCAACAGATCAGAGGCCATGCGGATGGACGTAGTTTATCTTTTTACATTAGACGCTCAAATATGCACCAGAAACCAACAGATCAGAATCATGCCTGGTCGAAGTAGTGTATCATCTTACACAAGACGCTCAAATATGGACCGGAAGCAATCAGGTCAGAGGCCATGCTGCTGGTTCTAATCTAAATCTTACATTAGGCGCTCAAATATGGACCGGAAACCAACAGTTCAGAGGCCATGCTGCTGGACGTAGTTTATCTTTTTACATTAGACGCTCAAATATGCACCAGAAACCAACAGATCAGAATCATGGCTGCTGGACGTAGTGTATCATCTTACACAAGACGTTCAAGTATGGACAGGAAGCCAACAGGTCAGAGGCCGTGCTGCTGGACGTAGTCTAATATCTTACATTAGACGCTCAAATATGGACAAGAAACCAACAGATCAGAGACCTTGCTGCTGGGCGTAGTTTATCTTTTTACATTAGACGCTCAAATATGCACCAGAAACCAACAGATCAGTATCATGGCTGCTGGACGCAGTGTATCATCTTACACAACACGCTCAAATATGGACCGGAAGCCAACAGGTCCGAAGCCATGCTGCTGGTCGTAGTCAAAAATCTTACATTAGACGCTCAAATATGGACCTGAAACCAACAAATCCGAGGCCATGCTGCTGGACGTAGATTATCTTTTTACATTAGACGCTCAAATATGCACCAGAAACCAACAGATCAGAATCATGGCTGCTGGACATAGTGTATCATCTCACACAAGACGCTCAAATATGGACTTGAAGCCACCAGGTCAGAGGCCATGCGGCTGGACGTATTCAAACATCTTACTATATACGCTCAAATATGGACCGTAAACCAACAGATCAGATGCCATGCTGCTGGAGGTAGTTTATCTTTTTACATTATACGCTCAAATATGCACCAGAAACCAACAGATCAGAATCGTTGTTGCTGGACGTAGTGTATCATCTTACACAAGATGCTCAAATATGGAAAGTAAACAACAGGTCAGAGACCATGCTGTGGACGTAGTCTAAAATCTTACATTAGACGCTCAAATATGGAACGGAAACCAACAGGTCAGAGGCCATGCTGCTGGACGTATTTTATCTTTTTACATTAGACGCACAAATATGCAGCAGAAACCAAGAGATCAGAAACAGGGCTGCTGGATGTAGTATATCATCTTACAGAAGACGCTCAAATATGGACCGGAACCAACAGGTCAGTGGCCATGATGCTGGACGTAGTCTAAAATCTTACATTAGACGCTCAAATATGGACCGGAAACCAACTGATCAGAGGCCATGCTGCTGGACGTAGGTTATGTTTTTACATTAGACGCTCAAATATGCACCAGAAACCAAGAGATCATAAACAGGGCTGCTGGAGGTAATGTATCATCTTACACAAGACGCTCAATTATGGACCGGAAGGCAAGAGGTCAGAGACCATGCTGCTGGACGTAGTCTAAAATCTTACATTAGACGCTCAAATATGGACCGGAACAATCAGATCAGAAGCCATGGTGCTGTACGTAATTTATCTTTTTACATTAGACGCTCAAATATGCTCCAGAAACCAACAGATCAGAATCGTTGCTATCTGGACGTAGTGTATCATCTTATACAAGACGCTCAAATATGGACCGGAAGCTAACAGGTCAGAGGCCATGCTGCTGGACGTAGTCTCAAACCTTACATTAGACGCTCATGTATGGACCTGAAACCAACAGATCAGAGGCCATGCTGCTGGGTGTAGTTTATCTTTTTACATTAGACGCTCAAATATGCACCAGAAACCAACAGATCAGAATCGTTGATGCTGGACGTAGTGTATCATCTTACACAAGAGACTCAAATATGGAGCGGAAGCCAACAGGTCAGAGGCCATGCTGCTGAGCGTAGTCTAAAACCTTACATTTGACGCTCAAATATGGACGGGAAACCAACAGATCAGAGGCCATGCTGCTGGACGTAGTTTATTTTTTTACATTAGACGCTCAAATATGCACCAGAAACCAAGATATCAGAATCATGGCTGCTGGACGTAGTGTATCATCTTACACAAGACGCTCAAATATGGACCGGAAGCCGAAATGTCAGAGTCCATGCTGCTGGACGTCGTCTCAAATCTTACATTAGACGCTCAAATATTGACCGGAAACCAACAGATCAGAAGCCAGGCTGCTGGACGTAGTTTGTCTTTTTACATTAAACGCTCAAATATGCACCAGAAACCAAGAGATCAGAAACTGGGCTGCCGGACGTAGTGTATCATCTTACACAAGACGCGCAAAAATGGACCGGTAGCCAACAGGTCAGAGGACATGCTGCTGGACGTAGTCTAAAATCTTACATTAGACGCTCAAATATGGACAAGAAACCAACAGATCAGAGGCCATGCTGCTGGGCGTAGTTTATCTTTTTACATTAGACGCTCAAATATGCACCAGAAACCAACAGATCAGTATCATGGCTGCTGGACGCAGTGTATCATCTTACACAACACGCTCAAATATGGACCGGAAGCCAACAGGTCCGAGGCCATGCTGCTGGTCGTAGTCAAAAATCTTACATTAGACGCTCAAATATGGACCTGAAACCAACAAATCCGAGGCCATGCTGCTGGACGTAGATTATCTTTTTACATTAGACGCTCAAATATGCACCAGAAACCAACAGATCAGAATCATGGCTGCTGGACATAGTGTATCATCTCACACAAGACGCTCAAATATGGACTTGAAGCCAACAGGTCAGAGGCCATGCGGCTGGACGTAGTCAAACATCTTACTATATACGCTCAAATATGGACCGTAAACCAACAGATCAGATGCCATGCTGCTGGACGTAGTTTATCTTTTTACATTATACGCTCAAATATGCACCAGAAACCAACAGATCAGAATCGTTGTTGCTGGACGTAGTGTATCATCTTACACAAGATGCTCAAATATGGAAAGTAAACAACAGGTTAGAGACCATGCTGTGGACGTAGTCTAAAATCTTACATTAGACGCTCAAATATGGAACGGAAACCAACAGGTCAGAAGCCAGGCTGCTGGACGTATTTTATCTTTTTACATCAGACGCACAAATATGCACCAGAAACCAGGAGATCAGAAACTGGGCTGCCGGACGTAGAGTATCATCTTACACAAGACGCTCAAATATGGACCGGAAGCCAACAGGTCAGAGGCCATGCTGCTGGACGTAGTCTAAAACCTTACATTTGACGCTCAAATATGGACCGGAAACCAACAGATCAGAGGCCATGCGGATGGACGTAGTTTATCTTTTTACATTAGACGCTCAAATATGCACCAGAAACCAACAGATCAGAATCATGCCTGGTCGAAGTAGTGTATCATCTTACACAAGACGCTCAAATATGGACCGGAAGCAATCAGGTCAGAGGCCATGCTGCTGGTTCTAATCTAAATCTTACATTAGGCGCTCAAATATGGACCGGAAACCAACAGTTCAGAGGCCATGCTGCTGGACGTAGTTTATCTTTTTACATTAGACGCTCAAATATGCACCAGAAACCAACAGATCAGAATCATGGCTGCTGGACGTAGTGTATCATCTTACACAAGACGTTCAAGTATGGACAGGAAGCCAACAGGTCAGAGGCCGTGCTGCTGGACGTAGTCTAATATCTTACATTAGACGCTCAAATATGGACCGGAAACCAACAGTTCAGAGGTCATGCTGCTGGCCGTAGTTTATCTTTTTACATTAGATGCTAAAATATGCACAAGAATCAACCAGATCTTAATCATGGTTGCTGGACGTTGTGAATCATCTTTCACAAGACGCTCAAATATGGACAAGAAGCCAAAAGTTCCGACGCAGTGCTGCTGGACGTAAACTAAAATCTTATATTAGACGCTCAAATATGGACAGGAAACCAACAGATCAAAGTCCATGCTGCTAGACGTAGTTTATCTTTTTACATTAGACGCTGAAGTAACCACCAGAATCCAACATAACATGATCATGGCTGCTGGACGTAGTGTATCATCTTACACAAGACGCTCAAATATGGACCGGAAACGAACAGGTCAGTGGCCATGCTGCTGGACGTAGTCTAAAATCTTACATTAGACGCTCAAATATGGACCGGAAACCAACTGATCAGAGGCCATGCTGCTGGACGTAGTTTATCTTTTTACATTAGTCGCTCACATATGCACCAGAAACAGAGAGATCAGAAACAGGGCTGCTGGACGTAATGTATCATCTTACACAAGACGCTCAAATATGGACCGGAATCGAAGAGGTCAGAGACCATACTGCTGGACTTATTATAAAATCTTACATTAGACGCTCAAATATGGACCGGAAACCAACAGATCAGTGGCCATGCTGCTGGACGTAGTTTATCTTTTTACATTAGACGGTCAAATATGCAGCAGAAACCAAGAGATCAGAAACAGGGCTGCTGGATGTAGTGTATCATCTTACAGAAGACGCTCAAATATGGACCGGAACCAACAGGTCAGTGGCTATGATGCTGGACGTAGTCTAAAATCTTACATTAGACGCTCAAATATGGACCGGAAACCAACTGATCAGAGGCCATGCTGCTGGACGTAGGTTATGTTTTTACATTAGACGCTCAAATATGCACCAGAAACCAAGAGATCATAAACAGGGCTGCTGGAGGTAATGTATCATCTTACACAAGACGCTCAATTATGGACCGGAAGGCAAGAGGTCAGAGACCATGCTGCTGGACGTAGTCTAAAATCTTACATTAGACGCTCAAATATGGACCGGAAACCAACAGATCAGAGGACATGCTGCTTGACGTAGTTTATCTTTTTACATTAGACGCTCAAATATGCACCAGAAACCCACAGATCTGAATCATGGCTGCTGGACGTTGTGTATCATCTTACACAAGACGCTCAAATATGGACCAGAAGCCAAGAGGTCAGAGGCCATGCTGCTGGACGTAATCTAAAATCTTACATTAGACGCTCAAATATGGACCGGAAACCAACAGATCAGAGGCCATGCTGCAGGACGTAGTTTATCTTTTTACATTAGACCCACAAATATGCTCCAGAAACGATGAGATCAGAAACAGGGCTGCTGGACGTAGTGTATCATCTTACACAAGACGCTCAAATATGGACCGGAAGCCAACAGGTCAGAGGCCATGCTGCTGGTCGTAGTATAAAATCTTACATTAGACGCTCAAATATGTACCGGATACCAACAGATCAGAGTCCATGCTGCAGGACGTAGTTTATCTTTTTACATTAGACGCTAAAATATGCACCAGAAACCAAGAGATCAGAAACAGGGCTGCTGGACGTAGTGTGTCATCTTACACAAGACGCTCAAATATGGACCGGAAGCCAACAGGTCAGATGCCATGCTGCTGGACGTAATCTAAAATCTTATATTAGACGCTCAAATATGGACCGGAAACCAACACATCAGAGGCCATGCTGCTGGACGTTGTTTATCTTTTTAAATTAGACGCTCAAATATGCACCAGAAACCAACAGATCAGAATCATGGCTGCTGGACGTAGTGCATCATCTTACACTAGACACTCAAATATGGACCAGAAACCAACAGGTCAGAGGCCATGATGCTGGACGTACTCTAAAATCTTACATTAGACGCTCTAATATGGACCGGAAACCAACAGATCAGAGGCCATGCTGCTGGCCGTAGTTTATCTTTTTACATTAGACGCTACAATAAGCACCAGAAACCAAGAGATCAGAAACAGGGCTGCTGGACGTAGTGTATCATCTTACACAAGAAGCTCAAATATGGACCGGAATCCAACAGGTCACAGGCCATGCTGCTGGACGTAGTCTGAAATCTTACATTAGACGCTAAAATATGGACCGAAAACCAACAGATCAGATGCCATGCTGCTGGACGTAGTTTATCTTTTTACATTAGAGGCTCAAATATGCACCAGAAACCAAGAGATCAGAATCATGGCTGCTGGACGTAGTGCATCATCTTACACAAGACGCTCAAATATGGACCAGAAGCCAACAGTTCAGAGGCCATGCTGCTGGACGGAGTCTAAAATCTTACAGTAGACGCTCAAATATGGGCCGGAAACCAACAGATCAGAAGCCATGCTACTGGACGTAGATTCTCTTTTTACATTATACGCTCAAATATGCACCAGAAACCAAGAGATCAGAATCATGGCTGCTAGACGTAGTGTATAATCTTACACAAGACGCTCAAATATGGACCGGAAGCCAACAGGTCAGATGCCATGCTGCTGGGCGTAGTCTAAAATCTTACATTAGACGCCCAAATATGGACCGGAAACCAACCGATCAGAGGCCATGCTGATGGGCGTAGTTTATCTTTTAACATTAGACGCTCAAATATGCACCAGAAACCATCAGATCAGAATCATGGCTGCTGGACTTAGTGTATTATCTTACACAAGACGCTCAAATATGGACCGGAAGCCAACAGGTCAGAGGCCATGCTGCTGGACGTAGTCTAAAATCTTATATTAGACGCTCAAATCTGGACCGGAAACCAACAGATCAGAGGCCAGGCTGCTGGACGTAGTTTATCTTTTTAAATTAGCCGCTCAAATATGCACCAAAAACAAAGATATCAGAATCATGTCTGCTGGACGTAGTGTATCATCTTACACAAGACGTTCAAATATGGACCGGAAGCCAAGAAGTCAGAATCCATGCGGCTGGACGTAGTCTAAAATCTTACATTAGACGCTCAAATATAGACAGTAAACCATCAGATCAGAGGCCATGCTGCTGGGTGTAGTTTATCTTTTTACATTAGACGCTCAAATATGCACCAGAAACCAAGAGATCAAAAAAAGGGCTGCTGGACGTAGTGTATCATCTTACACAAGACGCTCAAATATGGACCGGAAACCAACAGATCAGAGGCCATGGTGCTGGACGTAGTTTATCTTTTTACATTAGACGCTCAAATATGCACCAGAAACCAAAAGATCAGAAACAGGGCTGCTGGACGTAGTGTATCATCTTGCACAAGATGCTCAAATATGGACCGGAAGGCAACAGGTCAGAGGCCATGCTGCTGGACGTAGTTTATCTTTTTACATTAGACGCTCAAATATGCACTAGAAACCAAGAGATCAGAATCATGGCTGCTGGAAGGAGTGTATCATCTTACACAAGACGCTCAGATATGGACCGGAAGCCCACAGGTCGGAGGCCATGCTGATGGACATAGTCTAAAATCTTACATTAGACGCTCAAATATGGACCGGAAATACAACAGATCAGTAGCCATATTGCTGGACGTAGTTTATCTTTTTACATTAGACGCTCAAATATGCACCAGAAACCAAGAGATCTGAAACAGGGCTGCTAGACATAGTGTATCATCTTACATTAGACGCTCAAATATGGACCGGAAACCAACGGATCAGATGCCATTCTGCTGGACGTAGTTTATCTTTTTACATTAGACGCTCAAATATGCACCAGAAGCCAAGAGCTCAGAAAGAGGTCTGCTGGACGTAGTGTATCATCTTACACAAGACGCTCAAATATGGACCGGAAGTCAACAGGTCAGAGGCCATGCTGCTGTAATTAGTCTAATATTTTACATTAGACGCTCAAATATGGACCGGAAACCAACAGATCACAGTCTATGCTGCTGGACGTAATTTACCTTTTTATATTAGACGCTCAAATATGCACCAAAAACCAACAGATCAGAATCATGGCTGCTGGACGTAGTGTATCATCTTACACAAGACGCTCAAATATGGACTGGAAGCCAACAAGTCAGAGGCCATGCTGTTGGACGTAATCTAAAATCTTACATTAGATGCTCAAATATGGACCGGAAACCTACAGAAGAGAGGCCATGCTGCTGGTCGTAGTTTATCTTTTTACATTAGACGCTCAACTATGCACCAGAAACCAAGAGATAATAATAATGGCTGCTGGACGTAGTGTAACATCTTACACAAGACGCTCAAATATGGACCGGAAGCCAAAAGGTCAGAGGCCATGCTGCTGGACGTAATCGAAAATCTTACATTAGACGCTCAAATATGGACCGGAAGCCAGCAGGTCAGAGGCAATGCTGCTGGGCGTAGTCTTATATCTTACATTAGACGCTCAAATATGGACCGGAATCCAACAGATCAGAGGCCATGCTGCAGGATATAGTTTATCTATTTACATTAGACGCTCAAATATCCACCAGAAACCAAGAGAACAGAAACGGGGCTGCTGGACGTAGTGTATCATCTTACACAAGACGCTAATATATTGACCGGAAGTCAACCCATTTTGAAAATATTTCTTTTACTGCAAAAGTTTATAAACAAGTGAAATATGACTGATGAAATTTTCCGCAAATGAGCTAACAAGTCCCCATACCGTTGAATTTCGCCTCAACTCTATTCAAGATGTCGAAAAAACTTTTGTAATTATGGATAAGGCAAGAAATTTCCGACAATAGGACACCAATATTTTGTGGATTCGATAAAAAAGAAAAATTAGAAATGCAGTCTTATTGTGCTCACTAGAATTCGGACGCTGTAAATTGTCAGACGAAATACCGCGCACATGGTGAAAGCTGTACTTTTTACTATCTGAGCAAATGAAAAATCCCTGTATACATAGATAAACCAAACAATTGCACACAATTTGATACCAATTTTGAAAATATTTCTTTTACTGGAAAAAAGTTATAAACAAGTGAAATATGACTGATTACCCAGTTTAGGTCCGCATGACGATTTCCGCAAATGAGCTAACACAAGTCCCCATACTGTTGAATTTCGCCTCGACTCTATTCAAGGTGTCGAAAAAACTTTTGTAATTATGGATAAGGCAAGTAATTCCCGACAACTGGACACCAATATATTGTGGATTCCATAAACATGCAAAATTTGAAATGCAGTCTTATTGTGCACACTGGAATTCGGACGCTATAAATTGTCAGACGACATAACGCGCACATGGTGAAAGCTGTACTTTTTACTATCTGACCAAATGAAAAATCCCTGTATACATAGACAAACCAAATAAGTGCACACAATTTGATACCCATTTTGAAAATATTTCTTTTAGTGGAAAAATTTATAAACAATTGAAATATGACTGATTTCCCAGTTTAGGGCCGCATGACAATTTCGGCAAATGAGCTAACACAAGTCCCCATACTGTTGAATTTCGCCTCGACTCTATTCAAGGTGTCGAAAAAACTTTTGTAATTATGGATAAGGCAAGTAATTTCCGACAATAGGACACCAATATTTTGTAGATTCTTCAAAAAGGAAAAATTACAAATGCAGTCTTATTGTGCACACTGGAATTCGGACGCTGTAAATTCTCAGACGACATACCGCGCAGATGGTGAAAGCTGTACTTTTTACTATCTGAGGAAATGAAAAATCCCTGTAAACATAGACAAATGAAATAACTGCACAAAATTTGATACCCATTTTGAAAATATTTCTTTTCCTGGAAAAAAGATATAAACAAGTGAAATATGATTGATTACCCAGTTTAGGGCCGCATGACATTTTCCGCGAATGAGCTAACACAAGTCCCCATACCGTTGAATTTAAACTCGACTCTAGTCAAGGTGTCGAAAAAACTTTTGTAATTATGGATAAGGCAAGAAATTCCCGACAATAGGACACCAATATTTTGTGGATTCGATAAAAAGGAAAAATTAGAAATGCAGTCTTATTGTGCACACTAGAATTCGGACGCTGTAAATTGGCAGACGACATACCGCGCGCATGGTGAAAGCTGCACTTTTTACTATCTGAGCAAATGAAAAATCCCTGTATACATAGATAAATCAAACAATTGCCCACAATTTGATACCAATTTTGAAAATACTTCTTTTACTTGAAAAAAGTTATAAACAAGTGAAATATGACTGACTTCCCAGTTTAGGGCTGCATGACAATTTCCGCAAATGAGCTAACACAAGTCCCCATATCGGTGAATTTCGACTGGACTCTATTCAAGGTATCGAAAAAACTTTTGTAATTATGGATAAGACAAGAAATACTCGACAATTGGAGAGCAATATTTTGGGCATTCTATAAAACGAAAAAATTACAAATGCAGTCTAATTGTGCACACTGGAATTCGGACGCTGTAAATTGTCAGACGAAATACCGCGCACATGGTGAAAGCTGAACTTTTTACTATCTGACCAAATGAAAAATCCCTGTAAACATAGACAAATCAAATAATTGCACACAATTTGATACCCATTGTGCAAATATTCCTTTACTGGAAAAAAGTTATAAAAAGTGAAATATGATAGATTTCCCAGTTTAGGGCCGAATGACAATTTCGGCAAATGAGCTAACACAAGTCCCAATTCCGTAGAATTTCGACTCGACTCTAATAAAGGTGTCGAAAAAACGTTTGTAATTATGGATAAGGCAAGAAATTCCCGACAAATGGATACCAATATATTGTGGATTCTATAAAAAGGCAATATTAGAAATGCAGTCTTATTGTGCACACTAGAATTCGGACGCGGTAAATTGTCAGACGACATACCGCGCACATAGTGAAAGCTGTACTTTTTACTATCTGAGCAAAATCCCTGTAAACATAAACAAATCAAATAATTGCACACAATTTCATACCCATTTTGAAAATATTTCTTTTACAGGAAAAAAGTTGTAAACAAGTGAAATATGACTGATTTCCCAGTTTAGGGCCGCATGACAATTTCCGCAAATGAGCTAACACAAGTCCCCATACCGTTGAATTTCGCCTCGACTCTATTCAAGGTGTCGAAAACCTTTTGTAATTAGGGATAAGGCCAGAAATTCCCGACAATTGGACACCAATATTTTGTGGAATCGATAAAAAATAAAAATTAGAAATGCAGTCTTATTGTGCACACTGGAATTCGGAAGCTGTAAATTGTCAGACGACATAGCGCGCACATGGTGAAAGTTGTACTTTTTACTATCTGACCAAATGAAAAATCCCTGTAGACATAGTCAAACAAAATAATTGCACACAATTTGATACCCATTTTCAAAATATTTCTTTTACTGGAAAAAAGTTATAAACAAGTGAAATATGACTTATTACCCAGTTTAGGGCCGCATGACAATTTCCGCAAATGAGCTAACACAAGTCCCCATACAGTTGAATGTCGACTCGACTCTAATCAACGTGTCGACAAAACTCTTGTAATTATGGATAAGGCCAGAAATTCTCGACAATTGGACACCAATATTTTGTGGATTCTATAAAAAGGAAAATTTAGAAATGCATTCTTATTGTGCACATTGGAATTCGGTCCCTGTAAATTGTCAGACGACATACCGCGCACATGGTGAAAGCTGTACTTTTTACTATTTGAGCAAATGAAAAATCCCTGTATACCTAGACAAATCAAATGATTGCACACAATTTGATCCCCATACCGTTGAATTTCGCCTCGACTCTATTCAAGGTGTCGAAAAAACTTTTGTAATTATGGATAAGGCAAGAAATTCCCGACAATTGGAGAGGAATATTTTGTGGATTCTATAAAAAGGAAAAATTAGAAATGCTGTCTTATTGTGCACAATGGAATTCGGACGCTGTAAATTGTCAGACGACATACCGCGCACATGGTGAAAGCTGTACTTCTTACTAAGTGATCAAATGAAAAATCCCTGTATACATAGACAAACCAAATAATTGTACACAATTTGATACCCATTTTGAAAATATTTCTTTTACAGGAAAAAAGTTATAAACAAGTGAAATATGACTGATTTCCCAGTTTAGGGCCGCATGACAATTTCCGCAAATGAGCTAACACAAGTCCCCATACAGTTGAATGTCGACTCGACTCTAATCAACGTGTCGACAAAACTCTTGTAATTATGGATAAGGCAAGAAATTCCCGACAATTGTACACCAATATTGTGTATCATCTTACACAAGACGCTCAAATATGAAACGGAAGCCAACAGCTCAGAGGCCAAGCTGCTGGACGTAGTCTGAAATCTTACATTAGAGTCTCATATATGGACCAGAAACCAACAGATCAGAGGCCATGCTGCTGGACGTAGTTTATCTTTATACATTAGACGCTCAAATGTGCACCAGAAACCAAGAGATCAGAAACAGGGCTGCTGGACGTAGTGTATCATCTTACACAAGACGCTCAAATATGGAACAGAAGCCAACAGGCCAGAGGCCATGCTGCTGGACGTAGTATATAATCTTACATTAGACGCTCAAATATGGACCGGGAACCATCAGATCAGAGGCCATGCTGCTGGTCGTAGTTTATCTTTTTGCATTAGACGCTCAAATATGCAGCAGAAACCAACAGATCAGCATTATGGCTGCTGGACGTATTTTATCATCTTACACAAGACGCTCAAATATGGACCGAAAGCCAACTGGTCAGGGTTCATGCTGCTGGACGTAGTCTAAAATCTTAAATGAGATGCTCAAATATGGACCGGAAACCAACAGATCAGAGGCCATGCTGCTGTACGTAGTCTAAAACCTTATATTAGACGCTCAATTATGGACGGGAAACCAACAGATCAGAGGCCATGCTGCTGGACGTATTTCATCTTTTTACATTGGACGCTCAAATATGCACCAGAAACCAGCAGATCAGAATCATGACTACTGGACGTAGTGTATCATTTTACACAAGACGCTAAAAATATGGACCGGAAGCCAACAGGTCAGAGGCCATGCTGCTGGACGTAGTTTATCTTTTTACATTAGAAGCTCTAATACGCACCAGAATCCAAGAGATCAGAAACAGGGATGCTGGACGTATTGTATCATCTTACACAAGACGCTCAAATATGGACCGGAAGCCAACAGGTCAGACGCATGCTGCTGGACGTAGTCTAAAATCTTACATTAGACTCTCAAATATGGACGGGAAACAAACAGATAAGAGACCATGCTGCTGGTCGTAGTTTATCCATTTACATTAGAAGCCCAAATATGTACCAGAAACCAACAGATCGGAATCATGGCTGACGGACGTAGTGTATAATCTTACACAAGACGCTCAAATATGGACCGGAAGCCAACAAATCAGAGGCCATGCTGCTGGACGTAGTCTGAAATCTTACATTAGAGTCTCAAATATGGACCAGAAACCAACAGATCAGAGGCCATGCTGCTGGGCGTAGTTTATCTTTTTACATTAGACGCTCAAATATGCACCAGAAACCAAGAGATCAGAAACAGGGCTGCTGGACGTAGTGTATCATCTTACACAAGAGGCTTAAATATGGAACAGAAGCCAACAGGTCAGAGGCCATGCTGCTGGACGAAGTATAAAATCTTACATTAGACGCTCAAATATGGAACGGAAACTAACAGATCAGAGGCCATGCTGCTGGACGTAGTTTATCTTTTTACATTAGACGCTCAAATATGCACCAGAAACCAAGAGATCAGAAACAGGGCTGCTGGACGTAGTGTATCATCTTACACAAGACGCTAAAATATAGACCAGAATCCAACAGGTCAGAGGCCATGCTGCTGGACGTAGTTTATCTTTTTACATTAGAATCTCAAATATGCACCAGAAACCAACAGATCAGAATCATGGCTGCTGGACGTAGTGTATCATCTTACGCAAAACGCTCAAATATGGACAGGAAGCCAACAGGTCAGAGGCCATGCTGCTGGACGTAGTCAAAAATCTTACATTAGACGCTCAAATATGGACAGGAAACCAACAGATCAGAGGCCATGCTGCTGGACGTATTTTATCTTTTTACATTAGAAGCTCAAATATGCACCAGAAACCAACAGATCAGAATCATGGCTGCTGGACGTAGTGTATCATCTTAAAGAAGACGCTCAAATGTGGCCGGTAGCCAACAGGTCAGAGGCCATGCTCCTGGACGTAGTCGAAAATCTTACATTAGTCGCTCAAATATGGACCGGAAACCAACAGATCAGAGGCCATGCTGCTGGACGTAATTAATCTTTTTGCATTAGATGCTCAAATATGCACCAGAAACCAACAGATCAGAAACAGGGCTGCTGGACGTAGTGTATCATCTTACACAAGACGCTCAAATATGGACCAGAAGCCAACAGGTCAGAGGCAATGCTGCTGGACGTAGTCTAAAATCTTACATTAGACGGTCAAATATGGACAGGAAACCAACAGATCAGAGGCCATGCTGCTGGACGTATTATATATTTTTACATTAGAAGCTCAAATATGCACCAGAAACCAACAGATCAGAATCATGGCTGCTGAACGTAGTGTATCATCTTACACAAGACGCCCAAATATGGACGGTAAACCAACAGGTCAGAGGCCATACTGCTGGACGTAGTCTGAAATCTTACATTAGACGCTCAAATATGGAACGGAAACCAACAGATCAGGGGCCATGCTGCTGGACGTTGTCTAAAATCTTACATTAGACGGTCAAATATGGGCAGGAAACCAACAGATCAGAGGCCATGCTGCTGGACGTAGTTTATCTTTTTACATTAGTAGCTCAAATATGCACCAGAAACCAACAGATCAGAATCATGGCTGCTGGACGTAGTGTATCATCTTACGCAAGGCGCTCAAATATGGACCGGAACCCAACAGGTCAGGGGCCATGCTGCTGGGCGTAGTCTAAAATCTCACATTAGACGTTCAAATACGGACCGGAAACCAACAGATCAGAGGCCATGCTGCTGGACGTAGTCTATCCATTTACATTAGAAGCTCAAATATGTACCAGAAACCAACAGATCAGAATCATGGCTGCTGGACGTAGTGTATCACCTTACACAAGACGCTCAAATATGGACCGGAAGCCAACAGGTCAGAGGCCATGCTGCTGGACGTAGTCTAAAATCTTACATTAGACGCTCAAATACGGACCGGAAACCAGCAGATCAGAGGCCATGCTGCAGGTCGTAGTTTGTTTTTTGTACATTAGACGCTCAAATATTCACCAGAAACCAAGAGATCAGAATCATAGCTGCTGGACGTAGTGTATCATCTTGCAGAAGACGGTCAAATATGGATCGGAAGCCAACAGGTCAGAGGCCATGATGCTGGTCGTAGTCTAAAATCTTACATTAGACGCTCAAATATGGACCGGAAACCAACAGATAAGAGGCCATGCTGCGGGACGTTGTTTAACTTTTTACATTAGACACTCAAATATGCACGAGACACCAACTGATCAGATACTGTGCTACTGCACATAGTGTATCATCTTACACAAGACTCTCAAATATGGACCGGAAGCCAACAGGACAGAGGCGATGTTACTGGACGTAGTCTAAAATCTTACATTATATGCTCAAATATGGTCCGGAAACCAACAGATCAGAGACCATGCTGCTGGTTGTAGTTTGTTTTTTTACATTAGACGAGCAAATATGCACCAGAACCCAAGAGGTTAGAATCATGCCTGCTGGACGTAATGTATCATCTTACACAAGACGCTCAAATATGGACCGGAATCTAACAGGTCAGAGGCGATGCAACTGGACGTAGTCTAAAATCTTACATTAGACGCTCAAATATGGACGGGAAACCAACAGATCGGAGGCCATGCTGCTGGACGTAGTTTATCTTTTTATATTAGACGCTCAAATATGCACCAGAAACCAACAGCACAGAATCACGGCTGCTGGACGTAGTGTTTCATCTTACACAAGACGCTCAAATATAAACCGGAAGCCAACAGATCAGAGGCCATGCTGCTGGAGGTAGTCTAAAATCTTATATTAGACGCTCAAATATGGACCGGAAACCAACAGATCAGAAGACATGGTGCTGGACGTAGTTTATCTTTTTACATTAGACGCTCAAATATGCACGAGAAACCAACAGATCAGAATAATGGCTGCTGGGCGTAGTGTATCATCTTAAACAAGATGCTCAAATATGGACTGGAAGCCAAAAAGTGAGAGTCCATGCAGCTGGTCGTTGTCAAAAATCTTACATTAAACCCTCAAATATTGACCGGAAGCCTACAGTTCAGAGGCCATGCTGCTGGACGTAGTTTATCTTTTTACATTAGACGCTCACATATGCACCAATAACAAACAGATCAGAATCACGGCTGCTAGACGTATTGTATCATCTTACACAAGACGCTCAAATATGGACCGGAAGCTAACAGGTCAGAGGCCATGCTGCTGGACGTAGTCTAAAATCTTACATTAGACACTAAAATATGGACCGGAAACCAACAGATCAGAGGCCATGCTGCTGGACGTAATTTATCTTTTTACATTAGACGCTCCAATGTGCACCAGAAACCAAGAGATCAGAATCATGGCTGCTGGACGTAGTGTATCATCTTACACAAGACGCTTAAATATGGACCGGAAGCCAACAGGTCAGCTGCCTTTCTGCTTGACGTAGTCTAAAATCTTACAGTAGATGCTCAAATATGGACCGGAAACCATCAGATCAGAGGCCATGCTGCTGAACGTAGTATATCTTTTTACATTAGACCCTCAAATATGCACCAGAAACCAAGAGATCAGAATCATGGCTGCTGGACGTAGTGTATCATCTTACACAAGACGCTCAAATATGTACAGGAAGCCAATATGTCAGAGGCCATGCTGCTGGACGTAGTCTAAAATCTTATATTAGACGCTCACATATGGACCGGAAACAAACATATCATAGGCCATATTGCTGGACGTAGTTTATCTTTTTATATTAGTCGCTCAAAATATGCACCAGAAACCAACAGATCAGAATCATGGCTGCTGGACGTAGTGTATCATCTTCCACAAGACGCTCAAATATGGACCGGAAGCTCACAGGCCAGAGGCCATGCTACTGGACATAGTCTAAAATCTTACATTAGACGCTCAAATATGGACCGAAAACCAACAGATCAGAGGCCATGCTATTAGGCGTAGTTTATCTTTTTACATTAGACGCTCAAATAGGCACCAGAAACCAAGAGATCAGAAAAAGGGCTGCTGGACGTAGTGTATCATCTGACACAAGTCGCTCAAATATGGACCGAAGCCAACTGGTCAGAGGCCATGCTGCTGGACGTACTCTAAAATCTTACATTATAGGTTCAAATATGGACCGGAAACCAACAGATCAGAGGCCATGCTGCTGGACGTAGTTTATCGTTTTACATTAGATGCTCAAATTTGTACCAGAAACCAAGAGATCAGAAAAAGGGCTGCTGGACGTAGTGAATAATCTTACACAAGACGCTCAAATATGGACCGGAAGCCAAGAGATCAGAGGCCATGCTGCAGTACGTAATCTAAATTCTTACATTACATGCACAAATATTGACGGGAAACCAACAGATCAGAGGCCATGCTGCTGGGCGTAGTTTATCTTTTTACATTAGAGGCTCAAATATGCACCAGAACAAACAGATCAGAATCATGGCTACTGGACGTAGTGTATAATCTTACACACGACGCACATATATGGACCGGAAGCCAACAGGTCAGAGGCCATGCTGCTGGACGTAGGCTAAAATCTTACATTGGACGCCCAAATATGGACCAGAAACCAACAGATCAGAGGCCATGCTGCTGGACGTAGTTTATCTTTTTACATTAGACTCTCAAATATGCACCAGAAACCAACAGATCAGAATCATGGCTGCTGGACGTACTGTATCATCTTACACAAGACGCTCAAATATGGACTGGAAGCCAACAGGTCAGAGGCCATGCTGCTGGACGTAGTCTAAAATCTTACATTAGACGCTCAAATATGGACCGGAAACCAACAGATCAGAGGCCATGCTGCTGGGCGTAGTTTATCTTTTTACATTAGACGCTCAAATAGGCACCAGAAACCAACAGATCAGAATCATGGCTGCTGGACGTAGTGTATCATCTTACAAAAGACGCTCAAATATGGACCGGAAGCTAACAGGTCAGAGGCCATGTTGCTGGAGGTAGTCTAAGATATTACATTGGACGCTCAAATATGGGCCGGAAACCAACAGATCAGAGGCCATGCTCCTGGACGTAGTTTATCTTGCTACATTACACTCACATATATGCACCAGAAAACAAGATTTCTGAAACAGGGCTGCAGGACGTAGTGTATGATCTGACACAAGACGCTCAAATATGGACCGGAAGCCAACTGGTCAGAGGACATGCTGCTTGACGTAGTCCAAAATCATACATTAGACGATCAAATATGGACCGGAAACCAACAGATCAGAGGCAATGCTGCTGGACGTAGTTTATCTTTTTACATTAGACGCTAAATATGCAACAGAACAAACAGATCAGAATCATGGCTACTGGACGTAGTGTATCATCTGACACAAGACGCTCAAATATGGACCGGAAGCCAACAGGTCAGAGGCCATGCTGATCGATGTAGTCTAAAATCTTAAACTGGACGCCCAAATATGGACCAGAAACCAACAGATCATAGGCCATCCTGCTGGACGTAGGTTATCTTTTTACATTAGACGTTCAAATATGCACCAGAAACCAACAGATCAGAATCATGGCTGCTGGACGTACTGTATCATCTTACTCAATACGCTCAAATATGGACCGGAAGCCAACAGGTCAGAGGCCATGCTGCTGGACGTAGTCTAAAATCTTACATTAGAGGCTCAAATATGGACCGGAAACCAACAGATCAGAGGCCATGCTGCTGGGCGTAGTTTATCTTTTTACATTAGACGCTCAAATAGGCACCAGAAACCAAGAGATCAGAATCATGGCTGTTGGACGTAGTGTATCATCTTACACAAGACGCTCAAATATGTACTGGAAGCCAACAGGTTACAGGTCATGCTCCTGGATGTAGTCGAAAATCTTACATTAGACGCTCAAATATGTACCGGAAGCCAACAGGTCAGAGGTCATGCTGCTGGACGTAGTCTAAAATCTTATATAAGAGGCTCAAATATGGACCGGAAACAAACATATCAAAGGCCATGCTGCTGGACGTAGATTATCTTTTTATATTAGTCGCTCAAATATGAACCAGAAACCAACAGATCAGAATCATGGCTGCTGCACGTAGTGTATCATCTTACACAAGAAGCTCAAATATGGACCGGAAGCCAACAGGTCAGAGGCCATGCTACTGGACGTAGTCTAAAATCTTACATAAGACGCTCAAATATGGACCGAAAACCATCAGATCAGAGGCCATGCTGCTGGTCGTAGTTGATCTTTTTACATTTGACGCTCAAATAGGCACCAGAAACAAGAGATCAGAATCATGGCTGCTGGACGTAGTGTATCATCTTACACAAGACGCTCAAATATGGACTGGAAGCCACAAAGTCAGAGGTCATGCTGCTGGACGTAGTCTAAAATCTTACATTAGACGCTCAGATATGGACCGGAAACCAACAGATCAGAGGCCAGGCTACTGGATGTAGTTTATCTTTTTACATTAGTCGCTCAAATATGCACCAGAAACCAACAGATCAGAATCATGGCTGCTGGACGTAGTGTATCATCTTACACAAGACGCTTTAATATGGTCCGGAAGCCAACAGTTCAGAGGCCATGCTGCTGGACGTAGTCTAAATCTTACATTAGACGCTCCAATATGGACAAGAAACCAACAGATCAGAGGCCATGCTGCTGGTCGTAGTTTATGTTTTTACATTAGACGCTCTAATATGCACCAGAAACCAACGGATCAGAATCATGGCTGCTGGACGTAGTGTATCATCTTACACAAGACGCTCAAATATGGACCGGAAGCCAACTGGTCATAGGCCATGTTGCTGGACCTAGTCTCAAATCTTGCATTAGACGCTCAAATATGGACGGAAACCAACAGATCAGAGGCCATGCTGCTGGTCGCAGTTTATCTTTTTACATTAGACGCTCAAATATGCTCCAGAAACCAACAGATCAGAATCATGGCTGCTGGACGTAGTGTATCATCTTACACAAGACGCTCATATATGGACCGGAAACCTACAGGTCTGAGGCCATGCTGCTGGACGTAGTCTAAAATCTTACATTAGACGCTGTATTATGGACGGGTAACCAACAGATTAGAGGCCATGCTGCTGGACGTAGTTTATCTTTTAACATTAGAAGCTCAAATATGTAAAAGAAACCAACAGATCAGAATCATGGCTGCTGGACGTAGTGTATCATCTTAGACAAGACGCTCAAATATGGACCGGAAGCCAACAGGTCAGAGGTCATGCTGCTGGAGGTAGTCTAAAATCTTACATTAGACGCTGAAATATGGACCGAAAACCAACAGATCATAGGTCATGCTGCTGGACGTAGTTTATCTTTTTACATTGGACGCTCAAATATGCACCAGAAACAAACAGATCAGAATCATGGCTGCTAGACGTATTGTATCATCTGACACAAGACGCTCAAATATGGACCGGAAGCCAACAGGTCAGAGGCCATGCTGCTGGACGTAGTCTAAAATCTTACACTAGACGCTCAAATATGAACCGGAAACCAACAGATCAGAGGCCATGCTGCTGGACGTAGTTTATCTTTTTACATTAGACGCTCAAATATGCACCAGAAACAAAGAGATCAGAAACAGCGCTGCTGGACGTAGTGTATCATCTTACACAAGACGCTCAAATATGGACCGGAAGCCAACAGGTCAGAGGCCATGCTGCTGGACGTAGTCTGTAATCTTACATTAGACGCTCCAATATAGACCGGAAATCATGAGATCTAAGGCCAGGCTGCTTGACATAGTTTATCTTTTTACACAAGACGCTCAAATATGGACCAGAAGCTAACAGGTCAGAGGTCATGCTGCTGGACGTAGTCTAAAATCTTACATTAGACGCGAAACCAACAGATAAGAGGCCATGCTATTGGGCGTAGTTTATCTTTTTACATTAGACGCTCAAATATGCACCAGAAACCAACAGATCAGAATCATGGCTGCTGGACGTAGTGTATCATCTTACACAAGATGCTCAAATATGGACCGGAAACAAAGAGGTCAGAGGCCATGCTGCTGGACGTAGTCTAAAATCTTACACTAGATGCTCAAATATGGACAAGAATCCAACAGATCAGAGGCCATGCTGCTGGGCGTAGTTTATATTTTTACATTAGACGCTCAAATATGCACCAGAAACCAAGAGATCAGAAACAGGGCGGCTGGAGTTAGTGTATCATCTTAAACAAAACGCTCAAATATGGACCGGAAGCTAACAGGTCAGAGGCCATGCGGCTGGACGTAGTCTAATATCTCACATTAGACGCTCAAATATGGACCAGAAATCAAGAGATCAGAGGCCAGGATGCTTGACGTAGTTTATCTTTTTACATTAGACGCTCAAATATGCACCAGAAACCAAGAGATCAGAATCATGGCTGCTGGACGTAGTGTATCATCTTACACAAGACGCTCAAATATGGACCGGAAGCCAACAGGTCAGAGGTCATGCTGCTGGAGGTAGTCTAAAATCTTACATTAGACGCTCAAATATGGACCCGAAACCAACAGATCAGAGGCCATTCTTCTGGACCTAGTTCATCTTTTTTAATATAAGACGGTCAAATATGCAACAGAAACCAAGAGATCAGAAACAGGGCTGCTGGACGTAGTTTATCATCTTACACAAGTCGCTCAAATATGGACCGGAAGCCAACCGGTCAGAGGCCATGCTGCTGGACGTAGTCTAATATCTTACGTTAGACGCTCAAATATGGACCGGAAACAAACAGATCTGTGGCCATGCTGCTGGACGTAGTTTATCTTTTTACATTAGACGCTGAAATATGCACCAGAAACCAACAGATCAGAATCATAGCTGCTGGACGTAGTGTATCATCTTACACAAGACACTCAAATATGGCACGGAAACCAACACTTCAGAGGCCATGCTGCTGGACGTAGTCTAAAATCCTATATTAAACGCTCAAATATGGACCGGAAACCAACAGATCAGAAGCCATGCTGCTGGAAGTAGTTTATCTTTTTACATTAGACGCTCAAATATGCACCAGAAACCAACAGATCAGAATCATGGCTGCTGGACGTAGTGTATCATCTTACACAAGACTCTCAAATATGGACCGGAAGCCAACAGGTCAGAGGCCATGCTGTTGGACGTAGTCTAAAATTTTACATTAGACGCTCAAATATGGGCCGGAAACCCACAGATCAGAGGCCATGATGCTGGACGTAGTTTATCTTTTTACATTAGACGCTCAAATATGCACCAGAAAGCAACAGATCAGAATCATAGCTGCTGGACGTAGAGTATCATCTTATATTACACGCTCAAATATCTTTTTACATTAGACGCTCAAATATGCATCAGAAACCAAGAGATCAAAAATAGGGCTGCTTGACGTAGTGTATCATCTTACACAAGACGCTCAAATATGGACCGGAAGCCAACAGGTCAGAGGCCATGCTGCTGGACGTAGTCTAAAATCTTACATTAGAAGCTCAAATATGGACCGGAAACCGACAGATCAGAAGCCATGCTGCTGTCAGTAGTTTATCTTTTTACATTAGACGCTCAAATATGCACCAGAAACCAAGAGATGAGAAACAGGGCTGCTGGACGTAGTGCAGCATCTTACACAAGACGCTCAAATATGGACCGGAAGCCAACAGGCAGAGGCCATGCTGCTGGACGTAGTCTAAAATCTTACATTAGACGCTCAAATATGGACCGGAAACCAACAGATCAGAAGCCATGCTGTTGGCAGTAGTTTATCTTTTTACATTAGACGCTCAAATATGCACCAGAAACCAAGAGATGAGAAACAGGGCTGCTGGACGTAGTGCATCATCTTACACAAGACGCTCAAATATGGACCGGAAGCCAACAGACAGAGGCCATGCTACTGGACGTCGTCTAAATCTTACATTAGACGCTCAAATATTGAACGGAAACCGACAGATCAGAGGCGACGATGCTGGAGGTAGTTTATCTTTTTACATTAGACGCTCAAATATGCACCAGAAACCAAGAGATCAGAATCATGGCTGCTGGACGTAGTGTATCATCTTACACAAGACGCTCAAATATGGACGGGAAGCCAACAGGTCAGAGGCCTTGCTATTGGACGTTGTCTAAAATCTAACATTAGACGCTCAAATATAGACCGGAAACCAACAGATCAGAAGCAATGCTGCTGGACGTAGTTTATCTTTTTACATTAGACGCTTAAATATGCACCAGAAACCAACAGATCAGAATCAAGGCTGCTGGACGTAGTGTATAATCTTACTCAAGACGCTCAAATATGGACCGGAAGCCAACAGGCCAGAGGCCATGCTGCTGCACGTAGTCTAAAATCTTACATTAGACGCTCAAATATGGACCGGAAACTAACAGATCACAGGCCATGCTGCTGGAGTTGATTATCTTTTTACATTAGACGCTCAAATATGCACCAGAAACCAACCGATCAGAAGCAATGGTCCATCATCTTACACTACACGCTCAAATACGGACCAGAAACCGACAGGTCACAAACCATGATTCAGGACGTAATTAATCATCTGACACAAGTCGCTCAAATATGGACCAGAAACCAACAGGACAGAGGCCATACTGATGGACGTAGTTCATCGTCTTACCATAGACTCTCAAATATGGACAGGAAACCAACAAATGAGAGGCCATGCTGCTGGACGAAGTATATCATTTTACACAAGACGCTTACATATGGACCAGAAACTAACAAATCAGAGGCTATGCTGCTGGATGTAGTTTATCATCTTACACAAGACGCTCAAATACGGACCAGAATCCCACAGGTCAGAAGGCATGATTCAGGATGTAGTTTATCATCTTACACAAGACCGTCAAATATTGACCAGATGCCAACCGATCGGAGGTTTTGCTGTGGGACGTATTTTATCTTACACAAGACGCTCAAATATGTACCAGAAACCCACCAATCACAGACCATACAGCGGGACGTAGATTATCATCTTACACTAGACGCACAAAATGGAACGGAAAACAAAGATTAGAGCCCATTCTGCCGGACGTATTTTATCATCTTACAATAGACTCTCAAATATGGACCGGAAACCAACAGATCAGAAGCCTTGCTGCTGAACGTAGTGTATCATCTTACATTAGACGCTCAAATATGGACTGGAAACCAGCAGATCAGAATCATGGCTGCTGGATGTAGTGTATCATCTTACACAAGACGCTCCAATATGGATCAGAAACCAACAGATCAGAGTTCATGCTGCTGGACGTAGTTTATCATCTTACAATAGACGCTCAAATGTGGACCAGAAACCAAAAGATCAGAGGCCATGCTGCTGGGGCTAATAAGTCATCTTACACAAGACGCTCAAATATGGAACAGAAACGAACAGATCACATAGTGCTGGACGTAGTTCATCATCTTACACTAGACGCTCAAATATGGACCGGAAACCAACAGATCAGAAGCCTTGCTGCTGAACGTAGTGTATCATCTTACACAAGACGCTCCAATATGGATCAGAAACCAATTTTACAGTAGACGCTCAAATATGCACTAGAAACCAACATATCAGAATCATTGGCTGCTGGACGTTGTGTAGAATCTTACAAAATGCGCTCAAATATGGACCAGAAACCAACAGATCAGAGGTCATTCTGCCGGACGTAGTTTATCATCTTGCACTAGACGCTCTAATATGGACCAGAAACCAACAGGCCAGAAACCCTGCTTCTGGACGTAGTTTGTCATCTTACACAAGACCCTCAAATATGGATCAGAAGCCAACAGATCAGAGGTATTGCTGCTGGATGTAGTTTATCATTATCACAAGACGCACAATTATGAACCGGAATCCAACAGATCTGAAGCCATGCTGCTGGACATAGTTTATCATCTTACACTAGACGCTCAAATATGGACCTGAAACCAACAGATCATAGGCCATGCTGCTGGATGTACTTTATCTTCTTACAGTAGATGCTCTAATATGGACCGGAAAAGTTCATCATCTTACACACGACATTCAAACATGGAGAGAAACCAAGAGATCAGAAGACATGCTGCTGGACGTAGTGTATCATCTTACACAAGACGCTCAAATATGGACCGGAAACCAACGGATCAGAGGCCATGCTGCTGGACATAGTTTATGATTTTACACTAGTCGCTAAAATATGGACCGGAAACCAACCGATCAGAGGACATGCTGCTGGACTAAGTCTACCATTTTACACTACACACTCAAATACGCACCAGAAATCAACAGATCAAAGGACATTCTTCTGGACGTAATTTATCATCTTACACTAGATTCTCAAATATGGACCAGAAACTAACGAATCAGAGGCCTTGCTGCTGGACGTAATTTATCATCTTACACAGGACGCTCAAATATGAACCAGAAACCAAAAGATCAGAGGCAATGCTCCTGGAGGTAATTTAGCATCTGACACAAGACGCTTATATATGGAACAGAAACCAAAAGATCAGAGCCATGCTCCTGGAGGTAATTTATCATCTGACACAAGACGCTCAAATATAGATCACAAACCAAGAGATCAGAGGCCATGCGGCCGGACGTAGTTAATCATCTTACACTAGACGCTCAAATATGTTCCGTAAACCAACAGATCAGAGGCCTTGCTCTTGGACATAGTTTAACATCTTACACAAGACGCTCAAATATGGACCAGAAACCAACAGATCAGAGGCCATTCTGCTGGACGTAGTTTATCATCTTACACTCGACGTTCAAATATGGAGCAGAAATCAAAATATCAGAGGCAATGATGCTTGGCATACTTTATCTTCGTACACAAGACTCTCAAATATGGACCAGAAACCAAAAGATCAGCTATGAAGTAAAATCTATATTTACTAATCAAATAGAAAAGCTTATTGCAATTTAATACGTCATCCCCAATATTAGAATGAATTTTGAATTTATAGTAGAAATATTTTACCTGGCAAATGATATTGATATTAAGTAAAATCTATATTTACTAATCAAATGGAAAAGCTTAGGGCAATTTAATGCCTCATCTCCAATGTGAGAATTAATTTTGAATTTTTAGTAGAATTATTTTCATTTTTTAAATTTTAATTAGAATAATTTCTAAAGTTTTAAATCTTTTAAAAGTTTGTATTAATTTGTACCTGTCAATTGACATTGCTATTAAGTAAAATCTATATTTACTAATCAAATGGAAATGCTTACTGCAATTTAATGCCTCATAACCAATGTTAGAATGAATTTTGAATTTTTAGTAGAATTATTTTCATTTTATAAAATTTTAATTCAATAATTTATAAAGTTTTTAAATTTTTTGAAATTTGGTATTAACTTGTACCTGGCTAATGATATTGCTATTAAGTATAATCTATATTTACTAATCAAATGAAAAAGCTTACTGCAATTTAATGCCGCATCCCCAATGTTAGAATGAATTTTGAATTTTTAGTAGAATTTTTTACATTTTTTAATTTTTAATTAGAATAATTTATAAAGTTTTAAATATTTTAAAATTTGGTGTTAATTTGTACCTGGCAAATGATATTGCTATTAAGTAAAATCTATATTTACTAATCAAATGGAAAATATAACTGCAATTTAATGCCTCATTGCCAATGTTAGAATGAATGTTGAATTTTTAGTATAATTATTTTCATTTTATTAAATTTTAATTAGAATAATTTATAGTTTTAAATCTTTTAAAATTTGGTATTAATTTGTACCTGGCAAATGATATTGCTATTAAGTAAAATCTATATTTACTAATCAAATGGAAAAGCTTACTGCAAATTAATGCCTCATACTCAATGTTAGAATGAATTTTTAATTTTTACTAGAATTATTTTCATTTTTTAAAATTTTAATATAATAATTTATAATGTTTTAAATCTTTTAAAATTTGCTAGTAATTTGTACCTGGCAAATGATATTGCTATTAAGAAAAATCTATATTTACTAATCAAATGGAAAATATAACTGCAATTTAATGCCTCATTGCCAATGTTAGAATGAATGTTGAATTTTTAGTATAATTTTTTTCATTTTATTAAATTTTAATTAGAATAATTTATAGTTTTAAATCTTTTAAAATTTGGTATTAATTTGTACCTGGCAAATGATATTGTTATTAAGTAAAATCTATATTTACTAATCAAATAGAAAAGCTTACTGCAATTTAATGCCTCAGCTCCAAAGTTAGAATGAATTTTAAATTTTTCATAGAATTATATTCATTTTTTAAATTTTAATTTCAATAATTTATGAAGTTGTAAATCTTTTAAAATTTGGTATTAATTTGTACCTGGAAAATGATATTGCTATTAAGCAAAATCTATATATACTAATCAAATAGAAAAGCTTACTGCAGTTTAATGCCTTTTCCCTATTGTTAGAATGAATTTTGAATTTTTACTAGAATTATTTTCATATTTTTAAATTGGAATTGGAATAATTTATAATGATTTAAAATTTTCAAATTCGGTATTAATTTGTTCCTGGCAAATGATATTGCTATTAAGTAAAATCTATATTTACTAATCAAATGGAAAACCGTACTGCAATTTAATGCCTCATCCCCAATTTTAGAATGAATTTTTAATTTTTAGTAAAAATATTTTCAGTTTTTAAAATTTTAATTCCAATAATTTGTAAAGTTTTAAATCTATAGAAATTTGGTTTTAATTTGTACCTCGCAAATTATATTACTATTAAATAAAATTATATTTATTAATCAAATGGAAAAGCTTACTCTTATTTAATGCCTAAACCCCTATGTCAGAATGAGTTTTGAATATTTAGTAGAAATATTTTCATTTATTTAAATTTTAATTAGAATAATTTATAAATGATATTGCTATTAAGTAAAACTATATTTACTAATCAAATCGAAAATGTTACAGCAATTTCATGCCTCCTACCCAATTAAATTGCAGTAAGCTTTTCCATTTGATAGTAAATATAGATTTTAATTAATAGCAATATTATTTGCCAGGTACAAATTAACAGCAAATTTTAAAAGATTTAAATCTTTAAAAATTATACTTATTAAATTTTAAAAAATGAAAATAATTCTATTAAAACTTCACAATTAATTCTAACATTGGGGATGAGGCTTTAAATTGCTGTCAGCTTTTCCATTTGATTAGTAAATACAGATTTTACTTAATAGCAATATCATTTGCCAGGTACAAGTAAATAACAAATTTTGAAAGTTCTAAAACTATAAATTATTCTAATAAAAATTTAATAAAATGAAAATAATTCTACTAAAAATTCAAAATTCATTCTAACATTGGGGATGAGGCACTAAAAGCTTTTTCCATTTCATCAGTAAATATAGATTTTACTTAATAGCAATATCATTTGCCAGGTACAAATTAATACCAAATTTTAAATATTTAAAACTTTATAAATTATTATAATTAAAATTATAAAAAATGAAAATAATTCTACTAAAAATTCAAAATTCATTGTGGATGAGGCATAAAATTGCAGTAATGTTTTCCATTTCATTAGTAAGTATACATTTTACTTAATAGCAATATCATTTGTCTAGTAAAATTAATACCAAATTTTAAATGATTTAAAACTTCATGAATTATTCTACTTAAAATTATAAAAAATGAATATAATTCTATTAAAGATTCAAAATTCATTTAAAAATTGGACATGAGGCATCAAATTGCAGTGAGCTTTTCCATTTGATTAGTAAATATAAGTTTTACATAATAGAAATAACATTTGCCAGGGACAAATTAATACCAACATTTAAAATGTTTAAAAATTTATAAATTATTGTAATTATAATTTTAAAAAAATGAAATTAATTCTACTAAAATATCAAAATTCATTTCAAAATTGGGCATAAAGCATTACATTGCAGTAAGCTTTTCCATTTGATTAGTAAATGTACACTTTACATATTAGCAATATCATTTGCCAGGTACAAATTAATACCAAATTTGAAAACAATTACAACTTTATAAATTATTCTAATTAATATTTCTAGAATTCGAGCAAAAATTCAAAATTAATTCTAACATTGGATATGAGTCATTAAATTGCAGTAAGGTTTTCCATTTGATTAGAAAATTTAGATTTTACTTAAGAGCAATATCATTTGACAGGTAATAATTAATAAGAAATTTTAAAAGATTTAAAACTTTATAAATTATTTTAATTAAAATTTAAAAAAATGGATATAATTCTACTAACAATTCAAAATTCATTATAACATTGTGGATGAGGCATTAAATTGAAGTTTGATTCTCCATTTGATTAGTAAATATAGATTTTACTTAATAGTAATATCATTTGCCAGGTACAAATTAATATCAAATTTTAAAAAATTTAAAACTTTATAAATTATTCTATTTAAATTTTACAAAATGAAAAAATTTCTAGTAAAAATTCATTTTAAAATTGGGCATGAGGGATTAAATTCCAGTAAGCTTTTCTATTTCATTAGTAAATATAGATTTTACTTAATAGCAATATATTTTACCAGGTTCAAATTAATACCAAATTTTAAAAGATTTAAAACTTTATCAATTATTCTAATTAAAATTTCAAAAATGAAAATAATTCCAGTAAAAAATCAAAGTTCATTTTAAAATTAGTGATGAGGCATTAAATTGCAGTAAGTTTTTCCGTTTGATTAGTAAATATAGATTATACTTAATAGCAATATCATTTGCCAGGTACAAATTAATACCAAATTTAAATTATTTACAACTTTATAAATTATTTTAATTAAAATTTAAAAAAATGAAAAATAATTCTACTAAAAATTCAAAATTCATTCTAACATTGGTTATGAGGCATTAAATTGCAGTAAGATTTTTCATTTGATTAGTAAATATAGATTTTCCTTAATAGCAATATCTTTTGCCTGGTACAAATTATTATCAAATTTAAAATATTTAAAACTTTATAAACTATTCGAATTAAGATTTTAAAAAATGAATATAATTCTACTAAAAATTGGAAAATTTTAAAAGATTTAAAACTTCATAAATTATTCTAGTTAAAATTTAAAAAATGAAAATAATTTTATTACAAATTCAAAATACATTCGAATATTGGAGATGAGTCATTAAATTGCAGTATGATTTTCCATTTGATTAGTAAATATAGATTTGAATTAATAGCAATAGCATTTCACAGGTACAATTTAATACCAAATTTTAAAAGATTAAAACTTTATAAATTATTCTAAATAAAATTTAAAACGAATATATTTCAACTAAAAATTCAAAATTCATTTTAAAATTGGGCATGAGGCACTAAATTGCAGTAAGCTTTTCCATTTGATTGGTAAATATAGATTTTACTTAATAGCAATATCATTTGCGAGGTACAAATTCATACCAAATGTTTAAAGATTTAAAACTTTATAAATTATTCTAATTAAAATTTAAAAAAATGAAATAATTCTACTAAAAATTAAAATTCATTCTAGCATTAGGGATGAGTCATTAAATTGCAGTAAGCTTTTCCATTTGATTAGTAAATATAAATTTTACTTAATAGCAATATCATTTGCCAGGTATGAATTAATACCAAATATTAAAACATTTAAAATTTTATAAATTGTTCTAATTAAAATTTAAAAAAATTAATGATAATTCTACTAAAAATTCAAAATTCATTCTAGTATTGCAGATGAGGCATTGAATTGCAGTAAGCTTTTCCAATTGATAAGGAAATATATTTAGTTTACTTAATACCAATATCATTTGCGAGGTACAAAATAATACCAAATTTTAAAAGATTTAAAACTTTATAAATTATTCTAAGTAGAATTTAAAAAAATGGAATATAATTCTACTAAAAATTAAAAATTCATTCTAACATTGGGGATGAGGCATTAAATATCAGTAATCATTTCCATTTGATTAGTAAATATAGATTTTACTTAATAGCAATATCATTTGCTAGGTAAAAATTAATACCAAATTTAAAAAAATTTAATGTTTATAAATAATTCTAATTAACATTTTAAAAAAATGAATATAATTCTAATAAAAATTCAAATTTCATTGTAACCTTGGGGATTAGGCATTAAATTGCAGTAAGATTTTCCATTTGATTAGTAAGTATACATTTTACTTAATAGCAATATTATTTGCGAGGTAGAAATTAATAAAAGATTTTAAAAGATTTCAAACTTTATAACTTATTCTAATTAAAATTCAAAAATAAATATAATTCTACTAAAAATTCAAAATTCATTCTAACATTGGAGATAAGGCATTAAATTTCAGTAAGCTTTTCCATTTGATTAGTAAATATTAATCTTACTTAATAGCAATATCATTTGTCTGGTACAAATTAATACCAAATTTTAAAATATTTAAAGTTTATAAATTATTCTAATTAAAATTTAAAAAATGAAAATAACTCTACTAAAAATTCAAAATTCATTTTAACATTGGTGATGACACATTAAATTTCAGTAAGATTTTCTGTTTGATTAGTAAATATAGATTTTACTTAATAGCAATGTCAATTGACAGGTACAAATTAATAGGAAATTTTAAAAGATTTAAGACTTTATAAATTATTATAATTAAAATTTTTCAATTAGGAATATAATTCTACAAAAAAATTGAAATTCATTCTAACATTTGTGATGAGGCTTTAAATTGCAGTAAGATTTTCAATTTAATTAGTAAATATAGATTTTAATTAATAGCAATATCATTTCCCAAGTAGAAATTAATACCAAATTTTAAAAGATTTAAAGTTCATAAATTATACTAAATAAAATTTTAAAAAATTAAAAATACTTGTACTAAAAATTCAAAACTTTAAACAATTTAAAACTTTATAAAATATTCTAATTAAATTTTTTAAAAATAAAAATAATTCTACTAAATATTCATAATTCTTTCTAACATTGGGGATTAGGCATTAAATAACAGTAAGCTTTTCTGTTTATTAGTAAATATAGATTTTACTTAATACCAATATCATTTGCCAGGTACAAATTGATATCAGATTTTAAAAGATTTCAAACTTTATGAATTATTTGAATTAAAATTTTAAAAAATGAAAATAATTCTACTAAAAATTCAAAATTCATTCTAACATTTGTGATGAGGCTTTAAAATGCAGTAAGATTTTCAATTTCATTAGTAAATATAGATTTTAATTAATAGCAATATCATTTCCCAAGTAGAAATTAATACCAAATTTTAAAAGATTTAAAGTTCATAAATTATACTAAATAAAATTAAAAAAAATTAAAAATACTTGTACTAAAAATTCAAAACTCATTCTAACATTGGGGTTGAGGCATTAAATTGCATGAAGCTTTTACATTTGATTAGTAAATATAGATTTTACTTAATAGCAATATTCTTTGCCAGTTATAAATTAATAACTAATTTTAAATGATTTAAAGCTTAATGAATTATTTTCATTAAAATTTTATAAAATGAAAATAATTCTACTAAAAATTTAAAATTCATTCAAACATTGGGGATGAAACATTAAAATCCAGTAAGCTTTTCCATTTGATTAGTCAATATAGATTGTATTTAATAGCAATATCATTTGTCAGGTACAAATTCATACCAAATTTTAAAAGATTTAAAACTTTATAAATTATTCTAATTAAAATTTAAAGTAAATTAAAATAATTCTACTAAAAATTCAAAATTCATTCTGACATTGGGGATGACACATTAAATTACAGTAAGCTTTTACATTTGATTAGTAAATATAGATTTTACTTAATAGCAATATTATTTGACAGGTACAAATTAATACCAAATTTTAAAAGATTTAAAACTTTATAAATTATTCTAATTTAAATTTAAAAAATGAAAATAATTCTACTCAAAATTGAAAAATTCATTCTAACATTGGGGATGAGGCAATAATTTCAGTAAGTTTTTCCATTTGATTAGTAAATATAGATTTTACTTAATAGCTGATCTGTTGGTTTCTGGTCCATATTTGAGCGTCTTGTGTAAGATAGTAAACTACGTCCAGCAGCAAGGCCTCTGATCTCTTCGTTTCCGGTCAATATTTGAGGGTCTAGTGTAAGAAGAAAAAGTACGTCCAGCAGCATGGCCTCTGGTATGTTGGTTTTTTCTCCATATTTGATCATCTAGTGTAAGATGATAAACTATGTCCAGCAGAATGGCCTCTGATCTTTTGGTTTCTGCTTCATATTTGAGTGTCTTGTGTCAGATGATAAATTACCTCCAGGAGCGTGGCCTCTGATCTTTTGTTTCTGGTCCATATTTGAGCGTCATGTGTAAGATGATAAACTATGTCCAGCAGCATGTCTTCCTATCTGTTGGTTTCCGGCCCATATTTGAACGTCTAGTGTAAGATGATAAACATTGTCCTGCGCCATGGCCTCTGATCTGTTGGTTTCTGGTCCATATTTGAGCAGCTAGTGTTAGATGATAAACTACGTCCAGCAGCATGACCTCTGATCTGTTGGATTCTTGTCCATATTTGAGCGTCTTGTGTAAGATGATAAATTACATCCAGCCGCATGTCTTCTAATCTGTTGGTTTCTGGTCCATATTTGAGCGTCTTGTGTAAGATGAGAAATTATGTCCAGCAGCATAACCTCTGTTCTGTTGGTTAATGGTCAATATTTGAGCATCTTGTGTAAGATGATAAACTACGACGAGCAGCATGGCCTATGATCTGTTGGTTTCTGGTCCATATTGAGCATCTTGTATAAGATGATAAACTACGTCCAGCAGCAAGGCCTCTGATCTGTTGGTTTCTGCTCCATATTTGAGCGTCTTGTGTAAGATCACAAACTACGTCCCGCAGAAAGACCTCTCATCTGTTGGTTTCCGGTCCATATTTGAGCATCTTGTGTAAGATGAGAAACTACGTCTAGCAGCAACGCCTCTGATCTGTTGGTTCTTGTGGCATACTTGAGCCTCATGTGTAAGATGATAAACTACGACCAGCAGCAAGGCCTCTGATCTGTTGGTTTCTGGTCCATATTTGAGCGTCTACTGTAAGATGATAAATTACGTCCGGCCGCATGGCCTGTGATCTGTTGATTTCCCGTCTATATCTGAGCGTCTAATCTATGATGATAAACTACGCCCAGCAGCATTGCAGCTGATGTGTTGGTTTCCGGTCCCATATTTGAGCGTCTAGTTTAAGATGATAAACTACGTCCAGCATGGCTTCTGATTTGTTGGTCCATGCTGGACGTAGTTTATCATCTTCCACAAGCCGCTAAAAAATATGGACCAGAAACCAACAGATCAGAGGCCATGATGCTAGACATAATTCACCATCTTAGATTAGTCGCTCAAATATGGATCAGAAATCAACAGATCAGAGGTTTGCTGCTGTAGTAGTTTATTATCTTACACTGCACTCTCAAATATGGACGAGAAACCAACAGATGATAGGAATTGTTGCTGGACGTATTTTATCTTCTTACACTAGACGCTCAAATATGGTCTCGAAACCTACAGATCAGAGGCCTTTCTGCTGGATGTAGTTTATCATCTTACATTAGACCCTCAAATATGGATTGGAAACCAACAGATCAGAGGCCATGATGCTGGACGTAATTCAATATCTTACACAAGATTCTCAAATATGGACCAGAATCCAACAGATCAGAGGCCATGCTGCTGGACGTTCTTTATCATCTTAAAGTAGTCGCTCAAATATGGACAAGAAACCAACAGATCAGAAGCCTTTTTGCTGGACGTAGTATATCATCCTACAGAAGACACTCAAATATGGAACAGAAAGCAAGTGATCAGAGGCCTTGTTGCTGGACATAGTTTATCATCTTACACAAGACGCTTAAATATGAACCAGAAACCAACAGATCAGCCGCCATGCTGCTGGACGTAATTTATCATCTTACACTAGATGCTATAATATGGAGTGGAAACCTACAGATCAGAGGCTTTGCTGCTGGATGTAGTTTCTCAATTTACATTAGACCCTCAAATATGGATTAGAAACCAATAGATCAGAGGCCTTGCTGCTGGACGTAATTTTTCATCTTACACTAGACTCACTAATATGGACCAGAAAACTACATATCTCAGGCCTTGCTGTTGGGGGTAATTTATCATCCCTACACAAGATGCTCAAATATTGACCAGAAACCAACAGATCAGACGATTTGCTGTTGTAGGTAATTTATCATTTCTCACAAATCGCTCAAATATGGACCAGAAATCAACAGATCAGAGGCTTGCTGCGGGACGTAATTTTCATCTTACACAAGACGCTCAAATATGGACCAGAAACTAACAGATAAGAGGCCTTGCTGCTGGACGTAATTTATCATCTTACACTAGACGGTCAAATAAGGACCAGAAACCAAGAGTTCTGAGGAATTGCTGCTGGACGTAATTTATCATTTGAGCTAGACGCTGAAATATGGAACAGAAATTATCTGATCAGAGGCCTTGCTTCTGTACGTAGTTTGTCATATTACACTAGACGCTCCAATATGGACCAGAACCCAACAGATCAGAGCCCTTGCTGCTGTACGTAGTTTATCATCTGACACATGACGCTCAAATATGGACCAGAAACAAACAGATCATTGGCTTTTCTGCTGGACGTAATTCATCAGCTTATACAAGAGGCACAAATATGGACCATATACCAACAGATCAGAGGCTTTACTGTTGGACGTAGTTTATCATCTTACACTAGAAGCTCAAATATTCATTAGAAACCAACAGATCAGTGGCCTTGCTGCTAGACGTAATTTATCATCTTACACAAGATGATCACATATGGATCAGATTCCAAGCGATCTGACGCCTTCCTGCCGGACGTAGTTTATCATCTAATACAAAACGTTCAAATATAGACCAGAAACCAACAAAACAGACGCCTTGCTTCTGGACGTATTTTATCATCTTACACTAGCCTCATTAATATGGACCAGAAACCAACATATCACAGGCCTTGCTGCTGGGGGTAATTTATCATCTTACACAAGAAGCTCAAATATGGATCGGAATCAAACAGGTCAGAAGACTTGCTGCTGGATGTAGTTTACCATCTTATCTAGAGGCACAAATATGGAAAGGAATCCAACAGGTCAGAGGCCTTGCTACTGGACGTAGTTTATCATCTTAACAAGACGCTTAAATAATTACAGGAATCCAACAGGTCAGAAGACTTGCTGCTGTACGTAGTTTATCATCTTACACTAGACGCTCAAATATGGACCACAGACCAACAGATCAGAGGCATTGTTGCTAGACATAATTTAACATCTTACACTAGACGCTCAAATATGGACCAGAAATCAACAGATCAGACCGTTGTTGCTGGACGTAATTTAACATCTTATACAAGACGCTGAAATATGGACCGGAAACCAACGGATCAGAGAGCTTTTTGCTGGACGTAGTTCATCATGTTACAAAAGAAGCTCAAATATGAACCGGAATCAAATAGGTCAGAAGCCTTGCTGCTGGACGTAGTTTATCATCTTATACTAGACGCTCAAATATGGACCAGAAACTAACAGATCATAGGCCATGCTGGTGGACGTAGTTCATCATCTTACACAAGACGCTCATATATGGACCAGAAACAAAAAGATCAGAGGCATTGCCGCTGGACGTAGTTTTTCATCTTACACTAAATGCTCAAATATGGACCAGAATCCAACAGATCACATGCCACGCTGCTGGATGTATTTTACCATCTTCCACTACTCGCTCAAATATGGACCACAAACCAACAGATGGGAGGCCATGCTGCTGGACGTAGTTTATCATCTTACACTAGAGGCTCAAATATGGAACGGGAACCAACAGATCTGAGGCATTGTTGCTGGACCTAGTTTATCATCTTACACAAGTAGCTCAAATATGGACCGGAATCAAACAGGTCAGAAGACTTGCTGCAGAACGTAGTTTATCATCTTACACATGAAGCACAAATATGGACCAGAAACCAACAGATCAAAGGTTTTCCCGCTGGACGTAGTTTATCTTACACAAGACTCTAAACTAGGGAACTGTATCCAACAGATCTGAGGCTATTGTGCTTGACGTAGTTTATCATCTTACATTAGACGCTCAAATATGGACGGGAAACCAACAGATGAGAAGCCTTGTTGCTGGACGTAGTTTATCATCTTACACAAGTAGTTAAACATGGACCGGAATCAAACAGGTCAGAAGCCTTGCTACTGGACGTAGTTTACCATCTTAACTAGACACACAAATATGGAAAGGAATCCAACATGTCAGAAGCCTTCCTGCAGGACGTAGTTTATCATCTTTACTAGACGCTCAAATATGGACAGCAATCCAACTGGTCAGAAGCCTTGCTGTTGGACGTAGTTTATCTTCTTACACAAGACATTCAAATATGGTCCAGAAAAGAACAGATCAACGCCATGCTGCTGGACGTAATTTAACATCTTACAAAAGACGCTCAAATATGGACAGTAATCCAACAGATCAGAGGCATTGCTGCTGGACGTAGTTTATCATCTTATACTAGACACTCAAATATGGAGCAGAAGCCAACAGAACAGAGGTCTTGCTGCTGGACGTAGTTTATAATCTTACACAAGACGCTCGAATATGAACCAGAATTCAACAGATCAGAGGCTATCCTGCTGGACGTAGTTTATCATCTTACACTAGATGCGCAAATATGGACAGGAAACCAACAGATAAGAGGCTTTCCTGCTGGACGTAGAATAACATCTTACACAAGATGCTCAAATACGGAACAGAAGCCAACAGATCAGAGGCCAAACTCCGGGACGCAGTTTATCATATTACACTAGATGCTCACATATGGACCAGAAATCAACAGATCAGAGGCCTTGCTGCTGGCCTCATTTTTACAAAAAACGCTCAACTTACACTAGACCGGAATGTAATATATCAGAGGCATTACAGGTGGATGTTGTTTATCATCTTACACTGGATGCTCAAATATGGACCAGAAACCAACAGATCAGAGGCTTTGCTGCTGGACGTACTTTATAATCTTACTCAACAAGCTCAAATATGGACCAGAAACCAACAGAGCAGAAGCCATACCCCTGGACGTATTTTATCATCTAACATCAGACGCTCAAATATGGACCAGAAAACAACAGATCAGAGGCCAAACTCCGGGACGCAGTTTATCATATTACACTAGATGCTCACATATGGACCAGAAATCAACAGAGGCCTTGCTGCTGGACTCATTTTTACAAAAGACGCTCAAATATGGACCGGAAACCAGCAGATTAGAGGCCTTGCTACTACGTAGTTTATCATACAAGACACTCAAATATGTACCAGGAACCAACATATCACAGACCTTGCTGCTGGACGTAATTTATAATCTCACACAAGACGCGCAAATATGGACCAGAAAGCAAGAGATCGTAGGCCCTTTTGATAGACGTATTTTATCAACTTACACTAGACCGGAATGCAACATATCAGAGGCAATACAGGTGGACGTAATTTATCATCTTACACAAGTGGCTCAAATATGGACTAGAAAGCAACAGATCAGAGGACTTTCTGCTGGACGTAGTTTACCATCTTACACTAGACACTCAAATATGGACCAGAAACCAACAGATCAGAGGCCTTGCTGTTGGACGTACTTTATAATCTTACACAACACGCTCAAATATGGACCAGAAACCAACAGATCAGAGGCTTGCTGCTGGACGTATTTATCATCTTAAACAAGAAGCTCAAATATGGACCAGAAAACAACAGATCCGAGGTTTGCTGCTGGTCGTAGCTTATCATCTTACGCAAGACGCTCAAATATGGACTAGAAACCAACGGATCAGTGACCATGCTGCTGGACGTCGTTTATCATCTTAAACTAGAAGCACAAATATGGAGCGGAAACGAACAAATCAGAGTCCTTGACACTGAGTCCTTGATAGTTTATCATATTACACTAGACTGTGAATTATGCACCGGAAACCAACAGGTCAAAGGCCATGCTGCTGGACGTAGTTTATCAGCTCGCACAAGACGCTGAAATATATACGAGAAACCAACAGATCAGATGCCTTGCTGCTGGATGTAAATTATTATTGTATAGTATATTCTCAAATATGACCAGGAAACAACAGATCAGAGGCCATGCCGCTGGACGTAATTTATCATCTTACACAAGACGCTCAGATATGGACCGGAAACCAACTGATCAGTGGCCTTGCTGCTGGTTGTAGTTCATCATCTTAGACTACACGCTCAAATATGAACCGGAAATCTTACAAAAGACGCTCAAATATGGAGCAGAAGCCAACAGAACAGAGGTCTTCTGCTGGACGTAGTTTATCATCTTACACTACATGCTCAAATATGGAGCAGAAACTAACAAATCATAGGCCATGCTGCTGGACGTAATTTATCGTCTTACACAAGAAGTTCAAGTATGGACCAGAATCCAAGAGGTCATAGGCCATGTTGCTGGACGTAGCTTATGATCTAACACTAGCCGCTCAAATATGGACCACAAACCAACAGATCATAGGCCATGCTGCAGGATGTAGTTTATCATCTTAGAGTAGACGCTCAAATATGGACCAGTAACAAACAGATCAGAGTCATGGGTCTTGCACGTAGTTTATCATCTGAGAGAAGACGTTCAAATATGGACCAGAAACCAAAAGATCAGAGGCCATGCTGCCGGACGTAGTTTATCATCTTAAACTAGAAGCTCAAATATGTTCCGTAAACCAACAGATCAGAGGCCTTGCTCCTGGACGTAGTGTATCATCTTACACAAGACTCTAAAATATGGACCAGAAACCAACAGATGAGCTATTAAGTAAAATCTATATTTACTAATCAAATGAAAAAGCTTACTGCAATTTAATGCCTCGTCCCCAATATTAGAATGAATTTTAAATTTTTAGTGGAATTTATTCTCATTTTTTAAAAATCTAATTAGAATAATTTATAAAGTTTAAAATCTTATAAAATTTGGTATTAATTTGTACCTGGCAAATGAGATTGCTCTTAAGTAAAATCTATATTTACTAATCAAATGGAAAAGCTTCCTGCAAATTAATGCCTCATCTCCAATGTTAGAATAAATTTTGAATTTTTAGTAGAATTATTTTCATTTTTTAAATTTTAATTAGAATAATTTATAAAGTTTTAAATATTTTAAAATTTGGTATTCATTTGTACCTGTCATATGATATTGCTGTTAAGTAAAATCTATATTTACTAATCAAATGGAAAAGCTTCCTGCAAATTAATGCCTCATCTCCAATGTTAGAATAAATTTTGAATTTTTAGTAGAATTATTTTCATTTTTTAAATTTTAATTAGAATAATTTATAAAGTTTTAAATATTTTAAAATTTGGTATTCATTTGTACCTGTCATATGATATTGCTGTTAAGTAAAATCTATATTTACTAATAAAATGGAAATGTTTACTGCAATTTAATGCCTCATCCTCACTCTTAGAATGATTTTTGAATTTTTAGTGGAATTATTTTCATTTTTTTTAAATTTAATAAGAATAATTTATAAAGTTTAAAATCTTTTAAAACTTGGTATTAATTTGTACCTGGCAAATAATATTGCTATTAAGTAAAATCTATATTTACTAATCAAATGGAAAAGCTTACTGCAATTTAATGCCACATCACCAAAGTTAGAAAGAATTTTGAAATTTCCGTAGAATTATTTTCATTTTTGAAATTTTAATTAGAATAATTTATAAAGTTTTAAATATTTTAAAATTTGGTATTCATTTGTACCTGTCAAAGGATATTGCTATTAAGTAAAATCTATATTTACTAATCAAATGGAAATGTTTACTGCAATTTAATGCCTCATCCCCAATGTTAGAATGAATTTGGAGATTTTAGTACAATTATTTTCATTTTTTAAATTTTAGTTAGAATAATTTATAAAGTTTTAAATATTTTAAAATTTTGGTATTAATTTGTACCTGACAAATGATATTTCTATTAAGTAAAATCTATATTTACTAATCAAATGGAAAATCTTGCTGCAATTTAATGTCTCATCACCAATGTTAGAATGAATTTTGAATTATTAGTAGAATTATTTTCATTTTTGAAATTTTAATTAGAATAATTTATAAAGTTTTAAATATTTTAAAATTTGGTATTCATTTGTACCTGTCAAAGGATATTGCTATTAAGTAAAATCTATATTTACTAATCAAATGGAAATGTTTACTGCAATTTAATGCCTCATCCCCAATGTTAGAATGAATTTGGAGATTTTAGTACAATTATTTTCATTTTTTAAATTTTAGTTAGAATAATTTATAAAGTTTTAAATATTTTAAAATTTTGGTATTAATTTGTACCTGACAAATGATATTTCTATTAAGTAAAATCTATATTTACTAATCAAATGGAAAATCTTGCTGCAATTTAATGTCTCATCACCAATGTTAGAATGAATTTTGAATTATTAGTAGAATTATTTTCATTTATTTAATTTTAAATAGAATAATTTATAAAGTTTTAAATGTATTAAAATTTGGTATTAATTTGTACCTGGCAAATGATATTGCTATTAAGTAAAACCTATATTTACTAATGAAATGGAAAAGATTACTGAAATTCAATGCAACATACCCAATGTTAAAATGGATTTTGATTTTTATTGGAATTATTTTCATTTTTAAAATTTCAATTAGAATAATTTATAAAGTTTTATATCTTTTAAAATTTGGTATTAATTTGAACTTCGAAAAGGATATTGCTATTAAGTAAAATCTATATTTACTATTCAAAAGAAAAAGCTTACTGGAGTTTAATGACTCATCACCATTGTTAGAATGAATTTTGAATTTTTCATACTTCACTTGTTTATAACTTTTTTTCCAGTGAAAGAAATAATTTCAAATTTCGTATCAAATTGTGTGCAATTATTTGATTTGTCTATGTTTACAGGGTTTTTTATTTGGTCAGATAGTAAAAAGTAAAGCTTTCACCATGTGCGCGGTATGTCGTCTAACAATTTACAACGTCCAAAATCAAGTGTGCATAATAAGACTGTTTTTCTAATTTTTTCTTTTTATCAAATCCACATAATATCGGTGTCCAATTGTCGGGAATTTCTTGTCTTATCCATAATTACGAAAGTTTTTTTGTCCACCTTGACTAGATTCGAGGCGAAATTCAACGATATGGGGACTTGTGTTAGCTCATTTGCGGAAATTTTCATGCAATCTCAGGCTTCTACGAGCCGGTTATCCTGGCACATTTGTGAAAATTTCTTTACAAGCAATCTCAGTCTGCTACAAGCCTACAACTGCTGGCTCTTTTTTGACAACTGCCATACAAGCAATCTCCTACTGCAATGGGCCGACATCTCCGGGCTATTTGTGAAAACTGTCTGACAAAGGATCTCAGGCTGCTACAAGCCTATTTCTCCTGCCTCTTTTGTGCCAACTGATTTCCAAGCAATCTCAGGCTGCTACGAGCCAAATACGCCTGGCACTTCTATGACAACTGCCTTACAAGCAATCCTAGGCTGCAACGAGCCGATTTCTCCTTGCTCTTTTCTGGCACCTGCCTTACAACCAATTTCAGGCGGCTACAAGCCGAATTCTCCTGGCTTTTTCTGACAATTGCCTTACATGCAATCTCAGTCAGGTTGCTACAAGCCGACTACACCTGTCTCTTTTGTGAAAACTGCCTTAAACGCAATCTCAGGATTCTACGAGCCGGTTCTCCTGGCACATTTGTGAAAATTGCCTTACAAGCAATCTCAGTCTGCTAGAAGCCAACACCTGCTGGCTCTTTTTTGAGAACTGCCTTACAAGCAATCTCCGGCTGCAGCAAGCCCAATTCACCTGGCTGCCGAATTCACGAGCAGAATTCTTCTTGCTATTTTGTGACAACTGCCTTACAAGCAATCTCAGGCTGCTACGAGCCGACTACGCCTGGCACTTCTATGAAAACTGCCTTTCAAGCAATTTTCTATGAAAACTGCCTTAAAAGCAATTTTCCGGGTTTTTTGTGCCAATTGCCTTACAAGCAATTCCAGGCTGCTACGAGCCTATTTCTCTTTGCTCTTTTGTGGAAACTGTTTTACAAGCAATCTCAGGCTTCTACAAGCCGGATTCTCCTGGCTATTTTGTGACAACTGCCTTACAAGCAATCTCAGGCTGCTCCAAATCCATCTCCTGGCTCTTTTTTGACAACTGCCTTACAAGCAATCTCCTGCTGCTATGGGCTGACTTCTCCGGGCTATTTGTGAAAACTGTCATGCAACTTATCGCAGGCTGCTACAAGCCGATTTCTCCTGCCTCTTTTGTGCGAACTGCCTTCCAAGCAATCTCAGGCTGATACGAGCCGACTACGCCTGGCTCTTCTATGACACCTGCCTTACAAGCAACCTCACTCTGCAGCAAACCCAATTCTCCTGGCTTTTTGTGCCAATTGCATTACAAGCAATCCCGGCTGCCTGGAACCTATTTCTCCTTGCTCTTTTGTAGCAACTGCGTTACAAGCAATCTCAGGCTTCTACAAGCCGGATTCTGCTGGCTATTTTGTGACAACTGCCTTACAAGCAATCTCAGGCTGCTCCAAATCCATCTCCTGGCTCTTTTGTGACAACTGCCTCACAAGCAATCTCCGCAGCAGCAAGCCCAATTTACCTGGTTTTGTGTCAGTTGCCTTACAAGCAATCCGAGGCTGCTAGGAGCCGATTTTGGCTCTTTTGTGGCCACTGCCTTACAAGCAATCTCGGGCTGCTACAATCTGACTACGCCTGTCTCTTTTGTGACAACTGCCTTACAAGCAATCTCATGCGGTTACAAGCCGAATTCTCCTGGCTCTTTTGTAACAACTTCCTTACAAACAATATCAGGCTGCTACAAAATGACATATCCTGCCTATTTTGTGAAAATTGCTTTACAAGCAATCTCAGGCTGATACAAGCTGACTACGCCTGTCTCTTTTGTGACAACTGCCTTACAAGGAAACCCACGCTGCTACGAGCCATTTCTCCTGGCTTTTTGTGAAAACTGCCTGACACGCAATCTCAGACTTCTACGAGCCGGTTCTCCTGGCACATTCTTGAAAATTTCCTTACAAGCAATTTCAGTCTGCTACAAGCATACAACTGCTGGCTCTTTTTTGACAACTGCCTTACAAGCAATCTCCTTGCTGACTAGGCCTGTCTCTTTTGTGACAACTGCATTACAAGCAATCTCACTCTTATACAAGCCGACTACGCCCGACTCTTTTGTGAAAACTGCGTTAAACGCAATCTCAGTCTTCTACGTGACGTTTCTCCTGGCACATTTGTGAAAATTGCATTACAAGCAATCTCAGTCTGATACAAGCCAACACCTGCTGGCTCTTTTTTGACAACTGCCTTACAAGCAATCTCCAGTTGCAGCAAGCACAATTCACCTGGCTTTTTGTGTCAATTGCCTTACCAGCAATCCGAGTTCTCCAGGCTCTTTTATGGCAACTGCCGTACAAGCAATATCAGGCTGCTACAAACTGACTACGCCTGTCCCTTTTTTTTGACAACTGCCTTACCAGCAATCTCTGACTGCTACAAGCCGAATTCTCCTGGCTATTTTGTGACCACTGCCTTACAATTAATATCAGGCTGCTACGAAACGACATATCCTGGCTCTTTTGTGAAAACTGCATTACAAGCAATCTCAGACTGATACAAGCCGACTACGCCTGTCTCTTTTGTGACAACTGCTATACAAACAATCTCAGGCTGATACAGGCCGACTACGCCTGTCTCTTTTGTGACAACTGACTTACAAGCAAACCCACGCTGCTACGTGCCCATTTCTCCTGGCTTTTTGTGAAATCTGCCTTACACGCAATCTCAGGCTTCTACGAGCCAGTTCTCCTGGCACATTTTTGAAAATTGCATTACAAGCAATCTCAGTCTGCTACAAGCCTACAACTGCTGGGTCTTTTTTGACAACTGCCTTACAAGCAATCTCCTGCTGCTATGGGCCGACTTCTCCGGGCTATTTGTGAAAACTGTCATGCAACTTATCGCAGGCTGCTACAAGCCGATTTCTCCTGCCTCTTTTGTGCGAACTGCCTTCCAAGCAATCTCAGGCTGATACGAGCCGACTACGCCTGGCTCTTCTATGACACCTGCCTTACAAGCAACCTCACTCTGCAGCAAACCCAATTCTCCTGGCTTTTTGTGCCAATTGCATTACAAGCAATCCCGGCTGCCTGCAATCTCAGTCTTCTACAAGCCGAATTCTCCTGGCTCTTTTGTGACAACTGCCTTACAAGCAATCTCAGGCTGCTAAAAATCGGTCCCTGGCTCTTTTGTGACAACTCCCTTACAAGCAATCTCTGGCTGCTACAAGCTGACTAAGCCTGTCTCCTTTGTGACAACTGCCTTACAAGCAATCTCAGGCTGATACAAGCCAACAACTGGTGGCTCTTTTTTGACAACTCCTTACAAGCAATCTCCGGCTGCAGCAAGCCCAATTCACCTGGATTTTTGTGTCAATTGCCTTACAAGCAATCCGAGGCTGCTAGGAGCCGATTTTGTTTTTTTTGCGGCCACTGCCTTACAAGCAATCTCGGGCTGCTACAACCTGACTACACCTGTCTCTTTTGTGACAAATGCCTTACAAGCAATCTCATCCGGCTACAAGCCGAATTCTCCTGGCTCTTTTGTGACAACTTCCTTACAAACAATATCAGGCTGCTACAAAACGACATATCCTGCCTATTTTGTGAAAATTGCTTTACAAGCAATCTCAGGCTGATACAAGCCGACTACGACTGTCTCTTTTGTGACAACTGCCTTATAAGCAATCTCAGGCTGCAGCAAGCCCAATTCACCTGGCTTTTTGTCTCAATTGCCCTACCAGCAATCCGAGGCTGCTAGGAGCCGATTTCTCCAGGCTCTTTTGTGACAACTGCCTTACAAGCAATCCCACGCTGGTACGAGCCCATTTCTCCTGGCACATTTGTGAAAATTGCCATACAAGCAATCTCAGTCTGCTACAAGCCTACTCCGGGCTATTTGTGAAAACTGTCTTACAAAGTATCTCAGACTGCTACAAGCCGATTTCTCCAGCCTCTTTTGTGCCAACTGCTTCCCACCAATAACAGGCTGATACGAGCCGACTACGCCTGGACCTTCTATGTCAACTGCCTTAAAATCGATCTCCTGGCACTTTTGTGAAAATTGACTTACAAGCAATTTCAGGTTGTAGCAAGCCCAATTCTCCTGGCTTTTTGTGCCAATTGCCTTACAAGCAATCCCAGGCTGCTACGAGCCGAGTTCTCCCTGCTCTTTTGTGGCAATCTCAGTCTTCTACAAGACGAATTCTCCTTACTATTTTGTGACAACGGCCTAACAAGAAATCCGTGGCTGCTAGGAGCCGATCTTTCTTGGCTCTTTTGTGGCAACTGCCTTACAAGCAATGTCAGCCTGCTACGAGCCGTTTTCTCCTTGCTCTTTTGTGACAACTGCCTTACAGTCAAACTCAGGCTGCTACAAGCCGAATTCTTCTGGCTCTTTTTTGACAACTGCCTTACAAGCAACAGCAGGCTGCTACGAGCCAACTTCGCTTGGCTCTTTTGTGAAAATTGCATTACAAGCAATCTCAGGCTGCTAAAAGCCGAATACGGCTGGCTCGTTTGTGGCAACTGCCTTGCAAGCAATATCAGGCTGCTACAAAATGACATATCTAGGTTCTTTTGTTAAAAATGACTTACAAGCAATCTCAGGCTGTTACAAATCGATCTCCTGGCTCTTTTGTGACAACTGCCTTACAAGCAATCTCAGGCTGCAGCAAGCACAATTCTCCTGGCTTTTTGTGCCAATTGCCTTACAAGCAATCCCAGGCTGCTACGAGCCTATTTCACCTGGCTCTTTTGTGGCAACTGTCTTACAAGCAATCTCAGGCAGTTACGAGCCGACTGCGCCTGGCTCTTTTATGACAATGGCCTTAAAGCAGTCTGAGGATGCTACAAATCGATCTCCTGCCTCTTTCGTGACAACTGCCTTACAAACAAACTCAGACTGCAGCAAGCACAAATCTCCTGGCTTTTTGTGTCAATTGCCTTCCAAGCAAACCGAGGCTGCTAGGAGCCGAATTCTCCTGGCTCTTTTGTGGCAACTGCCTTACAAGCAATATCAGGATGCCAGAAGCAGAATTCTCCTGGCTCTTTTGTGACAACTGCCTTACAAGAAATCTCAGTCTGCTACAAAACGACATATCCTTGCTCTTTTGTGAAAACTGACTTAAAAGCAATCTCAAGACGATACAAGCCGACTACGCCTGGCCCTTTGTGACAACTGTCTTACACATAATCTCAGGCTGCTACAAGTCGCCATCAACTGGCTCTTTTGTGAAAACTGCAATACAAGCAATCTTAGGCTGCTACAAGCTCACTTCTCCTGTCTCTTTTGTGCCAATTGCATAAAAAAAAGTTTCAGGCTGCTACGAGCCGACTTCGCCTGGCTCTTCTATGAGAACTGCCTTACAAGCAATCTCAGGCTGCTACGAGCCGACTACACCTGGCTCTTCTATAACAATTGCCTTACAAGATATCTCAGGCTGCTACAAATCGATCTCCTGGCACTTTTGTGACAACTGCCTTACAAGCAATCTCAGGCTGAAGCAAGCCCAATTCACCTGGCTTTTTGTGCCAATTGCCTTACAAGCAATCCGAGGTTACTAGGAGCCAATAACCCCTGGCTCTTTTGTGGCAACTGCCTTACAAGCAATCCGAGGCTGCAACGAGCCGAATTCTCCTTGCTCTTTTCTGGCAACTGCCTTACAATCAATTTCAGGCGGGGACAAGCCGAATTCTCCTGGCTTTTTGTGACAGCTGCCTTAAAAGCAATCTCAGGCAGCTACAATCAGACTAGGTCTGTTTCTTTTGCGACAACTGCCTTACAAGCAATCTCAGGCTGCTACAATTCGATCTCCTGGCACTTATTGTGACAATTGCCTTACAAGCAATCTCAGGCTGCAGGAAGGCCTATTCTCCTGGCTTTTGTGACAAATGCCGTACCAGCAATCCGAGGCTGCTAGGAGCCGGTTTCTCCTGGCTCTTTTGTGGCAACTGCCTTAAAAGCAATCTCAGTCTGCTAGAAACTGACTACGCCTGTCTCTTTTGTGACAACTGCCTTACAAGCAATCTCAGGCTGATTCTAGCCGACTACGCCTCACTCTTTTGTGACAACAGCGTTACCAGCAATCTCTGCCTGCTACAAGACTAATTATCCCGGCTCTTTTGTGACAAATGAGTTACAAGCAATCTCAGGCTGATATAAGCCGACTACGCCCTGCTCTTCTATGTCAACTGCCTTACAAGCAATCTCAGGGTGCTACAAATTGATCTCCTGGCTCTTTTGTGACAATTGCCTTACAAGCAATCTCAGGCTCCAGGAAGCCCAATTCTCCTGGATTTTTGTGCCAAATGCCTTACAAGCAATCCCAGGCTGCCACGAGCCGTGTTCTACTTGCTCTTTTTTGGCAACTGCCTTACAAGCAATCTCAGGCTTCTACAAGCCGAATTTTGCTTTACAAGCAATCTCAGGCTGCTACAAATCGATCTCCTGGCACTTTTGTGACAACTGCCTTATAAGCAATCTCAGGCTGCTACGAGCCCACTACGCCTGGCTCTTCTATGACAACTGCCTTACAAGCAATCTCAGGCTGCTGTAAGCCGAATTCTTCTTGCTATTTTGTGACAACTGCCTTACAAGCAATCTCCGCTGCAGCAAGCCCAATTTACCTGTATTTTTGTGTCAATTGCCTTACAAGCTATCCGAGGCTGCTAGGAACCGATTTTGGCTCTTTTGTGGTAACTGCCTCACAAGCAATCTCAGGCGGCTACAAGACGAATTCTCCTGTCTTTTTATGACAACTGCCTTACAAGCTGTCTCAGGCTGACACAAGCCGACGACGCCTGTCTCTTTTGTGACAACTGCCTTACAAGGAAACACCCGCTGCTACGAGCCCATTTCTCTGGGCTTTTTGTGAAAACTGCCTTACACCCAATCTCAGGCTTCTACGAGCCGGTTCACTTGGCACATTCTTGAAAATTGCCTTACAAACAATCTCAGTCTGCTACAAGCCTACAACTATCTCTTTTTTGAAAACTGCCTTACAAGCAATCAACTTGCTGACTATGCCTCTCTCTTTTGTGACAACTGCATTACTAGCAATCTCAGACTGATACAGGCTGATACAGGCCGACTACGCCTGTCTCTTGTGAAAACTGCCTTACAAGCAATCTCAGGCTGCTACAAGCAGAATTCTCCTGGCACTTTTGTGACAACTGCCTCACAAGCAATATCAGGCTGCTACAAAACGACATATCCTGGCTCTTTTGTGAAAGCTGCCTTACAAGCAATCTCAGTCTGCTACTAGCTGACTACGCCTGTCACTTTTGTGACAACTGCCTTACAAGCAAACACACGCTGCTACGAGCCCATTTCTCCGGGCTTTTTGTGAAAACTGTCTTACACGCAATCTCAGGCTTCTACGAGCCGGTTCTTCTGGCACATTTGTGAAAATTGCCTTACAAGCAATCTCAGTCTGCTACAAGCCTACAACTGCTGGCTTTCGTTTGACAACTGCCTTACAATCAATCTCCTACTCCTATGGGCCGTCTTCTCCGGGCTATTTGTGAAAACGGCCTTACAAAGTATCTAAGGCAGCTACAAGATGATTTCTCCTGCCTCATTTCTGCCAACTTCCTTCCAAGCAATCTCAGGCTGCTACAAATCGATCTCCTGGCTCTTTTGTGACAACTACCTTAAAAGCAATCTCAGGGTGCTACAAGCTGACTAGGCCTGTTCCTTTTGTGACATCTGCCGTACAAGCAATCTCAGTCTGATAAAAGCCGACTACGCCTGTCTCTTCTGTGACAACTGCCCTACAAGCAAACCCACGCTGCTACGAGCCGACTACCCCTGGCTCTTCTATGACAACTGCCATACAAGCAATCACAGGCTGCAGCAAGCCCAATTCTCCTGGCTTTTTGTGCCAATTACCTTACAAGCAATCCCAGGCTGCTACGAGCCTATTTCTCCTTGCTCTTTTGTGTCAATTGCCTTACAAGCAATGTCAGGCTTCTACAAGCCGAATTCTTCTTACTATTTTGTGACAACTGCCTTACAAGCAATCCAAGGCTGCAACGAGCCGATTTCTCCTTGCTCTTTTCTGGAAACTGCCTTACAATCAATTTCAGGCGGCTACAAGCCGAATTCTCCTCGCTCTTTTGTGACAACTGCCTTACAAACAATCTCAGGCTGCTACAAGCTGACTACGCCAGTCTCTGTTGCGACAACTGCCTTACAAGTAATCTCAGGCTGATACAAACCGACTACGCCTGTCTCTTTTGTGACAACTGCCTTACAAGTAATCCCACGCTGGTACGAGCCCATTTCTCTTGGCTTTTTGTGAAAACTGCCTTACACGGAATCTCAGGCTTATACGAGCCGGTTCTCCTGGCACATTTGTGAAAATTGCCATACGAGCAATCTCAGTCTGCTACAAGCCTACAACTGCTGGCTCTTTTTTGACAACTGCCTTACAAACAATCTCCTGCTGCTATAGGCCGACTTATCCGGGCTATTTGTGAAAACTGTCTTACAAAGTACCTCAGGCTGCTACAAGCCGATTTCTCCTGCCTCTTTTGTGCCAACTGCCTTCCCAGCAATCTCAGGCTGATACGAGCCGACTACGCCTGTTTCTTCTATGACACTTGCCTTACAAGCAATCTCAGTCTGCTACAAATCGATCTCCTGGCTCTTTTTGTGACAATTGCCTTACAAGCAATCTCAGGCTGCAGCAAGCCCAATTCTCCTGGCTTTCTGGGCCAATTGCCTTACAAGCAATCCCAGTCTGCTGAGTTCTCCTTGCTCTTTTGTGGCAATCTCAGGCACCTACAAGCCGAATTCTCCTTGCTCTTTTGTGACAACTGCCTTACACGCAATCTCAGGCTGCTACAATCTAACTACGGCTGACTCTTTTGTGACAACTGCCTTACAAGCAATCTCAGGCTGTTACAGAACGACTACGCCTGTCAGTTTTAACAAATAGCCCGGAGAAATCGGCCCATAGCAGCAGGAGATTGCTTGTAAGGCAGTTGTCGAAAAAAGCCAGCAGTTGCAGGCTTGTAGCAGACTGATATTGCTTGTAAGGCAATTTTCACAAATGTGCCATGCGAACCGGCTCGTAAAACCCTGAGATTGCGTGTAAGGCAGTTTTCACAAAAGAGACAGGTGTAATCGGATTGTATCAACCTGAGATTGCTTGTAAGGCAGTTGCCACAAAAGAGCCAGGTGAAATAGGCTCGTACCAGCCTGAGATTGCTTTTAAGGCAGTCTTCACAAATGAGCCAGGAGATGTCGATTTGTAGCAGCCTGAGATTGCTTGTAAGGCATTGTCACAAAAAAAACACGCGTAGTATTCTTGTAGCAGCCTGAGATTACTTTTAAGGCAGTTACCACAAAAGAGCAAGCAGGTGTCGTCTTTCCACAGCCAGATATTTCTTGAAAGGCAATTTTCACAAAAAATCCAGCAGAACCGGATCGTAGAAGCCTGACATAGATTGTAAGGCAGTTGTCACAAAAGAGGCAGAAGAAATCGGCTTGTAGCAGCCTGAGATTGCTTGTGAGGTAATTGTCACTAAAGAGCCACGAGAATTCGGCTTGTACCAGCCTGAGATTGCTTGTAAGGCAGTTGCAACAAAATAGCCAGGGGAAATCGGCTCCTAGCAGCCTCGGATTGCTTTTAAGGCATTTGACACAAAAAGCCAGGAGAATTGGGCTTGATACAGCCGGAGATTGCTTGTAAGGCAGTTGTCACGAAAAAGCCAGTAGATCGATTTGAAGCATCCTGAGATTGCTTGTAAGGCAGTTGTCATAAAAGAGCCAGGCGTAGTCGGCTCGTAGCAGCCTGAGATTGCTTGGAAGGAAGTTGGCACAAAAGAGCAAGGGGAAATCGGTTCGTCGCAGCCTGGGATTGCCTGTAAGGCAGTTGTCACAAAAAAGCCAGGAGAATTCGGCTTGTAGCAGACTGATATTGCTTGTAAGGAAATTGTCATAAATGAGCCAGGCGTAGTCGGCTCGTAGCAGCCTGAGATTGCTTGTAAGGCAGTTGTCATAAAAGAGCTAGGAGAATTCGGCTTGTAGCAGCCTAAGATTGCTTGTATGGCAGTTGTCACAAAAGAGCCAGGAGAATTCGGCTTGTAGAAGTCTGACATTGCTTGTAAGGCAATTGTCATAAAAGAGCCAGGCGTCGTCGGCTCGTAGCCGCCTGAGATTGTTTGGAACGAAGTTGGCACAAAAGTGGCAGGAGAAATCGTCTTGTAGCAGCCTGAGATTCTTTGTAAGACAGTTTTCACAAAGAGCCCGGAGATGTCGGCCCATAGCAGCAGGAGATTGCTTGTAAGGCAGTTGTCAAAAAAGAGCCAGCAGGTGTTGGCTTGTAGCAGACTGAGATGGCTTGTAGGGCAATTTTCACAAATGTGCCAGGATAACCGGCTCGTAGAAACTTGAGAATGCGTGTAAGGCAGTTTTCACAAAAGAGACATGCGTAGTCGGATTGTATCAGCCAGAGATTGCTTGTAAGGCATTTGTCACAAAAAGCCAGGAGACATGGGCTCGTAGCTGCGTGGGATTGCTTGTAATGCAATTGTCACAAAAAGGCATAAGAATTGGGCTTGCTGCAGCCTGAGATTGATTGTAAGGCAGTTGTCAAAAAAAGCCTGGAGAAATGTGCTCGTAGCTTCGTGGGATGGCTTGTAAGGCAATTCTCACAAAACGCTATGAGAATTGGGCTTGCTGCAGCCTGAGATTGCTTGCAAGGCAGTTGTCACAAAAGAGCTAAGAGATCGATTTGTAACAGCATGCGATTGCTTGTAAGGCATTTGTCATAGAAGAGCCTGGCGTAGTCGGCTCGAAGCAGCCTGAGATTGCTTGTAAGGCAGTTGCCACAAAGAGCGATGTGATATAGGCTCGTAGCACCCTGGGATTGCTTGTAAGGCAATTGGCACCAAAAGCAAGGAGAATTGGTCTTCCGGCTTCCTGAGATTGCTTATAAGGCAGTTGTCACAAATGATCCAGGAGATGTCGATTTGTAGCCGCCTGAGATTGCTTGTAAGGCAGTTGCCACAAAGAGCGATGTGATATAGGCTCGTAGCACCCTGGGATTGCTTGTAAGGCAATTGGCACCAAAAGCAAGGAGAATTGGTCTTCCGGCTTCCTGAGATTGCTTGTAAGGCAGTTGTCACAAATGATCCAGGAGATGTCGATTTGTAGCCGCCTGAGATTGCTTGTATGGCATTGTCACAAAAGAGCCAGGCGTAGTCGGCTTGTAGCAGCCTGAGATTGCTTGAAAGGCAATGTTCACAAAAGATCCAGGAGAACCGGCTCGTAGAAATCTGAGATAGCTTGTAAGGCAGTTGTCACAAAAGAGGCAGGAGAATTCGGCTTGTAGCAGCCTGAGATTGCTTGTAAGGATGTTGCCACAAAAGAGCCAGGAGAAATAGGCTCCGAGCAGCCTCGGATTGCTTGTAAGGCAATTGACAAAAAAGCCAGGAGAATTGGGCTTGCTTCAGCGTGAGATTGCTTGTGTGCCAATTGTCAGGAAAAAGCCAGGAGATCGATTTGAAGCATCCTGCTTGTAAGGCAGTTTTCACAAAAGAGCCAGGCGTAGTCGGCTCGTAGCAGCCTGAGATTGCTCGGAAGGAAGTTGGCACAAAAGAGGCAGGAGAAATCGGCTTGTAGCAGCCTGAGATTCTTTGTAAGACAGTTTTCACAAAGAGCCCGGAGAAGTCGGCCCATAGCAGCAAGAGATTGCTTGTAATGCAGTTGTTCCAAAAAAGCCAGAAGAGGCAGGAGATGTCGATTTGTAGCTATCTGAGATTGCTTATAAGGCAGTTGTCACAAAAGAGACAGGCGTAGTCGGATTGTAGCAGCCTGAGGTTGCTTGTAAGGCAGTTGTCACAAGAGAGCCAGGAGATGTCGATTTGTAGCAGCCTGAGATTGCTTGTAATACAATTGTCATAAAACAGACAGTCGATGTTTTGTATCAGCTTGAGATTGCCTGTAAGGCAGTTGTCACAAAGAGCCAGCAGAATTCGGCTTGGAGCAGCCTGAGATTTCTTGTAAATCAGTTGTCACAAAAGAGCCAGGTGAATTCGGCTCGTAACAGCCTGGTCTAGCTTGGGAGTTAATTGGCACAAAAAGCCAGGAGAATTCGGCTTGCAGCAGCCTGAGATTCGTTGTAGGCAGGTGTCACAAAAAGCCAGGAGAAATGGTCTCGTAGCTGCGTGGGATTGCTTGTAATGCATTGTCACAAAAAAAACAGGCGTAGTCGGCTTGTAGCAGCCTGAGATTGCTTGTAAATCAGTTGTCACAAAAGAGCCAGGTGAATTCTGCTCGTAGGAGCCAGGGATTGCTTGTAAGGAAGTTACCACAAAAGAGTCAGGTGAAATAGGCTCGTAGCAGCCTGAGATTTCTTGTAAGTCATTGTCACAAAAGAAACAGGCATGATCGGCTTGTAGCAGCCAGAGATTGCTTGTAAGGCAATTTTCACAAAAGAGCCAAAATAAGTCGGCTCGTAGCCGCCTGATATTGCTTATAAGGCAATTTTCACAAAAGAGCAAAGAGAAGTCGGCTCGTAGCAGCCTGACATTGCTTGTAAGGCAGTTGTCACAAAGGAGCCAGAAGAATTCGGCTTGTTTCAGCCTGAGATTGATTGCAAGGCCGTTATCACAAAAGAGCAAGGAGAAGACTGCTCGTAGCAGGCTGGCATTGCTTGTAAGGCAGTTGTCAGAAAAGAAACAGGCGTGTTCGGCTTGTAGCAGCCAGAGATTGCTTCTAAGGATATTTTCACAAAATAGCGTAAAGAAGTCGGCTCGTAGCAGCCTGACATTGCTTGTAAGGCAGTTGTCACAAAAGAGCCAGGAGAATTCGGCTTGTAGAAGCCAGAGAATGCTTGTGAGTCAGTTGCCACAAAAGAGCATGGAGAAATCGGCTCGTAGCAGCCTGGGATTGCTTTAAGGCAATAGGCACAAAAAGCCATAAGAATTGGGCTTGCTGCTGCCTGAGATTGCTTGTAAGGCAGTTGACACAAAAGAGCCAAGAGATCGATTTGTAGCAGCCTAAGATTGCTTGTACGGCAGTTGACATTGAAGAGACAGGCGTAGTCGGCTCTTAGAAGCCTGAGATTGCCTGTAAGGCAATTGTCACAAAAGAGTCAGTAGAATTCGGCTTGCAGCAGCCTGAGATTTCTTGTAAGGCAGTTGCCACAGAGGAGCCAGTTGAAATAGGCACGTAGCAGCGTGGCATTGCTTGTAAGTCAATTGGCAAAAAAAGCCAGGAGAATTGGGCTTGGAATTGGGAGATTGCTTGTAAGGCAGTTTTCACAAATGAGCCAGGAGATGTCGATTTGTAGCAGCCAGAGATTTCTTGTAAGGCAGGTACCACAAAAGAGCAAGGAGGTGTCGTCTTGTAAGAGCCTGCTATTGCTTGAAAGCAATTTTCACATAAGATCCAGGAGAACCGTCACGTAGAAGCCTGAGATGGCTTGTAAGGCAGTTGTCACAAAAGAGGCAGGAGAATCGGCTTGTAGCTGCCTGAGATTGCTTGTAAGACAATTGACACAAAAAGCCAGGAGAATTGGGCTTGCTGCAGCCTGAGATTACTTGTAAGGCATTTGTCACGAAAAGCCAAGAGATCGATTTGTAGCATCCTGAGATTGCTTGTAAGGCAGTTGTCATAAAAGAGCCAGGCGTAGTCGGCTCGTAGCAGCCTGAGTTTGCTTGGAAGGCACTTGGCACCAGAGAGGCAGGGGGAAATCGGCTTGTAGCAGCCTGAGATTCTTTATAAGACAGTTTTCACAAATAGCCCGGAGAAGTCGGCCCATATCAGCAGGAGATTGCTTGTAAGGCAGTTGTCAAAAACGAGCCAGCAGATGTAGGCTTTAAACAGACTGAGATTGCTTGTAGGAGCGTGGGACTGCTTGTAAGGCAATTGGCACGAAAAGCCAGGAGAAATGGGCTTGCTGCTGACTGAGATTTCTTGTAAGGCAGTTTTCACAAAAGGCCAGGTGAAATAGGCTCGTATCAGCCTGGGTTTCTTTGTAAGGCAATTGGCACAAAAAGTCAAGAGAATTGGGCTTGCTGCAGCCTGAGATTGCTTGTAAGTCAGTTGTCAAAAAAGAGCCAGGAGATGTAGATTTTATAGCAACCTGAGATTGCTTGTATGGCAGTTGTCACAAAAGAGCCAGCAGAAGTCGGCTCCTAGCAGCCTTGTAATGAAATTGTCACAAAAAGCCATGAGAATTGGGCTTGCTGCAGCCTGAGCTTTTAAGGCAGTTGACACAAAAGAGCCAGGAGATCGACTTGTAGCAGCCTGACATTGCTTGTAAACTGTTGTCATAGAAGAGCAGGGCGTAGTCGGCTCGTAGCAGCCTGAGATTGCTTGTAAGGCAGTTGTCACAAACGAGCCAGGTGAAATAGGCTCGTAGCAGCCTGGGATTGCTTGTAAGGGAATTGGCACAAAAAGCCAGGTGAAATAGGCTCGTAGCAGCCTGAGATTGCTTGTAAGGCATTGTAAAAAAAAAACAGGCGTAGTCGGCTTGTAGCAGCCTGAGATTACTTCTAAGGCAGTTGCCACAAAAGTGAAAGCAGGTGTCGTCTTGTAGCAGCCTGAGATTGCTTGAGAGGCAATTTTTACAAAATATCCAGGAGAACCGGCTCGTAGAAGCCTGAGATAGCTTGTAAGACAGTTTTCACAATTTCACAGTTTTTTTTTTTTTTGTAATGCAATTGGCACTAAAGAGCAGCCTAAGATTACCTTTAATGCAGTTTTCACCAAAGAGCGAGTTGATGGCGACTTGTAAGGCAGTTGTTAAAAAGAGCCTGCAGGTGTTGGCTTGTAGCAGACTGAGATTGCTTGTATGGCAGTTTTCACAAAAGAGACCAGGAGATGTCGATTTGTAGCAACATGAGATTGCTTGTAAGGCAGTTGTCACAAAAGAGACAGGCGTAGTCGGCTTGTATCAGCCTGAGATTGTTTGTAAGGCAGTTGTCACAAAATAGACCGGCGTAATCAGCTAGTAGCAGCCTCAGATTTCTTGTAAGGCAGTTGTCACAAAAGAGCAAGGAGATCGATTTGTAACAGCCTGAGATTGCGTGCAAGGCAGTTGTCACAAAAGAGCCAGGAGAATTCGGCTTGTAGATGCCTGAGATTGCTTGTAAGGCAGTTGTCACAAAAGAGCCAGGAGAAATCGGCTCCTAGCAGCCTTGGATTGCTTGTAAGGCAGTTTTCATTGAAAAGCCAGGCATAGTTGGCTCGTAGCAGTCTGAGATTGCTTGGAAGTTAGTTGGCACCAAAGAGTCAAAAGAAATCGGCTTGTATCAGCCTGAGATCCTTTGTAAGAGAGTTTTCACTAATAGCCCGGAGAAATCGGCCCATAGCAGCAGGAGATTGCTTGTAAGGCAATTGTCAAAAAAGAGCCAGCAGGTGTAGGGTTGTAGCAGACTAAGTTTGCTTGTAAGGCAATTTTCACAAATGTGCCAGGAGAACCGTCTTGTAGAAGCCTGAGATTGCGTGTAATGCAGTTTTCAGAAAAGTGCCAACCAGTGTTGGCTTGTAGCAGGCAATTTTCACAAATGTGCCAGGAGAACCAGCTCGTAGAAGCCTGAGATTGCGTTTAAAGACTGAGATTGCTTTTAAAGCATTTTTCAAAAAAGAGACAGGCGTAGACGTCTTGTAGCAGCTTGAGATTGCTTCTAACGCAGTTTTCACAAAAGAGCCAGGAGATCGATTTGTAGCAGCCTGAGATTGCTTGTAAGGCAGGTGCAACAAAAGAGACAGGCGAAATCGTCTCCAAGCAGCTTCGGATTGCTTGTAAGGAAATTGACACAAAAGCCAGGAGAATTGGGCTTGCTGCAGCCTGTGACTCCTTGTAAGGCAGTTGTCACAAAAGAGCTAGGAGATGTCGATTTGTAGCAGCCTGAGACTGCTTGTAAGGAATTGACACAAAATGTCAGGCGTAGTGGGCTTGAAGCAGACTGAGATTGCTTGTAAATCAGTTGTCACATAAGAGCCAGGTGAATTCGGCTCGTAGAAACCTGGGATTGCTTGGAAGGCAATTGGCACAAACAGCTAGGAGAATTGGGCTTGCTGCAGCCTGAGATTCGTTGTAAGGCAGTTATCACAAATAGGCAGGAGAAATGGGCTCGTAGCTTCGTGGGATTGCTTGTAAGGCAATTGGCGCAAAAATCCATGAGAATTGGGCTTGCTGCAGCCTGAGATTGATTGTAAGGCAGTTGTCGCAAAGGAGCCAGGAGATCGATCTGTATCAGCCTGAGATTGCTTGTAAGGCTGTTGTCATTGAAGAGCCAGGCGTAGTCGGCTCGTAGCAGTTGTCACAAAAGAGCCAGGAGAATTCGGCTTGTAGCGGCCTGAGATTGCTTGTAAGGAAGTTGCCACAAAGAGCCAGGTGAAACAGGCTGGTAGCAACCTGGGATTGCTTGTAATGCAATTGGAACAAAAAGCCAGAAGAATTGGGCATGCTGCAGCCAGAGATTGCTTGTAAGGCAGTTCTCACGTAAGAGCCAGGAGATCGATTTGTAGCTGCCTGGGTTTGCTTGTAAGGCAGTTGTCACAAAAGAGCCAGGCGTAGTCGGATCGTAGCAGCCTGAGATTGCTTGGAAGACAGTTGGCAAAAAAGAGGCAGGAGAAATCGTCTTGTGGCCGCCTGAGATCCTTTGTAATACTGTTTTCACAAATAGCTCGGAGAAGTCGGCCCATAGCATCAGAAGATTGCTTGTAAGGCAGTTGTCAAAAAGAGCCAGCAGGCGTAGCCTTGTATCAGACTGAGATTGCTTGTAAGGCAATTATCACAAATGTCCCAGGAGAACCGGCTCGTATAAACCTGTGATTGCGTGTAGGGCAGTTTTCACAAAAGAGACAGGAATACTCGGATTGTATCTGCCTGAGATTGCTTGTAAGCAGTTGTCACAAAAGAGACAGGCGTAGTCAGATTGTAGCAGCCTGCTATTGCTTGTAAGGCAGTTGTCACGAAAGAGCCAGGAGAATTTGTCTTGTAGATGCCTGAGATTGCTTGTAAGGCTGTTGCCACAAAAGAGCAAGGGGAAATCGGCTCGTAGCAGCCTGGGATTGCTTGTAAGGTAATTGGCAAGAAAAACAAGGAGAATTGGGATTGCTGCAGCCTGAGATTGCTTGTAAGGCAGTTGTGACAGAAGAGCCAGGAGATCAATTTGTAGCAGCCTGTGATGGCTTGTAAGGCAGTTGGCATAGAAGAGACAGACGTAGTCGGCTCGTAGCAGCCTGAGATTGCTTGGAAACAGTTGGCACAAAAGAGGCAGGAGAAATCGGCTTATAGTAGTCTGAGATCCTTTGTAAGACAGTTTTCACAAATAGCCCGGAGAATTCGGCCCATAGCAGCAGGAGATTGCTTTTAATGTCAGTTGTGAAAAAAGAGACAGCATGTATAGCGTTGTAGCAGCCTGAGATTGCTTGAAAGACAATTTTCAGAAAATATCCAGGAGAACCGGCTCGTAGAAGCCTGAGATAGCTTGTAAGGCAGTTGTCACAAAAGAGGCAGGAAAAGTCGGCTCGTAGCAGCCTGAGATGTTTGTAATGCAATTGGCACAAAAATCAAGGATAAGTGGGCTTGTAGCAGCCTAAGATTGCTTGTAAGTCGGTTTTCACAAAAGAGCCAGGATATGTCGTTTTGTAGCAGCCTGAGATTGCTTGTAAGGCAGTTGCCACAAAAGAGCCAGACGTGTTCGGCTTGTATCAGCCTGAGATTGCTTGTAAGGCCATTTTCACAAAAGAGACTAAGCAGTTGTCATGAAAAAGCCAGGCGTAGTTGGCTCGTAGCAGCCTGATATTGTTTGATTGGAAGTTGGCATAAAAGAGGCAGGAGAAATCGGCTTGTAGCAGCTTGAGATCCTTTGTAAGACAGTTTACATAAATAGCCCGGAGAAGTTGGCCCATAGCAACAGGAGATTGCTTCTAAAGCAGTTGTCAAAAAAGAGCCAGCAGATGTAGGCTTGGAGCAGACTGAGATTGCTTTTAAGGAAATTTTCACAAATGTGCAAGGAGACCCGGCTCGTAGAAGCCTGAGATTGCGTGTAAGGCAGTTTTCACAAAAGAGCCAGGAGAAATGGGCTCGTCGCAGCGTGGGTTTGCTTGTAAGGCAGTTGTCACAAAAGAGACAGGCGTAGTCAGCTTGTAGCAGCCTGAGATTGCTTGTAAGGCAGTTCTCACAAAAGAGCCAGGAGATGTCGATTTGTATCAACATGAGATTGCTTGTAAGGCAGTTGTCACAAAAGAGACAGGCGTAGTCGGATTGTATCAGCCTGAGATTGCTTGTAAGGCAGTTCTCACTAAAGAGCCAGGAGAATTCGGCTTGTAACAGCATGAGATTGCTTGTAAGGCAGTTGCCACAAAAGAGCCAGGTGAAATAGGTTCGTAGCAGCCTGGGATTGCTTGTAAGGCAATTGGCACAAAAAGCCAGGAGAATTGGGGTTGCTGCAGCCTGAGATTGCTTGTAAGCCAGTTGTCACAAATAAGCCAGGAGATTTGTAGCAGCGTAAGATTGCTTGTAAGGCAGTTACCACAATAGAGCAAGCAGGTGTCGTCTTGTAGCAGCCTGAGATAGCTTGTAAGGCAGTTGTCACAAAAGAGGCAGGGTACGTCGTCTCGTAGCAGCGTGAGATTTTTGTAATGCAATTGGCACAAAAAGCCAGGAGAAGTGGGCTTGTAGCAGCATAAGATTGCTTGTAAGGCAATTTTCACAAAAGTGCCAGTTGATGGCGACTGGTAGCAGCCTGAGATTATGTGTAAGACAGTTGTCACAATAGAGCCAGGATATGTCGGCTCGTAGCAGCCTGAGATTTCATATAAATCAGTTGTCACAAAAGAGCCAGGGGAATTCGGCTCGTAGCAACCTGTGATTGCTTTTAAGGCAGTTGTCACAAAAGAGACAGTAGATCGATTTGTAGCAGCCTGAGATTCCTTGTAAGGGAGTTGTAATTGAAGAGCCAGGCGTAGTCGGCTCGTAGCAACCTGGGATTGCTTGGAAAGCAGTTGGCACAAAATAGGCAGGAGAAATCGGCTTGTACCAACCTGAGATCCTTTGTAAGACAGTTTTCACAAATAGGCCGGAGAAGTCGGCCAATAGCAGCAGGAGATTGCTTGTAAGGCAGTTGTCAAAAAAGAGCCAGCAGGTGTAGGCTTGTAGCAGACTGAGATTGCTTTTAAGGCAATGTTCACAAATGTGCCAGGAGAACCGGCTCGTAGAATCTTGAGATTGCGTGTGTAAGGCAGTTTTAACAAATTGTAAGGCAGTTGCCACCAAAGAGCCTGGCGTATTCGGTTTGTAGCAGCCTGAGATTTCTTTTAAGGGAATTTAAACAAAACAGCTAAGAGAGGTCGGCTCGTAGCAGCCTGACATTGCTTGTAAGGCAGTTCTCACAAAAGAACCAGGAGAATGCGCCTTGTAGCAGCCTGAGATTGCTTGTAAGGAAGTTGCCACAAAAAGCCAGGAGAAATAGGCTCGTAGCAGCCTGGGATTGCTTGTAAGGCAATTGGCACAAAAAGCCAGGAGAATTGGGCTTGCTGCAGCATGTGATTACTTGTAAGGCAGTTGTCACAAAAGAGCGATGAGGTGTCGATTTGTAGCAGCCTGAGAATGCTTGTAAGGCAGTTGTCACGAAAGAGACCGGCGTAGTCGTTTTGTAGCTGCATGATATTGCTTGTAAGGCAGTCGCTACAAAAGAGCCAGGAGAATTCGTCTCCTAGCAGCCTTGATTGGCTTGTAAGTCAATTGACACAAAAAGCCAGAAGAATTGGCCTTGCTGCAGCCTGACATTCCTTGTAAGGCAGTTGTCAGGAAAGAGGCAGGAGATCGATTTGTAGCATCCAGAGATTGCTTGTAAGGCAGTTGTCAATAAAGAGCCAGGCGTAGTCGGCTCGTAGCAGCCTGAGATTGCTTGGAAGGAAGTTGGCACAAAAGAGGCAGGAGAAATCGGCTTGTAGGAGCCTGAGATTCTTTGTGAGACAGTTGCTACAAGCCGAATTTTCCTGCAATCTCAAATCGGTCTCCTGGCTGACTATGCCTGTCTCTTTTGTGACAACTGCCTTAAACGCAATCTCAGACAGACAGGCGTAGTCAGCTTGTATCAGCCTGACATTGCTTGTAAGGCAGTTGTCACAAAAGAGACAGGCGTAGTCGGCTTGTATCATACTGAGATTTCTGGTAATGCAGTTGTCACAAAAGAGACAGGCCTAATCAGCTTCTAGCAGCCTGGAAGGCAATTGTCACAAAATAGCCAAGAGAATTCGGCTTGTAGAAGCCTGAGATTGCTTGTAAGGCAGTTGCCACAAAAGAGCAAGGAGAAATAGGCACGTAGCAGCCTGGGATTGATTGTAAGGCAATTGGCACAAAAAGCCAGGAGAATTGGGCTGGCTGCAGCCTGACATGGCTTGTAAGGCAGTTGTCATAGAAGAGCCAGGCGTAGTCGGCTCGTAGCAGCCTGAGATTGCTTGGAAGGCAGTTGGCACAAAAGAGGCAGGAGAAACCGGCTTGTCTCTTTTGTGACAACTGCCTTACAAGCAAACCCACGCTGCTACGAGCCCATTTCTCATGGCTTTCTGTGAAAACTGCTTTACACGCAATCTCAGGCTTCTACGAGCCGGGTCTCCTGGCACATTTGTGAAAATTGCCTTACAAGAAATATGACTCTGCTACAAGCCTACAACTGCTGGCCCTTTTTTGACAACAGCCTTACAAGCAGTCGCCTGCTATGGGATATTGGCACATTTGTGAAAATTGACTTACAAGCAATCTCAATCTGCTACAAGCCAAGACAGGTATCTCTTTTTTGACAACTGCCTTAGAAGCAATCTGCTGCTGCTATGGGCCGACTTCTCCGGGCAATTTGTGAAAACTGTCTTACAAAGGATCTCACGCAGCTACAAGCCGATTTCTCCTGCCTCTTTTGTGCCAACTTAATTCCAAGGAATCTCATGCTGCTACGAGCCGACTACACCTGGCTCTTTTATGACAACTGCCTTACAAGCTATCTCAGGCTGCTACAAATCGATCTACTGGCTCTTTCGTCACAACTGCCTTACAAGCAATCTCAGGCTGCTACAAAATTACATATCCTGGCTCTTTTGTGACAACTGCGTTACAAGCAAACTTCTCCTGGCTCTTTTGTGCCAATTACATTACGGACAATCTCAGGCTGCTACGAGACGATTTCTCCTGCCTCTTTTGTGAAAATTGCATTTCAAGTAATCTCAGGCTGCTACAAGATGATACTTGCTTGCAGCAAGCCCAATTCTCCTGGATTTTTTGTCAATTGCCTTACAAGAAATCCGAGGCTGCTACAAGCCGAATTCTCCTGGCTCTTTTCTGACAACTGACTTCAAAGCAATCTCAGGCTGCTACGAGCCGACATCTCCTGGCGCTTTTGTGAAAACTGCCTTACAAGCAATCTTAGGCTGCTACAAGCCCTCCTCTCCTGGCTTTTTGTGCCAATTGCATAACAAAAAAACTCAGGCTGCTACAAGCCGACGTCTCCTGCCTCTTTTGTGACAACTACCTTACATGCTATCTCAGGCATCTACGAGCCGGTTCTCCGGGATCTTTTGTGAAAATTGCCTTTCAAGCAATCTCAGGCTGCTACAAGACGACACCTGGTTGCTCTTTTGTGGTAACTGACTTACAAGCAATCTCAGGGTGCTACAAATCGATCTCCTGGCTCTTTTGTGTCAATGCCTTACAAGCAATCTCAGGCTGCTATAAATCGACATCTACTGGCTCATTTGTGACAACTGCCTTTCAAGAAATCTCAGTCTGCTACAAGCCGACTTCTCCTGCCTCTTTTGTGCCAACTTCCTTCCAAGCAATCTCAGGCTGCTACGAGCCGACTAAGCCTGGCTCTTTTATGACAACTGCTTTAGAAGCAGTCTCAGGCTGCTACAAATCGATCTTCTGGCTCTTTGGTGTCAACTGCCTTACAAGAAATCTCAGGCTGTAGCAAGCCGAATTCTCCTGTCTTTTTGTGCCAATTGCCTTACAAGCAATCCCAGGATGCGAGGAGCCGATTTCTCCTGGCTCTTTTGTGGCAACTGCCTTACAAGCAATCTCAGGCTGCTATAAGCCGACTTCTCCGGGCTATTTGTGAAAACTCTCTTACAAAGTTTCTCAGGCTGCTACAAGCCGATTTCTCCAGCCTCTTTAGTACCAACTGCCTTACAAGCAATCTCCTGGCTTTTTTTGCATTACAAGCAATCCCAGGCTGCCACGAGCCGATTTCACCTGGCTCTTTTGTGGCAACTGCCTTACAAGCAATCTCAGGCTTCTACAAGCCGAATTCTCCTGTCTCTTTTCTAACAAGTGACTTAAAAACAATCTCAGGCTGCTACAAGCAGACTACGCCTGGCCGTTTTGTGACAAATCTCTTACACATAATCTCAGGCTGCTACAAGTCGCCATCAACGGGCTCTTTTTCTAATACTGCCTTAAAGGCAATCTTAGGCTGCTACAAGCCCACTTCTCGTGGCTTTTTGTGCCAATTGCATTACAAAAAATCTCAGGCTGCTACGAGCCGACTTCTCCTGCCTCTTTTGTGACCACTGGCTTACAATTATTCTCAGGCTGCAGCAAGCCCAATTAACATGGCTTTTTGGGCCAATTGCCTTACAAGCAATCCAACGCAGCTACGAGCCCATTTCTCCTGGCTTTTTTTGACAACTGCCTTACAACTAATCACAGGCTGCAGCAAGCCCAATTCTCCTGGCATTTTGCGCCAATTGTCTTACAAGCAATCCCACGCTGATACGAGCCGAATTCACCTGGCTCTTTTGTGACAACTGATTTACAAGCAATCTCAGGCTGCTACAAGCCGAATTCTCCTGGCTCTTTTAAAATTAGAAATTCAGTCTTATTGTGCACACTGGAATTCGGACGCTATAAATTGACAGACGACAAACCGCGCACATGGTGAAAGCTGTACTTTTTACTATCAAATAATGGCACACAATTTGATAACAATTTTGAAAATAGTCCCCATGTCGTTGAATTTCTCCTCGACTCTAATCAAGGTGTAGAAAAAACTTTTGTAATTATGGATAAGGCACGAAATTCCCGACATTTGGACCCCATTATTTAGTGAATTTGATGAAAAGGAAAAATGAGAAATCCAGTCTTATTTTTCACACTGGAATTCAGAGGCTATAAATTGTCAGACGACATATCGCGCACATGATGTAAGCTGTACTTTTTACTATCTGACCAAATGAAAAATCACTGTAAAAATACACAAATCAAATAATTGCACATTATTTGATACCCATTTTGAAAATATATCTTTTACTGGAAAAAAGTTATCAACAAGTGACATATGACTGATTTCCCAATTTAGGGCCGCATGACAATTTCCGCAAATGAGCTAACACAATTCCCCATACCGTTGAATTTCGACTCGACTGTAATCAAGCTGTCGAAAAATCTTTTGTAATTATGGATAAGGAAAGAAGTTCTCGACAATTGGACACCAATATTTTGTGGATTCTATGAAAAGGAAAAATTAGAAATGCAGTCTTATTGTGCACACTGGAATTCGGATGCTGTAAATTGTCAAACGACATACCGCGCACATGGTGAAAGCTGTACTTTTTACTATCTGAGCAAACGAAATATCCCTGTAAACATAGACAAATCAAATAACTGCACACAATTTGATACCCATTTTGAAAATATTTCTTTTACTGGAAAAAGGTTATAAGCATGTGAAATATGACTGATTTCCCAGTTTAGGGCCGCATGTCAATTTCCGCAAATGAGCTAACACAAGTCCCCATTCCGTTGAATTTCGACTCGACTCTAATCAAGGTGTCGAAAAAACTGTTGTAATTATGGATAAGGCAAGAAATTCCCGACTATTCGACAGCAATATATTGTGGATTTTATAAAAAGGCAAAATTAGAAATGCACTCTTATTGTGCACACTGAAATTCGGACGCTGTAAATTGTCAGACCACATACCGCGCACATGGTGAAAGCTGTACGATTTACTATCTGAGCAAACGAAATATCCCTGTAAACATAGACAAATCAAATAACTGCACACAATTTGATAACCATTTTGAAAATATTTCTTTTACTGGAAAAAGGTTATAAACAAGTGAAATATGACTGATTTCCCAGTTTAGGGCCGCATGACAATTTCCGCAAATGAGCTAACAGAAGTCCCCATACCGTTGAATTACGACTCGACTCTAATCAAGGTGTCGAAAAAACTTTTGTAATTATGGATAAGGCAAGAAATTCCCGACAATTAGACAGCAATATTTTGTGGATTCTATAAAAAGGAAAAATTAGAAATGCATTCTTATTGTGCACACTGGAATTCGGACGCTGTAAATTGTCAGACGACATACCGCACACATGGTGAAAGCTGTACATTTTACTATCTGACCAAATGAAAATTCCCTGTAAACATAGATAAATCAAATAATTTCACACAATTTGATACCCATTTTGAAAATATTTCTTTTACTGGATAAAAGTTATAAACATGTGAAATATGACTGATTTCCCAGTTTAGGGCCGCATGACAATTTCCGCAAATGAGCTAACACAAGTCCCCAAACCGTTGAATTTCGCCTCGACTCTATTCAAGGTGTCGAAAAAAATTTGTAATTATAGATAAGGTACGAAATTCCCGACAAATGGACACCAATATTTTGTGGATTCGATAAAATGTAAAAATTAGAAATGCAGTCTTATTGTGCACACTGGAATTCGGACGCTGTAAATTGTCAGACGACATAACGCGCACATGGTGAAAGCTGTACTTTTTGCTATCTGACCAATTGAAAAATCCCTGTATACATAGACAAACCAAAAAATTGCACACAATTTGATCCCCATTTTGAAAATATTTCTTTTACGGGAAAAAAGTTATAAACAAGTGAAATATGACTGATTTCCCAGTTTAGGGCCGCATGACAATTTCCGCAAATGAGCTAACACAAGTCCCCATACCGTTGAATTTCGACTCGAGTCTAATAAAGGTGTCGAAAAACTTTTGTAATTATGGATAAGGCAAGAAATTCCCGACAATTGGACAGCAATATTTTGTGGATTCTATAAAAAGGAAAAACTAGAAATGCTGTCTTATTGTGCAGACTGGAATTCGGACACTGTAAATTGTCAGACGACATACCGCGCACATGGTGTAAGCTGTACTTTTTACTTTCTTACCAAATAAAAAATCCCTGTATACCTAGACAAATCAAATAATTGCACACAATTTGATACCCATTTTGAAAATATTCCTTTTACTGGAAAAAAGTTATAAACAAGTAAAATATGACTGATTTCTCAGTTTAGGGCCGCATGACAATTTCCGCAAATGAGCTAACACAAGTCCCCATACCGTTTAATTTTGACTCGGCTCTAATCAAGGTGTCGAAAAAACTTTTGTAATTATGGATAAGGCAAGAAATTCCCGACAATTGGACACCAATATTTTGTGGATTCGATAAAAAGGAATAATTAGAAATGCAGTCTTATTGTGCACACTGGAATTCGGAGGCTGTAAATTGTCAGACGACATACCGCGCATATGCTGAAAGCTGTACTTTTTACTATCTGAGCAAATGGAAAGTCCCTGTATACATAGATAAAACAAATAATTGCACAAAATTTGATACCCATTTTGAAAATATTTCTTTTACTGGAAAAAAGTTATAAACAAGTGAAATATGACTGATTTCCCAGTTTAGGGCCGCATGACAATTTCCCGAAATGAGCTAACACAAGTCCCCATACCGTTCAATTTCGACTCGACTCTAATCAAGGTGTCGAAAATCTTTTGTAATCATGGATAAGTCAAGAAATTCCCGACAATTGGACACCAATATATTGTGGATTCTATAAAAAGGAAAAATTAGAAATGCAGTCTTATTGTGGACACTGGAATTCGGACGCTGTAAATTGTCAGACGACACACCGCGCACATGGTGAAAGCTGTACATTTTCGTATCAGACCAAATGAAAAATCCCTGTAAACATAGATAAATTTCACACAATTTGATACCCATTTTGAAATAATTTCACACAATTTAATACCCATTTTGAAAATATTTCTTTTACTGGAAAAAAGTTACAAACAAGTGAAATATAACTGATTTCCCAGTTTAGGTCAGCAAGACAATTTCCGTAAATGAACTAACACAAGTCCCCATACCGTTGAATTTCGACTCGACTCTAATAAAGGTGTCGAAAAACTTTTGTAATTATGGATAAGGCAAGAAATTCCCGACACTTGGACAGCAATATTTTGTTGATTCTATAAAAAGGAAAAACTAGAAATGCTGTCTTATTGTGCAGACTGGAATTCGGACACTGTAAATTGTCAGATGACATACCGCGCACATGGTGTAAGCTGTACTTTTTACTTTCTGACCAAATAAAAAATCCCTGTATACCTAGACAAATCAAATAATTTCACACAATTTGATACCCATTTTGAAAATATTCCTTTTACTGGAAAAAAGTTATAAACAAGTTAAATATGACTGATTTTTCAGTTTAGGGCCGCATGACAATTTCCGCAAATGAGCTAACACAAGTCCCCATACCGTTTAATTTTGACTCGGCTCTAATCAAGGTGTCGAAAAAACTTTTGTAGTTATGGATAAGGCAAGAAATTCCCGACAATTGGACACCAATATTTTGTGGATTCGATAAAAAGGAATAATTAGAAATGCAGTCTTATTGTGCACACTGGAATTCGGAGGCTGTAAATTGTCAGACGACATACCGCGCACATGGTGAAAGCTGTACTTTTTACTATCTGAGCAAATGAAAAGTCCCTGTATACATAGATACAACAAATAATTGCACAAAATTTGATACCCATTTTGAAAATATTTCTTTTACTGGAAAAAAGTTATAAACAAGTGAATTATGACTGATTTCCCAGTTTAGGGCCGCATGACAATTTCCGCAAATGAGCTAACACAATTCCCCATACCGTTGAATTTCGACTCGACTCTAATAAAGGTGTCGAAAATCTTTTGTAATCGTGGATAATTCAAGAAATTCCCGACAATTGGACACCAATATATTGTGGATTCTATAAAAAGGAAAAATTAGAAATGCAGTCTTATTGTGCACACTGGAATTCGGACGCTGTAAATTGTCAGACGACATACCGCGCACATGGTGAAAGCTGTACTTTTTACTATCTGAGCAAATGAAAAATCCCTGTAAACATAGACAAATCAAATAACTGCACACAATTTGATAACCATTTTGAAAATATTTCTTTTACTGGAAAAAGGTTATAAACAAGTGAAATATGACTGATTTCCCAGTTTAGGGCCGCATGACAATTTCCGCAAATGAGCTAACAGAAGTCCCCATACCGTTGAATTACGACTCGACTCTAATCAAGGTGTCGAAAAAACTTTTGTAATTATGGATAAGGCAAGAAATTCCCGACAATTAGACAGCAATATTTTGTGGATTCTATAAAAAGGAAAAATTAGAAATGCATTCTTATTGAGCACACTGGAATTCGGACGCTGTAAATTGTCAGACGACATACCGCATACATGGTGAAAGCTGTACATTTTACTATCTGACCAAATGAAAATTCCCTGTAAACATAGATAAATCAAATAATTTCACACAATTTGATACCCATTTTGAAAATATTTCTTTTACTGGATAAAAGTTATAAACATGTGAAATATGACTGATTTCCCAGTTTAGGGCCGCATGACAATTTCCGCAAATGAGCTAACACAAGTCCCCAAACCGTTGAATTTCGCCTCGACTCTATTCAAGGTGTCGAAAAAAATTTGTAATTATAGATAAGGTACGAAATTCCCGACAAATGGACACCAATATTTTGTGGATTCGATAAAATGTAAAAATTAGAAATGCAGTCTTATTGTGCACACTGGAATTCGGACGCTGTAAATTGTCAGACGACATAACGCGCACATGGTGAAAGCTGTACTTTTTGCTATCTGACCAATTGAAAAATCCCTGTATACATAGACAAACCAAAAAATTGCACACAATTTGATCCCCATTTTGAAAATATTTCTTTTACGGGAAAAAAGTTATAAACAAGTGAAATATGACTGATTTCCCAGTTAAGGGCCGCATGACAATTTCCGCAAATGAGCTAACACAAGTCCCCATACCGTTGAATTTCGACTCGAGTCTAATAAAGGTGTCGAAAAACTTTTGTAATTATGGATAGGGCAAGAAATTCCCGACAATTGGACAGCAATATTTTGTGGATTCTATAAAAAGGAAAAACTAGAAATGCTGTCTTATTGTGCAGACTGGAATTCGGACACTGTAAATTGTCAGACGACATACCGCGCACATGGTGTAAGCTGTACTTTTTACTTTCTGACCAAATAAAAAATCCCTGTATACCTAGACAAATCAAATAATTGCACACAATTTGATACCCATTTTGAAAATATTCCTTTTACTGGAAAAAAGTTATAAACAAGTAAAATATGACTGATTTCTCAGTTTAGGGCCGCATGACAATTTCCGCAAATGAGCTAACACAAGTCCCCATACCGTTTAATTTTGACTCGGCTCTAATCAAGGTGTCGAAAAAACTTTTGTAATTATGGATAAGGCAAGAAATTCCCGACAATTGGACACCAATATTTTGTGGATTCGATAAAAAGGAATAATTAGAAATGCAGTCTTATTGTGCACACTGGAATTCGGAGGCTGTAAATTGTCAGACGACATACCGCGCACATGGTGAAAGCTGTAATTTACTATCTGAGCAAATGAAAAGTCCCTGTATACATAGATAAAACAAATAATTGCACAAAATTTGATACCCATTTTGAAAATATTTCTTTTACTGGAAAAAAGTTATAAACAAGTGAAATATGACTGATTTCCCAGTTTAGGGCCGCATGACAATTTCCCGAAATGAGCTAACACAAGTCCCCATACCGTTCAATTTCGACTCGACTCTAATCAAGGTGTCGAAAATCTTTTGTAATCATGGATAAGTCAAGAAATTCCCGACAATTGGACACCAATATATTGTGGATTCTATAAAAAGGAAAAATTAGAAATGCAGTCTTATTGTGGACACTGGAATTCGGACGCTGTAAATTGTCAGACGACACACCGCGCACATGGTGAAAGCTGTACATTTTCGTATCAGACCAAATGAAAAATCCCTGTAAACATAGATAAATTTCACACAATTTGATACCCATTTTGAAATAATTTCACACAATTTAATACCCATTTTGAAAATATTTCTTTTACTGGAAAAAAGTTACAAACAAGTGAAATATAACTGATTTCCCAGTTTAGGTCAGCAAGACAATTTCCGCAAATGAACTAACACAAGTCCCCATACCGTTGAATTTCGACTCGACTCTAATAAAGGTGTCGAAAAACTTTTGTAATTATGGATAAGGCAAGAAATTCCCGACACTTGGACAGCAATATTTTGTTGATTCTATAAAAAGGAAAAACTAGAAATGCTGTCTTATTGTGCAGACTGGAATTCGGACACTGTAAATTGTCAGATGACATACCGCGCACATGGTGTAAGCTGTACTTTTTACTTTCTGACCAAATAAAAAATCCCTGTATACCTAGACAAATCAAATAATTTCACACAATTTGATACCCATTTTGAAAATATTCCTTTTACTGGAAAAAAGTTATAAACAAGTTAAATATGACTGATTTCTCAGTTTAGGGCCGCATGACAATTTCCGCAAATGAGCTAACACAAGTCCCCATACCGTTTAATTTTGACTCGGCTATAATCAAGGTGTCGAAAAAACTTTTGTAGTTATGGATAAGGCAAGAAATTCCCGACAATTGGACACCAATATTTTGTGGATTCGATAAAAAGGAATAATTAGAAATGCAGTCTTATTGTGCACACTGGAATTCGGAGGCTGTAAATTGTCAGACGACATACCGCGCACATGGTGAAAGCTGTACTTTTTACTATCTGAGCAAATGAAAAATCCCTGTATACATATACAAATCAAATAATTGCACACAATTTGATACCCATTTTGAAAATATTTCTTTTACTGGATAAAAGTTATAAACAAGTGAAATATGACTGATTTCCTAGTTTATAAATCAAATAAACTAAAATCTTACATTAGACGCTCAAATATGGACCGGAAACCAACAGATCAGAGGCCATGCTGCTGGTCGTAGTTTATCTTTTTACATTAGACGCTCAAATATACACCAGAAACCAAGAGTAGAGAAACAGGGCTCAGGGACGTATTGTATCATCTTACACAAAACGCTCAAATATGTACCGGAAGCCAACAGGTCAGAAGCCATGCTTCTGGTCTTAGTCTAAAGTCTTACATTAGAAGCTCAAATATGGACGGGAAACAAACAGATCAGAGGCCATCCTGCTGGACGTAGTTTATCTTTTTACATTAGACGCTCAAATATGCACCAGAAAACAACAGAACAGAATCATGGCTGCTGGACGTAGTGTATCATCTTACACAAGACGCTCAAATATTGAAAGGAAGCCAACAGGTCAGAGGCCATGCTGCTGGTCTTAGTCTAAAATCTTACATTAGACGCTTAAATCTGGACCGGAAACCAACAGATCAGAGGCCATGCTGCTGGACTTAGTTTAACTTTTTACATAAGACGCTCAAATATGCACCAGAACCAAGAGATCAGATTCATGGCTGCTGGACGTAGTGTATCACCTTACACAAGAAGCTCAAATATGGACCGGAAGCCTACTGCTCAGAGGCCATGCTGCGGGGCGTAATCTAAAATCTTACATTAGACGCTCAAATATGGACCGGAAACCAACAGATATGAGGCCATGCTCCTGTACGTAGTTTATCTTTTTACATTAGACGCTCAAATATGCACCAGAAACCAAGAGTAGAGAAACAGGGCTGCGGAACGTAGTGTATCATGTTACACAAGACGCTCAAATATGTACCGGAAGCCAACAGGTCAGGGGCCATGCTGCTGGACGTAGTCGTAAATCTTGCATTAGACGCTCAAATATTGACAGGAAACCAACAGATCAGCGGCCATGCTGCTGGACGTAGTTTATCTTTTTACATTAGACGCTCAAATATGCACCAGAAACAAACATATCAGAAACAGGGCTGCTGGACGTAGTGTATCATCTCACACAAGACGCTCGAATATGGAACGGAAGCCAACAGGTCAGAGGCCATGCTGCTGGACGTAGTCTAAAATCTTACATTATACGATCAAATATGGACCGGAAACCAACAGATAAGAGGCCATGATGCTGGACGTAGTTTATCTTTTTATTTTAGACGCTCAAATATGCACCAGAATCCAAGAGATCAGAATCATGGCTGCTGGACATAGTGTATCATCTTACACAAGACGCTCAAATATGGACCGGAAGCCTACTGCTCAGAGGCCATGCTGCTGCACGTAGTCTAAAATCTTACATTAGACGCTCAAATATGGACCGGAAACCAACAGATCAGAGGCCATGCTGCTGGCCGTAGTTTATCTTTTTACATTAGACGCTCAAATATGCACCAGAAACCAAGAGTAGAGAAACAGGGCTGCGGGACGTATTGTATCATCTTACACAAGACGCTCAAATATGTACTGGAAGCCAACAGGTCAGAAGCCATGCTGCTGGTCTTAGTCTAATATCTTACATTAGACGCACAAATATGGACGGGAAACCAACAGATCAGTGGCCATCCTGCTGGACGTAGTTTATCTTTTTACATTAGACGTTCAAATATGCACCAGAAACCAACAGAACAGAATCATGGCTGCTGGACGTAGTGTGTCATCTCACACAAGACGCTCAAATATGGACCGGAAGCCAACAGGTCAGAGGCCATGCTGGTGGACGTAGTCTAAAATGTTACATTAGACGCTCAAATATGCACCAGAAACCAACAGATCAGAATCATGGCTGCTGGACGTAGTGTATCATCTTACACAAGACGCTCAACTATGGACCGGAAGCCAACTGGTCAAAGGTCATGCTGCTGGACGTAGTTTATCTTTTTACATTAGACGCTCAAATATGTACCAGAAACCAAGAGCAGAGAAACAGGGCTGCGGGACGTAGTGTATCATCTTACACATGACGCTCAAATATATACCGGAAGCCAACGGGTCAGAGGCCATGCTGCTGGGCGTAGTCGAAAATCTTACATTAGACGCTCAAATATGGACGGGAAACCAACAGATCAGAGGCTATCCTGCTGGACGTAGTTTATCTTTTTACATTAGACGCTCAAATATGCATCAGAAACCGACAGATCAGAATCATGGCTGCTGGACGTAGTGTATCATCTTACACAAGACGCTCAACTATGGACCGGAAGCCAACAGGTCAGAGGTCATGCTGCTGGTCGTAGTCTAAAATCTTACATTAGACGCTCAAATATGGACCGGAAACCAACAGATCAGAAGCTATGCTGCTGGACGTAGTTTATCTTATTATATTATACGCTCAAATATGCACCAGAAACCAAGAGTAGAGAAACAGGGCTGCTAGACGTAGTGTATCATCTTACACAAGACGCTCAAATATGTACCGGAAGCCAACAGATAGGAGGCCATGCTGCTGGACGTAGTCGAAAATCTTACATTAGACGATCAAATATGGACGGGAAACCAACAGATCAGAAGCCATCCTGCTGGACGTAGTTTATCTTTTTACATTAGACGCTCAAATATGCACCAGAAACCAACATAACAGAATCATGGCTGCTGGACGTAGTGTATCATCTTACACAAGACGCTCAAATATGGACCGGAAACCAACCGCTCAGAGGCCATGCTGCTGGACGTAGTTTATCTTTTTACATTAGACGCTCAAATATGCACCAGAAACCAAGAGTAGAGAAACAGGGCTGCGGGAACGTATTGTATCATCTTACACAAGACGCTCAAATATGTACCGGAAGCCAAGAGGTCAGAGGCCATGCTGCTGGACGTAGTCTAAAATCTTACATTAGACGCTCAAATATGGACCGGAAACAAACAGATATGAGGCCATTCTGCTGGACGTAGTTTATCTTTTTACATTAGACTCTCAAATATGCACCAGAAACCAAGAGACCAGAAACAGGGCTGCTGGATGTAGTGCATCATCTTACACAAGACACTCAAATATGGACCGGAAGCCAACCGCTCAGAGGCCATGCTGCTGGACGTAGTCTAATATCTTACATTAGACGCTCAAATATGGACCGGAAACCAACAGATCAGAAGCCATGCTGCTGGATGTAGTTTATCTTATTATATTAGACGCTCAAATATGCACCAGAATCCAAGAGATCAGAATCATGACTGCTTGACGTAGTATATCCTCTTACACAAGACGCTCAAATATGGACCGGAAGCCAACAGGTCAGAGGCCATGCTGCTGGACGTAGTCTAAAATCTTACATTAGACGCTCAAATATGGAACGGAAACCAACAGATCAGAGGCCATGCTCCTGTACGTAGTTTATCTTTTTACATTAGACGCTCAAATATGCACCAGAAACCAAGAGTAGAGAAACAGGGCTGCGGAACGTAGTGTATCATCTTACACAAGACGCTCAAATATGTACCGGAAGCCAACAGGTCAGAGGCAATGCTGCTGGACGTAGTCAAAAATCTTGCATTAGACGCTCAAATATTGACAGGAAATCAACAGATCAGCGGCCATGCTGCTGGAAGTAGTTCATCTTTTTACATTAGACGCTAAAGTATGCACCAGAAACAAACATATCAGAAACAGGGCTGCTGGACGTAGTGTATCATCTCACACAAGACGCTCAAATATGGAACGGAAGCCAACAGGTCAGAGGCCATGCTGCTGGACGTAGTCTAAAATCTTTCATTAGAGGCTAAAATATGGACCGGAAACCAACAGATGAGAGGCCATGCTGCTGGACGGAGTTTATCTTTTTACATTAGACGTTCAAATATGCACCAAAAACCAAGAGTAGAGAAACAGGGCTGCGGGACGTATTGTATCATCATACACAAGACGCTCAAATATGTACCGGAAGCCAAGAGGTCAGAGGCCATGCTGCTGGACTTAGTCTAAAATCTTACATTAGACGCTCAAATATGGACCGGAAAACAACAGATCAGAGGCCATGCTACTGGACGTAGATTATCTTTTTACATTAGACGCTGAAATATGCACCAGAAACCAAGAGACCAGAAACAGGGCTGCTGGATGTAGTGTATCATCTTACACAAGACGCTCATATATGGACCGGAAGCCAACCGTTCAGAGGCCATGCTGCTGGTCGTAGTCTAATATCTTACATTAGACGCTCAAATATGGACCGTAAACCAACAGTTCAGAAGCCATGCTGCTGGACGTAGTTTATCTTATTATATTATACCCTCAAATATGCACCAGAATCCAAGAGATCAGAATAATGGCTGCTGGACGTAGTGTATCATCTTACACAAGACGCTCAAATATGGACCGGAAGCCAACAGGTCAGAGGCCATGCTACTGGACGTAGTCTAAAATCTTACATTAGACGCTCAAATATGGAACGGAAACCAACAGATCACAGGCCATGCTCCTGTACGTAGTTTATCTTTTTACATTAGAATCTCAAATATGCACAAGAAACCAAGAGTAGAGAAACAGGGCTGCGGAACGTAGTGTATCATCTTACACAAGACGCTCAAATATGTACCGGAAGCCAACAGGTCAGAGGCCATGCTGCTGGACGTAGTCGAAAATCGTGCATAAGACGCTCAAATATTGACAGGAAACCAACAGATCAGCGGCCATGCTGCTGGACGTAGTTTATCTTTTACATTAGACGCTCAAATATGCACCAGAAACAAACATATCAGAAACAGGGCTGCTTGACGTAGTGTATCATCTCTCACAAGACGCTCAAATATGGACCGGAAGCCAACAGGTCAGAGGCCATGCTACTGGACGTAGTCTAAAATCTTACATTAGACGCTCAAATATGGAACGGAAAACAACAGTTCACAGGCCATGCTCCTGTACGTAGTTTATCTTTTTACATTAGAATCTCAAATATGCACAAGAAACCAAGAGTAGAGAAACAGGGCTGCGGAACGTAGTGTATCATCTTACCCAAGACGCTCAAATATGTACCGGAAGCCAACAGGTCAGAGGCCATGCTGCTGGACGTAGTCGAAAATCTTGCATAAGACGATCAAATATTGACAGGAAGCCAACAGATCAGCGGCCATGCTGCTGGACGTAGTTTACCTTTTTACATTAGACGCTCAAATATGCACCAGAAACAAACATATCAGAAACATGGCTGCTGGACGTAGTGTTTCATCTCACACAAGACGCTCAAATATGGAACGGAAGCCAACAGGTCAGAGGCCATGCTGCTGGACGTAGTCTAAAATCTTGCATTAGAGGCTAAAATATGGACCGGAAACCAAGAGATCAGAGGCCATGCTGCTGGACGTAGTTTATCTTTTTATATTAGACGCTCAAATATGCGCCAGAAACCAACAGATCAGAATCATGACTGCTGGACGTAGTGTATCATCTTACACAAGACGCTCAAACATGGACTGGAAGCCAACAGGTCAGAGGATATGCTGCTGGACGTAGTCTAAAATCTTACATTAGACGCTCAAATATGGACCGGAAAACAACAGATCAGAGGCCATGCTACTGGACGTAGATTATCTTTTTACATTAGTCGCTGAAATAGGCACCAGAAACCAAGAGGCCAGAAACAGGGCTGCTGGATGTAGTGTATCATCTTACACAAGACGCTCAAATATGAACCGGAAGCCAACAGGTCAGAGGCCATGCTACTGGACGTAGTCTAAAATCTTGCATTAGACGCTCAAATATGGAACGGAAACCAACAGATCACAGGCCATGCTCCTGTACGTAGTTTATCTTTTTACATTAGAATCTCAAATATGCACAAGAAACCAAGAGTAGAGAAACAGGGCTGCGGAACGTAGTGTATCATCTTACACAAGACGCTCAAATATGTACCGGAAGCCAACAGGTCAGAGGCCATGCTGCTGGACGTAGTCGAAAATCGTGCATAAGACGCTCAAATATTGACTGGAAACCAACAGATCAGCAGCCATGCTGCTGGTCCTAGTTTATCTTTTACATTAGACGCTCAAATATGGACCGGAAACCAAGATATCAGAAGCCATGATGCTTGACGTAGTTTATCTTTTTACATTAGACGCTCAAATATGCACCAGAAACCAACAGATCAGAATCATGGCTGCTGGACGTAGTGTATCATCTTACACAAGACGCTCAAATATGGACCGGAAGCCTACAGGTCAGAGGCCATGCTGCTGGGCGTAGTCTAAAATCTTACATTAGAAGCTCAAATATGGACCGGAAACCAACAGATATGAGGCCATTCTGCTGGACGTACTTTATCTTTTTACATTAGACGCTCAAATATGCACCAGAAACCAATAGATCGCAAACAGGGCTGCTGGTGGTAGTGTATCATCTTACACAAGACGCTGAAATATGGACCGGAAGCCAACAGGTCAGAGGCCATGATGCTGGACGTAATCTAAAATCTTACATTAGACGCTCAAATATGGACCGGAAACCAACAGATCAGAGGCCATGCTGCTGGACGTAGTTTATCTTTTTACATTAGACGCTCAAATATGCACCAGAAACCAAGAGATCAGAAACAGGGCTGCTGGACGTAGTGTATTATCTTACACAAGACGCTCAAATATGGACCGGAAGCCAGCAGGTCAGAGGCCATGCTGCTGGACGAAGTCTAATATCTTACATTAGATGCTCAAATATGGACGGGAAACCAACAGATTAGAGGCCATGCTGCTGGACGTAGTTTATCTTTTTTACATTAGACGCTCAAATATGCACCAGAATCCAAGAGATCAGTAAGAGGGCTGCTGGACGTAGTGTATCATCTTACACAAGACGCACAAATATGGACCGGAAGCCAACAGCTCAGAGGCCATGCTGCTGGACGTAGTCTAAAATCTTGCATTAGACACTCAAATATGGACCAAAAACCAACAGATCAGAGGCCATGCTGCTGGACGTAGTTTATCTTTTTACATTAGACGCTCAAATATGCACCAGAAACCACGAGCAGAGAAACAGGGCTGCGGGACGTAGTGTATCATCTCACACAAGATGCTCAAATATTGACCGGAAGCCAACAGGTCAGAGGCCATGCTGCTGGACGTAGTCTAAAATCTTGCATTAGACACTCAAATATGGACCAAAAACCAACAGATCAGAGGTCATGCTGCTGGACGTAGTTTATCTTTTTACATTAGACGCTCAAATATGCACCAGAAACCAAGAGTTCAGAAACAGGGTTGCTGGACGTAGTATATCGTCTTACACAAGATTTTCAAATATGGACCGGAAGCCAACAGGTCAGAGGCCATGCTGCTGGACGTAATCTAAAATCTTACATTAGACTCTCAAATACGGACCGGAAACCAACAGATCAGCGGCCATGCTGCTGGGCGTAGTTTATCTTTTTACATTAGACGCTGAAATATGCACCAGAAACCAAGAGATCAGAAACAGGGCTGCTGGACGTAGTGTATTATCTTACACAAGACGCTCAAATATGGACCGGAAGCCAGCAGGTCAGAGGCCATGCTGCTGGACGAAGTCTAATATCTTACATTAGATGCTCAAATATGGACGGGAAACCAACAGATTAGAGGCCATGCTGCTGGACGTAGTTTATCTTTTTTACATTAGACGCTCAAATATGCACCAGAATCCAAGAGATCAGTAAGAGGGCTGCTGGACGTAGTGTATCATCTTACACAAGACGCACAAATATGGACCGGAAGCCAACAGCTCAGAGGCCATGCTGCTGGACGTAGTCTAATATCTTACATTAGACGCTCAAATATCGACCGGAAACCAACAGATCAGAAGCCATGCAGCTGGACGAAGTTTATCTTATAGTATTAGTCTAATATCTTACATTAGACGCTCAAATATGGACCGGAAGCCAACAGGTCAGAGGCCATGCTACTGGACATAGTCTAAAATCTTACATTAGACGCTCAAATATGGAACGGAAACCAACAGATCACAGGCCATGCTCCTGTACGTAGTTTATCTTTTTACATTAGAATCTCAAATATGCCCAAGAAACCAAGAGTAGAGAAACAGGGCTGCGGAACGTAGTGTATCATCTTACACAAGACGCTCAAATATGTACCGGAAGCCAACAGGTCAGAGGCCATGCTGCTGGACGTAGTCGAAAATCTTGCATAAGACGATCAAATATTGACAGGAAGCCAACAGATCAGCGGCCATGCTGCTGGACGTAGTTTACCCTTTTACATTAGACGCTCAAATATGCACCAGAAACAAACATATCAGAAACATGGCTGCTGGACGTAGTGTTTCATCTCACACAAGACGCTCAAATATGGAACGGAAGCCAACAGGTCAGAGGCCATGCTGCTGGACGTAGTCTAAAATCTTACATTAGAGGCTAAAATATGGACCGGAAACCAAGAGATCAGAGGCCATGCTGCTGGACGTAGTTTATCTTTTTATATTAGACGCTCAAATATGCACCAGAAACCAACAGATCAGAATCATGACTGCTGGACGTAGTGTATCATCTTACACAAGACGCTCAAACATGGACTGGAAGCCAACAGGTCAGAGGATATGCTGCTGGACGTAGTCTAAAATCTTACATTAGACGCTCAAATATGGACCGGAAAACAACAGATCAGAGGCCATGCTACTGGACGTAGATTATCTTTTTACATTAGACGCTGAAATATGCACCAGAAACCAAGAGGCCAGAAACAGGGCTGCTGGATGTAGTGTATCATCTTACACAAGACGCTCAAATATGCACCGGAAGCCAACAGCTCAGAGGCCATGCTGCTGGACGTAGTCTAAAATCTTACATTTGACGCTCAAAAATTGACCGGAAAACATCAGATCAGAGGCCATGCTGCTGGACGTAGTTTATCTATTCACATTAGAAGCTCAAATATGTACCAGAAACCAACAGATCAGGAACATGGCTGCTGGACGTAGTCTATCATCTTACACAAGACGCTCAAATATGGACCAGAAGCCAACAGATCAGAAGCCATGCAGCTGGACGAAGTTTATCTTATAGTATTAGTCTAATATCTTACATTAGACGCTCAAATATGGACCGGAAGCCAACAGGTCAGAGGCCATGCTACTGGACATAGTCTAAAATCTTACATTAGACGCTCAAATATGGAACGGAAACCAACAGATCACAGGCCATGCTCCTGTACGTAGTTTATCTTTTTACATTAGAATCTCAAATATGCCCAAGAAACCAAGAGTAGAGAAACAGGGCTGCGGAACGTAGTGTATCATCTTACACAAGACGCTCAAATATGTACCGGAAGCCAACAGGTCAGAGGCCATGCTGCTGGACGTAGTCGAAAATCGTGCATAAGACGCTCAAATATTGACAGGAAACCAACAGATCAGCGGCCATGCTGCTGGACGTAGTTTATCTTTTACATTAGACGCTCAAATATGCACCAGAAACAAACATATCAGAAACTGGGCTGCTTGACGTAGTGTATCATCTCTCACAAGACGCTCAAATATGGACCGGAAGCCAACAGGTCAGAGGCCATGCTACTGGACGTAGTCTAAAATCTTACATTAGACGCTCAAATATGGAACGGAAACCAACAGTTCACAGGCCATGCTCCTGTACGTAGTTTATCTTTTTACATTAGAATCTCAAATATGCACAAGAAACCAAGAGTAGAGAAACAGGGCTGCGGAACGTAGTGTATCATCTTACCCAAGACGCTCAAATATGTACCGGAAGCCAACAGGTCAGAGGCCATGCTGCTGGACGTAGTCGAAAATCTTGCATAAGACGATCAAATATTGACAGGAAGCCAACAGATCAGCGGCCATGCTGCTGGACGTAGTTTACCCTTTTACATTAGACGCTCAAATATGCACCAGAAACAAACATATCAGAAACATGGCTGCTGGACGTAGTGTTTCATCTCACACAAGACGCTCAAATATGGAACGGAAGCCAACAGGTCAGAGGCCATGCTGCTGGACGTAGTCTAAAATCTTACATTAGAGGCTAAAATATGGACCGGAAACCAAGAGATCAGAGGCCATGCTGCTGGACGTAGTTTATCTTTTTATATTAGACGCTCAAATATGCACCAGAAACCAACAGATCAGAATCATGACTGCTGGACGTAGTGTATCATCTTACACAAGACGCTCAAACATGGACTGGAAGCCAACAGGTCAGAGGATATGCTGCTGGACGTAGTCTAAAATCTTACATTAGACGCTCAAATATGGACCGGAAAACAACAGATCAGAGGCCATGCTACTGGACGTAGATTATCTTTTTACATTAGACGCTGAAATATGCACCAGAAACCAAGAGGCCAGAAACAGGGCTGTTGGATGTAGTGTATCATCTTACACAAGACGCTCAAATATGCACCGGAAGCCAACAGCTCAGAGGCCATGCTGCTGGACGTAGTCTAAAATCTTACATTTGACGCTCAAAAATTGACCGGAAAACATCAGATCAGAGGCCATGCTGCTGGACGTAGTTTATCTATTCACATTAGAAGCTCAAATATGTACCAGAAACCAACAGATCAGGAACATGGCTGCTGGACGTAGTCTATCATCTTACACAAGACGCTCAAATATGGACCAGAAGCCAACAGGTCAGAGGCCATGCTGCTGGACGTAGTCTAAAATCTTACATTAGACTCTCAAATATGGACGGGAAACGAACAGATCAGAGGCCATGCTGCTGGACGTAGTTTATCTATTCACATTAGAAGCTCAAATATGTACCAGAAACCAACAGATCAGGATCATGGCTGCTGGACGTAGTGTATCATCTTACACAAGACGCTCAAATATGGACCGGAAGCCAACATGTCATAGGCCATGCTGCTGGACGTAGTCTAATATCTTACATTAGACCCTCAAATGTGGACCGGAAACCAACAGATCAGAGGCCATGCTGCTGGACATAATTTATCTTTTTACACTAGAAGCTCAAATATGCGCCAGAACCCAAGAGATGAGAAACTGGGCTGCGGGACGTAGTGTATCATCTTACACCAGACGCTCAAATATGGACCAGAATCCAACAGGTCAGAGGCCATGCTGCTGGACGTAGTCTAAAATCTTACATTAGACGCTCAAATATGGACCGGAAACCAACAGATCTGAGGCCATGCTGCTGGACGTAGTTTATCTTTTTACATTAGAAGCTCAAATATGCACCAAAAACAAACAGATCAGAATCATGGCTGCTGGACATAGTGTATCATCTTACACAAGTCGCACAAATATGCACCTGCAACCAACAGATCAGAATCATGGCTGCTGGACGTAGTGTATCATCTTACAAAGACGCTTAAATATGGACCGGAAGCCAACAGGTCAGAGGCCATTGCTTCTTGACGTAGTTTATCTTTTTAAATTAGAAGCTCAAATATGTACCAGAAACCTACAGATCAGAATCATGGCTGCTGGACATAGTGTATCATCTTACACAAGACGCTCAAATATGGACGGGAAGCCCACAGGTCAGAGGTCATGCTGCTGGACGTAGTTTATCATCTAACACTAGCTGCTCAAATATGGACCAGAAACCAACAGATCAGAGGCCATGGCGCAGGACAATGATTATCATCTTACACTAGACGTTCAAATATGTGCCGGAAACCAACAGATAGGAAGACATGCTGCTGGACATAGTTTATCATCTTACACATGACGCTCAAATATGGACCAGAAACAAAAGATCAGAGGCCAGGCTCCTGGAGGTAATTTATCATCTGACACAAGACACTCAAATATGAAGCAGAAACCAAAAGATCAGAGGCCATTCTGCTGGACATAGTTTATCATCTTACACTAGATGATCAAATATGGAGAAAAAACCAACATACCAGAGGCCATGCTGTTGGACGTACTTTTTCTTCTTACACTAGACACTCAAATATTGACCGGAAACGAAGAGATCAGAGGCCTTGCTGCTGGACGTAGTTTACTATCTTACACAAGACGCTCAAATATGGACCAGAAACCAACAGATCAGCTATTAAGTAAAATCTATATTTACTAATCAAATGGAAAAACTTACTGAAATTATTGCCTCACCCCAATGTTAGAATGAATTTTTCAATTTTGAGTAGAATTATTTTCAGTTTTTAAATTTAAATTAGAATAATTTATAAAGTTTTAAATCTTTTAAAATTTGGTATTAATTTGTACCTGTCAAATAATATTGCTATTAAGTAAAATCTATATTTACTAATCAAATGTAAAAGCTTACTGTAATTTAATGTGTCATCCCCAATGTCAGAATGAATTTTGAATTTTTAGTAGAATTATTTTAATTTACTTTAAATTTTAATTAGAATAATTTATAAAGTTTTAAATCTTTTAAAATTTTGGTATGAATTTGTACCTGACAAATGATATTGCTATTAAATACAATCTATATTGACTAATCAAATGGAAAAGCTTACTGGGTTTTAATGTTTCATCCCCAATGTTTGAATGAATTTTAAATTTTTAGTATAATTATTTTCATTTTATAAAATTTTAATGAAAATAATTCATTAAGCTTTAAATCATTTAAAATTAGTTATTAATTTATAACTGGCAAAGAATATTGCTATTAAGTAAAATCTATATTTACTAATCAAATGTAAAAGCTTCATGCAATTTAATGCCTCAACCCCAATGTTAGAATGAGTTTTGAATTTTTAGTACAAGTATTTTTAATTTTTTTTAATTTTATTTAGTATAATTTATGAACTTTAAATCTTTTAAAATTTGGTATTAATTTCTACTTGGGAAATGATATTGCTATTAATTAAAATCTATATTTACTAATTAAATTGAAAATCTTACTGCAATTTAAAGCCTCATCACAAATGTTAGAATGAATTTTGAATTTTTAGTAGAATTATTTTCATTTTTTAAAATTTTAATTCAAATAATTCATAAAGTTTGAAATCTTTTAAAATCTGATATCAATTTGTAGCTGGCAAATGATATTGCTGTTAAGTAAAATCTATATTTACTAATAAACAGAAAAGCTTACTGTTATTTAATGCCTAATCCCCAATGTTAGAAAGAATTATGAATATTTAGCAGAATTATTTTTATTTAAAAAAAATTTAATTAGAATATTTTATAAAGTTTTAAATTGTTTAAAGTTTTGAATTTTTAGTACAAGTATTTTTAATTTTTTAAAATTTTATTTAGTATAATTTATGAACTTTAAATCTTTTAAAATTTGGTATTAATTTCTACTTGGGAAATGATATTGCTATTAATTAAAATCTATATTTACTAATTAAATTGAAAATCTTACTGCAATTTAAAGCCTCATCACAAATGTTAGAATGAATTTCAATTTTTTTGTAGAATTATATTCCTAATTAAAAAATTTTAATTATAATAATTTATAAAGTCTTAAATCTTTTAAAATTTCCTATTAATTTGTACCTGTCAATTGACATTGCTATTAAGTAAAATCTATATTTACTAATCAAACAGAAAATCTTACTGAAATTTAATGTGTCATCACCAATGTTAAAATGAATTTTGAATTTTTAGTAGAGTTATTTTCATTTTTTAAATTTTAATTAGAATAATTTATAAACTTTAAATGTTTTAAAATTTGGTATTAATTTGTACCAGACAAATGATATTGCTATTAAGTAAGATCAATATTTACTAATCAAATGGAAAAGCTTACTAAAATTTAATGCCTTATGTCCAATGTTAGAATGAATTTTGAATTTTTAGTTGAATTATATTTATTTTTTAATTTTAATTAGAATAAGTTATAAAGTTTGAAATCTTTTAAAATCTTTTATTAATTTCTACCTGGCAAATGATATTGCTATTAAGTAAAATCTATACTTACTAATCAAATGGAAAATCTTACTGCAATTTAATGCCTAATCCCCAAGGTTACAATGAAATTTGAATTTTTATTAGAATTATATTCATTTTTTTAAAATGTTAATTAGAATTATTTATAAACATTAAATTTTTTTAAATTTGGTATTAATTTTTACCTAGCAAATGATATTGCTATTAAGTAAAATCTATATTTACTAATCAAATGGAAATGATTACTGATATTTAATGCCTCATCCCCAATGTTAGAATGAATTTTTAATTTTTAGTAGAATTATATTCCATTATTTTAAATTCTACTTAGAATAATTTATAAAGTTTTAAATCTTTTAAAATTTGGTATTATTTTGTACCTCGCAAATGATATTGGTATTAAGTAAACTAAATATATTTCCTTATCAATTGGAAAAGCTTACTGCAATTCAATGCCTCATCTGCAATACTAGAATGAATTTTGAATTTTTAGTAGAATTATCATTAATTTTTTTAAATTTTAATTAGAACAATTTATAAAATTTTAAATGTTTTAATATTTGGTATTAATTCGTACCTGGCAAATGATATTGCTATTAAGTAAAATTTATATTTACTAATCAAATGGAAAAGCTTACTGCAATTTAATGACTCATCCCTAATGCTAGAATGAATTTTAAATTTTTAGTAGAATTATTTCATTTTTTAAAATTTTAATTAGAATAATTTATAAAGTTTTAAATCTTTAAACATTTGGTATGAATTTGTACCTCGCAAATGATATTGCTATTAAGTAAAATCTATATTTACCAATCAAATGGAAAAGCTTACTGCAATTTAGTGCCTCATGCCCAATTTTAAAATGAATTTTGAATTTTTAGTTGAAATATATTCGTTTTAAATTTTATTTAGAATAATTTATAAAGTTTTAATCTTTTAAAATTTGGTATTAAATTGTACCTGTGAAATGCTATTGCTATTAATTGAAATCTATATTTACTAATCAAATGGAAAATCATACTGCAATTTACTGCCTCATCCCCAATGTTAGAATGAATTTTGAATTTTTAGTAGAATTATTTTCATTTTTTTAAATTTTAATTAGAATAATTTGAAAAGATTTAAATCTTTTAAAATTTGGTATTAATTTGTACCTGACAAATGATATTGCAATTAAGTAAAATCTATATTTACTAATCAAATGGAAAATATAACTGCAATTTAATGCCTCATCCCCATATTTAGAATGAATATTGAATTTTTAGTAGAATTATTTTCATTTTTTCAAATTTTAATTATAATAATTTGTAAAGATTTAAATCTTTTAAAATTTAGTATTAATTTGTACCTGGAAAATTATATTAGTAAAATTAGTCAAATCTATATTTACTAATCAAATGGAAAATCATACAGCAATTTAATGCCTCATCACCAATGTTAGAATGTTGAATTTATACTGGAATTATTTTCATTTTTTCAATTTTATTTAGAATAATTCATAAAGTTTTAAACATTTAAAATTGGTATTAATTTGTACCTGGCAAATTACATTGCTATTAAGTAAAATCTATATTTACTAATCAAATGGAAAAGCTTACTGCAATTTAATGCCTCATCCCCAATATTAGAATGAATTTTGAATTTTTAGTAGAATTATTTTCGTATTTTTAAATTTTAATAGGAATAATTTATAAAGTTTAAAATCTTTTAAAAGTTGGTATTGAATTGTACCTTGCAAATGATATTGCTATTAAGTAAAATCTATATTTACTAATCACATGGAAAAGATTACGGCAATTTCATGCCTCATCCCCAATGTTAGAATGAATTTTTAATTTTTAGTAGAATTATATTTATTTAAAAAACATTTTAATTCCAATAATTCATAAAGTTTTAAATCTTTTAAAATTTGGTATTAATTTCTACCTGGCAAATATTATTGCTATTAAGTAAAATCTATATCTATTAATCAAATAGAAAATCTTACTGCACTTTAGTGCCTCATCTCCAATGTTAGAATGAATTTTGCATTTTTATTAGAATTATTTTCATTTTTTAAATTTTAATTAGTTTAATTTCTAAAGTTTTAAATATTTTAAAATTTGGTATTAATTTGTACCTGGCAAATGATATTGCTATTAAGTCTTATCTATATTTACTAATCGAATGGAGAATCTTACTGCAATTTAATGACTCATCTCCAATAGTCGAATGTATTTTGAATTTGTAATAAAATTATTTTCATTTTTTAAATTTTAATTAGAATAATTTATGAAGTTTTAAATCTTTTAAAATTTTCCAATTTTTAGTAGAATTATATTCATTTTTTAAAATCTTAATTCGAATAGTTTATAAAGTTTTAAATATTTTAAATTTGATATTAATTTGTACCAGGCAAAAGATATTGCTATTAAGGAAAATCTATATTTACTAATCAAATGAAAAATCTTACTGCAATTTAATGCTTCATAACCAATGTTAGAATGAATTTTGAATTTTTAGTAGAATTATTTTCATTTTATTAAATTTTAATTAGAATAATTTATAGTTTTAAATCTTTTAAAATTGGTATTAATTTGTACATGGCAAATGATATTGCTATTAAGTAAAATCTATATTTACTAATCAAATGGAAAATATAACTGCAATTTAATGCCTCATTGCCAATGTTAGAATGAATGTTGAATTTTTACTATAATTATTTTCATTTTATTAAATTTTAATTAGAATAATTTATAGTTTTAAATCTTTAAAAATTTGGTATTAATTTGTACCTGGCAAATGATAGTGCTATTAAGTAAAATCTATATTTACTAATCAAATGGAAAATATAATTGCAATTTAATGCCTCATTGCCAATGTTAGAATGAATGTTGAATTTTTAGTATAATTATTTTCATTTTATTAAATTTTAATTAGAATAATTTATAGTTTTAAATCTTTTAAAATTTGGTATTAATTTGTACCTGGCAAATGATATTGCTATTAAGTAAAATCTATATTTACTAATCAAATGGAAAATATAACTGCAATTTAATGCCTCATTGCCAATGTTAGAATGAATGTGGAATTTTTAGTATAATTATTTTCATTTTATTAAATTTTAATTAGAATAATTTATTGTTTTAAATCTTTAAAAATTTGGTATTAATTTGTACCTGGCAAATTATATTGTTATTAAGTAAAATGTATATTTACTAATCAAATGGAAAATATAACTGCAATTTAATGCCTCATTGCCAATGTTAGAATGAATGTTGAATTTTTAGTATAATTATTTTCATTTTATTAAATTTTAATTAGAATAATTTATAGTTTTAAATCTTTTAAAATTTGCTATTAATTTGTACCTGGCAAATGATATTGCTATTAAGTAAAATCTATATTTACTAATCAAATGGAAAATATAACTGCAATTTAATGCCTCATTGCCAATGTTAGAATGGATGTTGAATTTTTAGTATAATTATTTTCATTTTATTAAATTTTAATTAGAATAATTTATAGTTTTAAATCTTTTAAAATTTGGTATTAATTTGTACATGGCAAATGATATTGCTATTAAGTAAAATCTTTATTTACTAATCAAATGGAAAATATAACTGCAATTTAATGCCTCATTGCCAATGTTAGAATGAATGTTGAATTTTTAGTATAATTATTTTCATTTTATTAAATTTTAATTAGAATAATTTATAGTTTTAAATCTTTTAAAATTTGGTATTAATTTGTACCTGGCAAATGATATTGCTATTAAGTAAAATCTATATTTACTAATCAAATGGAAAATATAACTGCAATTTAATGCCTCATTGCCAATGTTAGAATGAATGTGGAATTTTTAGTATAATTATTTTCATTTTATTAAATTTTAATTAGAATAATTTATTGTTTTAAATCTTTAAAAATTTGGTATTAATTTGTACCTGGCAAATTATATTGTTATTAAGTAAAATCTATATTTACTAATCAAATGGAAAATATAACTGCAATTTAATGCCTCATTGCCAATGTTAGAATGAATGTTGAATTTTTAGTATAATTATTTCCATTTCATTAAATTTTAATTAGAATAATTTATAATTTTAAATCTTTTAAAATTTGGTATTAGTTTGTACCTGTTAAATGATATTGTTATTAAGTAATATCTATATTTACTAATCAAATGGAAAATATAACTGCAATTTAATGCCTCATTGCCAATGTTAGAATGAATGTTGAATTTTTAGTATAATTATTTTCATTTTATTAAATTTTAATTAGAATAATTTATAGATTTAAATCTTTTAAAATTTGGTATTAATTTTTACCTGGCAAATGATATTGTTATTAAGTAAAATCTATATTTACTAATCAAATGGAAAATATAACTGCAATTTAATGCCTCATTGCCAATATTAGAATGAATGTTGAATTTTTAGTATAATTATTTTCATTTTATTAAATTTTAATTAGAATAATTTATAGTTTTAAATCTTTCAAAATTTGGTATTAATTTGTAGCTGGCAAATGATATTGCTATTAAGTAAAATCTATATTTACTAATCAAATGGAAAATATAATTGCAATTTAATGCCTCATTGCCAATGTTAGAATGAATGTTGAATTTTTAGTATAATTATTTTCATTTTATTAAATTTTAATTAGAATAATTTATAGTTTTAAATCTTTTAAAATTTGGTATTAATTTGTACCTGGCAAATGATATTGCTATTAAGTAAAATCTATATTTACTAATCAAATGGAAAATATAACTGCAATTTAATGCCTCATTGCCAATGTTAGAATGAATGTGGAATTTTTAGTATAATTATTTTCATTTTATTAAATTTTAATTAGAATAATTTATTGTTTTAAATCTTTAAAAATTTGGTATTAATTTGTACCTGGCAAATTATATTGTTATTAAGTAAAATGTATATTTACTAATCAAATGGAATATATAACTGCAATTTAATGCCTCATTGCCAATGTTAGAATGAATGTTGAATTTTTAGTATAATTATTTTCATTTTATTAAATTTCAATTAGAATAATTTATAGTTTTAAATCTTTTAAAATTTGCTATTAATTTGTACCTGGCAAATGATATTGCTATTAAGTAAAATCTATATTTACTAATCAAATGGAAAATATAACTGCAATTTAATGCCTCATTGCCAATGTTAGAATGAATGTTGAATTTTTAGTATAATTATTTTCATTTTATTAAATTTTAATTAGAATAATTTATAGTTTTAAATCTTTTAAAATTTGGTATTAATTTGTACATGGCAAATGATATTGCTATTAAGTAAAATCTATATTTACTAATCAAATGGAAAATATAACTGCAATTTAATGCCTCATTGCCAATGTTAGAAAGAATGTTGAATTTTTAGTATAATTATTTTCATTTTATTAAATTTTAATTAGAATAATTTATAGTTTTAAATCTTTTAAAATTTTGTATTAATTTGTACCTGGCAAATGATATTGCTATTAAGTAAAATCTATATTTACTAATCAAATGGAAAATATAACTGCAATTTAATGCCTCATTGCCAATGTTAGAATGAATGTGGAATTTTTAGTATAATTATTTTCATTTTATTAAATTTTAATTAGAATAATTTATTGTTTTAAATCTTTAAAAATTTGGTATTAATTTGTACCTGGCAAATTATATTGTTATTAAGTAAAATCTATATTTACTAATCAAATGGAAAATATAACTGCAATTTAATGCCTCATTGCCAATGTTAGAATGAATGTTGAATTTTTAGTATAATTATTTCCATTTCATTAAATTTTAATTAGAATAATTTATAATTTTAAATCTTTTAAAATTTGGTATTAGTTTGTACCTGTTAAATGATATTGTTATTAAGTAATATCTATATTTACTAATCAAATGGAAAATATAACTGCAATTTAATGCCTCATTGCCAATGTTAGAATGAATGTTGAATTTTTAGTATAATTATTTTCATTTTATTAAATTTTAATTAGAATAATTTATAGATTTAAATCTTTTAAAATTTGGTATTAATTTTTATCTGGCAAATGATATTGTTATTAAGTAAAATCTATATTTACTAATCAAATGGAAAATATAACTGCAATTTAATGCCTCATTGCCAATGTTAGAATGAATGTTGAATTTTAAGTATAATTATTTTCATTTTATTAAATTTTAATTAGAATATTTTATAGTTTTAAATCTTTTAAAATTTGGTATTAATTTGTACCTGGCAAATGATATTGTTATTAAGTAAAATCTATATTTACTAATCAAATGGAAAATATAACTGCAATTTAATGCCTCATTGCCAATGTTAGAATGAATGTTGAATTTTTAGTATAATTATTACCATTTTATTAAATTTTAATTAGAATAATTTATAGTTTTAAATCTTTTAAAATTTTGTATTAATTTGTACCTGGCAAATGATATTGTCATAGTAAAATCTATATTTACTAATCAAATGGAAAATATAGCTGCAATTTAATGCCTCATTGCCAATGTTAGAATGAATGTTGAATTTTTAGTATAATTATTTACATTTTATTAAATTTTAATTAGAATAATTTATAGTTTTAAATCTTTTAAAATTTGGTATTAATTTGTACCTGGCAAATGATATTGCTATTAAGTAAAATCTATATTTACTAATCAAATGGAAAATATAACTGCAATTTAATGCCTCATTGCCAATGTTAGAATGAATGTTGAATTTTTAGTATAATTATTTTTATTTTATTAAATTTTAATTAGAATAATTTATAGTTTTAAATCTTTTAAAATTTGCTATTAATTTGTACCTGGCAAATGATATTGCTATTAAGTAAAATCTATATTTACTAATCAAATGGAAAATATAACTGCAATTTAATGCCTCATTGCCAATGTTAGAATGAATGTTGAATTTTTACTATAATTATTTTTATTTTATTAAATTTTAATTAGTATAATTTATAGTTTTAAATCTTTTAAAATTTGATATTAATTTGTACCTGGCAAATGATATTGCTATTAAGTAAAATCTATATTTACTAATCAAATGGAAAATATAACTGCAATTTAATGCCTCATTGCCAATGTTAGAATGAATGTTGAATTTTTAGTATAATTATTTTCATTTTATTAAATTTTAATTAGAATAATTTATAGTTTTAAATCTTTTAAAATTTGGTATTAATTTGTAACTGGCAAATGATATTGCTATTAAGTAAAATCTATATTTACTAATCAAATGGAAAATATAACTGCAATTTAATGCCTCATTGCCAATGTTAGAATGAATGTTGAATTTTTAGTATAATTATTTTCATTTTATTAAATTTTAATTAGAATAATTTATAGTTTTAAATCTTTCAAAATTTGGTATTAATTTTTACCTGGCAAATGATATTGTTATTAAGTAAAATCTATATTTACTAATCAAATGGAAAATATAACTGCAATTAAATGCCTCATTGCCAATGTTAGAATGAATGTTGAATTTTAAGTATAATTATTTTCATTTTATTAAATTTTAATTAGAATAATTTATAGTTTTAAATCTTTGAAAATTTGGTATTAATTTGTACCTGGTAAATGATATTGTTATTAAGTAAAATCTATATTTACTAATCAAATGAAAAATATAACTGCAATTTAATGCCTCATTGCCAATGTTAGAATGAATGTTGAATTTTTAGTATAATTATTTTCATTTTATTAAATTTAAATTAGAATAATTTATAGTTTTATATCTTTTAAAATTTGGTATTAATTTGTACCTGGCAAATGATATTGCTATTAAGTAAAATCTATATTTACTAATCAAATGGAAAATATAACTGCAATTTAATGCCGCATTGCCAATGTTGGAATGAATGTTGAATTTTTAGTATACTTATTTTCATTTTATTAAATTTTAATTAGAATAATTTATAGTTTTAAATCTTTTAAAATTTGGTATTAATTTGTACCTGGCAAATGATATTGCTATTAAGTAAAATCTATATTTACTAATCAAATGGAAAATATAACTGCAATTTAATGCCTCATTGCCAATGTTAGAATGAATGTTGAATTTTTAGTATAATTATTGTCATTTTATTATATTTTAATTAGAGTAATTTATAGTTTTAAATCTTTTAAAATTTGGTATTAATTTGTACCTGGCAAATGATATTGCTATTAAGTTAAATCTATATTTACTAATCAAATGGAAAATATAACTGCAATTTAATGCCGCATTGCCAATGTTGGAATGAATGTTGAATTTTTAGTATAATTATTTTCATTTTATTAAATTTTAATTAGAATAATTTATAGTTTTAAATCTTTTAAAATTTGGTATTAATTTGTACCTGGCAAATGATATTGCTATTAAGTAAAATCTATATTTACTAATCAAATGGAAAATATAACTGCAATTTAATGCCTCATTGCCAATGTTAGAATGAATGTTGAATTTTTAGTATAATTATTTTCATTTTATTAAATTTTAATTAGAATAATTTATAGTTTTAAATCTTTTAAAATTTGGTATTAATTTGTACCTGGTAAATGATATTGTTATTAAGTAATATCTATATTTAATAATCAAATGGAAAATATAACTGCAATTTAATGCCTCATTGCCAATGTTGGAATGAATGTTGAATTTTTAGTATAATTATTTTCATTTTATTAAATTTTAATTAGAATAATTTATAGTTTTAAATCTTTTAAAATTTGGTATTAATTTGTACCTGGCAAATGATATTGCTATTAAGTAAAATCTATATTTACTAATCAAATGGAAAATATAACTGCAATTTAATGCCTCATTGCCAATGTTAGAATGAATGTTGAATTTTTAGTATAATTATTTTCATTTTATTAAATTTTAATTAGAATAATTTATAGTTTTAAATCTTTTAAAATTTGGTATTAATTTGTACCTGGTAAATGATATTGTTATTAAGTAATATCTATATTTAATAATCAAATGGAAAATATAACTGCAATTTAATGCCTCATTGCCAATGTTAGAATGAATGTTGAATTTTTAGTATAATTATTTTCATTTTATTAAATTTTAATTAGAATAATTTATAGTTTTAAATCTTTTAAAATTTGGTATTAATTTGTACCTGGCAAATGATATTGCTATTAAGTAAAATCTATATTTACTAATCAAATGGAAAATATAACTGCAATTTAATGCCTCATTGCCAATGTTAGAATGAATGTTGAATTTTTAGTATAATTATTGTCATTTTATTAAATTTTAATTAGAATAATTTATAGTTTTAAATCTTTTAAAATTTGGTATTTATTTGTACCTGGCAAATGATATTGCTATTAAGTAAAATCTATATTTACTAATCAAATGGAAAATATAACTGCAATTTAATGCCTCATTGCCAATGTTAGAATGAATGTTGAATTTTTAGTATAATTATTTTCATTTTATTAAATTTTAATTAGAATAATTTATAGTTTTAAATCTTTTAAAATTTGGTATTAATTTGTACCTGGCAAATGATATTGCTATTAAGTAAAATCTATATTTACTAATCAAATGGAAAATATAACTGCAATTTAATGCCTCATTGCCAATGTTAGAATGAATGTTGATTTTTTATTATAATTATTTTCATTTTATTAAATTTTAATTAGAATAATTTATAGTTTTAAATCTTTTAAAATTTGGTATTAATTTTTACCTGGCAAATGATATTGTTATTAAGTAACATCTATATTTACTAATCAAATGGAAAATATAACTGCAATTTAATGCCTCATTGCCGATGTTAGAATGAATGTTGAATTTTTAGTATAATTATTTTCATTTTATTAAATTTTAATTAGAAGAATTTATAGTTTTAAATCTTTTAAAATTTTGTATTAATTTGTACTTGGCAAATGATATTGCTATTAAGTAAAATCTATATTTACTAATCAAATGGAAAATATAACTGCAATTTAATGTCTCATCGCCAATGTTAAAATGAATGTTGAATTTTTAGTATAATTATTTTCATTTTATTAAATTTTAATTAGAATAATTTATAGTTTTAAATCTTTTAAAATTTGGTATTAATTTGTACCTGGTAAATGATATTGTTATTAAGTAAAATCTATATTTACCAATCAAATAGAAAATATAACTGCAATTTAATGCCTCATTTCCAATGTTAGAATGAATGTTGAATTTTTAGTATAATTATTTTCATTTTATTAAATTTTAATTAGAATAATTTATAGTTTTAAATCTTTTAAAATTTGGTATTAATTTGTACCTGGCAAATGATATTGCTATTAAGTAAAATCTATATTTACTAATCAAATGGAAAATATAACTGCAATTTAATGCCTCATTGCCAATGTTAGAATCAATGTTGAATTTTTAGTATAATTATTTTCATTTTATTAAATTTTAATTAGAATAATTTATAGTTTTAAATCTTTTAAAATTTGGTATTAATTTTTACCTGGCAAATGATATTGTTATTAAGTAACATCTATATTTACTAAACAAATGGAAAATATAACTGCAATTTAATGCCTCATTGCCAATGTTAGAATGAATGTTGAATTTTTAGTATAATTATTTTCATTTTATTAAATTTTAATTAGAAGAATTTATAGTTTTAAATCTTTTAAAATTTTGTATTAATTTGTACTTGGCAAATGATATTGCTATTAAGTAAAATCTATATTTACTAATCAAATGGAAAATATAACTGCAATTTAATGTCTCATCGCCAATGTTAAAATGAATGTTGAATTTTTAGTATAATTATTTTCATTTTATTAAATTTTAATTAGAATAATTTATAGTTTTAAATCTTTTAAAATTTGGTATTAATTTGTACCTGGCAAATGATATTGCTATTAAGTAAAATCTATATTTACTAATCAAATGGAAAATATAACTGCAATTTAATGCCTCATTGCCAATGTTAGAATGAATGTTGAATTTTAGTATAATTATTTCCATTTTATTAAATTTTAATTAGAATAATTTATAGTTTTCAATCTTTTAAAATTTGGTATTAATTTGTACCTGGCAAATGATATTGCTATTAAGTTAAATCTATATTTACTAATCAAATGGAAAATATAACTGCAATTTAATGCCTCATTGCCAATGTTAGAATGAATGTTGAATTTTTAGTATAATTATTTTCATTTTATTAAATTTTAATTAGAATAATTTATAGTTTTAAATCTTTTAAAATTTGGTATTAATTTGTACCTGGCAAATGATATTGCTATTAAGTAAAATCTATATTTACTAATCAAATGGAAAATATAACTGCAATTTAATGCCTCATTGCCAATGTTAGAATGAATGTTGAATTTTTAGTATAATTATTTTCATTTTATTAAATTTTAATTAGAATAATTTATAGTTTTAAATCTTTTAAAATTTGGTATTAATTTGTACCTGGCAAATGATATTGCTATTAAGTAAAATCTATATTTACTAATCAAATGGAAAATATAACTGCAATTTAATTCCTCATTGCCAATGTTAGAATCAATGTTGAATTTTTAGTATAATTATTTTCATTTTATTAAATTTTAATTAGAATAATTTATAGTTTGAAATCTTTTAAAATTTGGTATTAATTTTTACCTGGTAAATGATATTGTTATTAAGTAATATCTATATTTACTAATTAAATGGAAAATATAACTGCAATTTAATGCCTCATTGCCAATGTTAGAATGAATGTTGAATTTTTAGTATAATTATTTTCATTTTATTAAATTTTAATTAGAATAATTTATAGTTTTAAATCTTTTAAAATTTGGTATTAATTTGTACCTGGCAAATGATATTGCTATTAAGTAAAATCTATATTTACTAATGAAATGGAAAATATAACTGCAATTTAATGCCTCATTGCCAATGTTAGAATGAATGTTGAATTTTTAGTATAATTATTTTCATTTTATTAAATTTTAATTAGAAGAATTTATAGTTTTAAATCTTTTAAAATTTGGTATTAATTTGTACCTGGCAAATGATATTGCTATTAAGTAAAATCTATATTTACTAATCAAATGGAAAATATAACTGCAATTTAATGCCTCATTGCCAATGTTAGAATCAATGTTGAATTTTTAGTATAATTATTTTCATTTTATTAAATTTTAATTAGAATAATTTATAGTTTTAAATCTTTTAAAATTTGGTATTAATTTGTACCTGGCAAATGATATTGCTATTAAGTAAAATCTATATTTACTAATCAAATGGAAAATATAACTGCAATTTAATGCCTCATTGCCAATGTTAGAATGAATGTTGAATTTTTAGTATAATTATTGTCATTTTATTAAATTTTAATTAGAATAATTTATAGTTTTAAATCTTTTAAAATTTGGTATTTATTTGTACCTGGCAAATGATATTGCTATTAAGTAAAATCTATATTTACTAATCAAATGGAAAATATAACTGCAATTTAATGCCTCATTGCCAATGTTAGAATGAATGTTGAATTTTTAGTATAATTATTTTCATTTTATTAAATTTTAATTAGAATAATTTATAGTTTTAAATCTTTTAAAATTTGGTATTAATTTGTACCTGGCAAATGATATTGCTATTAAGTAAAATCTATATTTACTAATCAAATGGAAAATATAACTGCAATTTAATGCCTCATTGCCAATGTTAGAATGAATGTTGATTTTTTATTATAATTATTTTCATTTTATTAAATTTTTAATTAGAATAATTTATAGTTTTAAATCTTTTAAAATTTGGTATTAATTTTTACCTGGCAAATGATATTGTTATTAAGTAACATCTATATTTACTAATCAAATGGAAAATATAACTGCAATTTAATGCCTCATTGCCGATGTTAGAATGAATGTTGAATTTTTAGTATAATTATTTTCATTTTATTAAATTTTAATTAGAAGAATTTATAGTTTTAAATCTTTTAAAATTTTGTATTAATTTGTACTTGGCAAATGATATTGCTATTAAGTAAAATCTATATTTACTAATCAAATGGAAAATATAACTGCAATTTAATGTCTCATCGCCAATGTTAAAATGAATGTTGAATTTTTAGTATAATTATTTTCATTTTATTAAATTTTAATTAGAATAATTTATAGTTTTAAATCTTTTAAAATTTGGTATTAATTTGTACCTGGCAAATGATATTGCTATTAAGTAAAATCTATATTTACTAATCAAATGGAAAATATAACTGCAATTTAATGCCTCATTGCCAATGTTAGAATGAATGTTGAATTTTTAGTATAATTATTTTCATTTTATTAAATTTTAATTAGAATAATTTATAGTTTTAAATCTTTTAAAATTTGGTATTAATTTGTACCTGGCAAATGATATTGCTATTAAGTAAAATCTATATTTACTAATCAAATGGAAAATATAACTGCAATTTAATTCCTCATTGCCAATGTTAGAATCAATGTTGAATTTTTAGTATAATTATTTTCATTTTATTAAATTTTAATTAGAATAATTTATAGTTTGAAATCTTTTAAAATTTGGTATTAATTTTTACCTGGTAAATGATATTGTTATTAAGTAATATCTATATTTACTAATTAAATGGAAAATATAACTGCAATTTAATGCCTCATTGCCAATGTTAGAATGAATGTTGAATTTTTAGTATAATTATTTTCATTTTATTAAATTTTAATTAGAATAATTTATAGTTTTAAATCTTTTAAAATTTGGTATTAATTTGTACCTGGCAAATGATATTGCTATTAAGTAAAATCTATATTTACTAATGAAATGGAAAATATAACTGCAATTTAATGCCTCATTGCCAATGTTAGAATGAATGTTGAATTTTTAGTATAATTATTTTCATTTTATTAAATTTTAATTAGAAGAATTTATAGTTTTAAATCTTTTAAAATTTGGTATTAATTTGTACCTGGCAAATGATATTGCTATTAAGTAAAATCTATATTTACTAATCAAATGGAAAATATAACTGCAATTTAATGCCTCATTGCCAATGTTAGAATCAATGTTGAATTTTTAGTATAATTATTTTCATTTTATTAAATTTTAATTAGAATAATTTATAGTTTTAAATCTTTTAAAATTTGGTATTAATTTGTACCTGGCAAATGATATTGCTATTAAGTAAAATCTATATTTACTAATCAAATGGAAAATATAACTGCAATTTAATGCCTCGTTGCCAATGTTAGAATGAATGTTGAATTTTTAGTATAATTATTGTCATTTTATTAAATTTTAATTAGAATAATTTATAGTTTTAAATCTTTTAAAATTTGGTATTTATTTGTACCTGGCAAATGATATTGCTATTAAGTAAAATCTATATTTACTAATCAAATGGAAAATATAACTGCAATTTAATGCCTCATTGCCAATGTTAGAATGAATGTTGAATTTTTAGTATAATTATTTTCATTTTATTAAATTTTAATTAGAATAATTTATAGTTTTAAATCTTTTAAAATTTGGTATTAATTTGTACCTGGCAAATGATATTGCTATTAAGTAAAATCTATATTTACTAATCAAATGGAAAATATAACTGCAATTTAATGCCTCATTGCCAATGTTAGAATGAATGTTGATTTTTTATTATAATTATTTTCATTTTATTAAATTTTAATTAGAATAATTTATAGTTTTAAATCTTTTAAAATTTGGTATTAATTTTTACCTGGCAAATGATATTGTTATTAAGTAACATCTATATTTACTAATCAAATGGAAAATATAACTGCAATTTAATGCCTCATTGCCGATGTTAGAATGAATGTTGAATTTTTAGTATAATTATTTTCATTTTATTAAATTTTAATTAGAAGAATTTATAGTTTTAAATCTTTTAAAATTTTGTATTAATTTGTACTTGGCAAATGATATTGCTATTAAGTAAAATCTATATTTACTAATCAAATGGAAAATATAACTGCAATTTAATGTCTCATCGCCAATGTTAAAATGAATGTTGAATTTTTAGTATAATTATTTTCATTTTATTAAATTTTAATTAGAATAATTTATAGTTTTAAATCTTTTAAAATTTGGTATTAATTTGTACCTGGTAAATGATATTGTTATTAAGTAAAATCTATATTTACCAATCAAATAGAAAATATAACTGCAATTTAATGCCTCATTTCCAATGTTAGAATGAATGTTGAATTTTTAGTATAATTATTTTCATTTTATTAAATTTTAATTAGAATAATTTATAGTTTTAAATCTTTTAAAATTTGGTATTAATTTGTACCTGGCAAATGATATTGCTATTAAGTAAAATCTATATTTACTAATCAAATGGAAAATATAACTGCAATTTAATGCCTCATTGCCAATGTTAGAATCAATGTTGAATTTTTAGTATAATTATTTTCATTTTATTAAATTTTAATTAGAATAATTTATAGTTTTAAATCTTTTAAAATTTGGTATTAATTTTTACCTGGCAAATGATATTGTTATTAAGTAACATCTATATTTACTAAACAAATGGAAAATATAACTGCAATTTAATGCCTCATTGCCAATGTTAGAATGAATGTTGAATTTTTAGTATAATTATTTTCATTTTATTAAATTTTAATTAGAAGAATTTATAGTTTTAAATCTTTTAAAATTTTGTATTAATTTGTACTTGGCAAATGATATTGCTATTAAGTAAAATCTATATTTACTAATCAAATGGAAAATATAACTGCAATTTAATGTCTCATCGCCAATGTTAAAATGAATGTTGAATTTTTAGTATAATTATTTTCATTTTATTAAATTTTAATTAGAATAATTTATAGTTTTAAATCTTTTAAAATTTGGTATTAATTTGTACCTGGCAAATGATATTGCTATTAAGTAAAATCTATATTTACTAATCAAATGGAAAATATAACTGCAATTTAATGCCTCATTGCCAATGTTAGAATGAATGTTGAATTTTAGTATAATTATTTCCATTTTATTAAATTTTAATTAGAATAATTTATAGTTTTCAATCTTTTAAAATTTGGTATTAATTTGTACCTGGCAAATGATATTGCTATTAAGTTAAATCTATATTTACTAATCAAATGGAAAATATAACTGCAATTTAATGCCTCATTGCCAATGTTAGAATGAATGTTGAATTTTTAGTATAATTATTTTCATTTTATTAAATTTTAATTAGAATAATTTATAGTTTTAAATCTTTTAAAATTTGGTATTAATTTGTACCTGGCAAATGATATTGCTATTAAGTAAAATCTATATTTACTAATCAAATGGAAAATATAACTGCAATTTAATGCCTCATTGCCAATGTTAGAATGAATGTTGAATTTTTAGTATAATTATTTTCATTTTATTAAATTTTAATTAGAATAATTTATAGTTTTAAATCTTTTAAAATTTGGTATTAATTTGTACCTGGCAAATGATATTGCTATTAAGTAAAATCTATATTTACTAATCAAATGGAAAATATAACTGCAATTTAATTCCTCATTGCCAATGTTAGAATCAATGTTGAATTTTTAGTATAATTATTTTCATTTTATTAAATTTTAATTAGAATAATTTATAGTTTGAAATCTTTTAAAATTTGGTATTAATTTTTACCTGGTAAATGATATTGTTATTAAGTAATATCTATATTTACTAATTAAATGGAAAATATAACTGCAATTTAATGCCTCATTGCCAATGTTAGAATGAATGTTGAATTTTTAGTATAATTATTTTCATTTTATTAAATTTTAATTAGAATAATTTATAGTTTTAAATCTTTTAAAATTTGGTATTAATTTGTACCTGGCAAATGATATTGCTATTAAGTAAAATCTATATTTACTAATGAAATGGAAAATATAACTGCAATTTAATGCCTCATTGCCAATGTTAGAATGAATGTTGAATTTTTAGTATAATTATTTTCATTTTATTAAATTTTAATTAGAAGAATTTATAGTTTTAAATCTTTTAAAATTTGGTATTAATTTGTACCTGGCAAATGATATTGCTATTAAGTAAAATCTATATTTACTAATCAAATGGAAAATATAACTGCAATTTAATGCCTCATTGCCAATGTTAGAATCAATGTTGAATTTTTAGTATAATTATTTTCATTTTATTAAATTTTAATTAGAATAATTTATAGTTTTAAATCTTTTAAAATTTGGTATTAATTTGTACCTGGCAAATGATATTGCTATTAAGTAAAATCTATATTTACTAATCAAATGGAAAATATAACTGCAATTTAATGCCTCATTGCCAATGTTAGAATGAATGTTGAATTTTAGTATAATTATTTCCATTTTATTAAATTTTAATTAGAATAATTTATAGTTTTCAATCTTTTAAAATTTGGTATTAATTTGTACCTGGCAAATGATATTGCTATTAAGTTAAATCTATATTTACTAATCAAATGGAAAATATAACTGCAATTTAATGCCTCATTGCCAATGTTAGAATGAATGTTGAATTTTTAGTATAATTATTTTCATTTTATTAAATTTTAATTAGAATAATTTATAGTTTTAAATCTTTTAAAATTTGGTATTAATTTGTACCTGGCAAATGATATTGCTATTAAGTAAAATCTATATTTACTAATCAAATGGAAAATATAACTGCAATTTAATGCCTCATTGCCAATGTTAGAATGAATGTTGAATTTTTAGTATAATTATTTTCATTTTATTAAATTTTAATTAGAATAATTTATAGTTTTAAATCTTTTAAAATTTGGTATTAATTTGTACCTGGCAAATGATATTGCTATTAAGTAAAATCTATATTTACTAATCAAATGGAAAATATAACTGCAATTTAATTCCTCATTGCCAATGTTAGAATCAATGTTGAATTTTTAGTATAATTATTTTCATTTTATTAAATTTTAATTAGAATAATTTATAGTTTGAAATCTTTTAAAATTTGGTATTAATTTTTACCTGGTAAATGATATTGTTATTAAGTAATATCTATATTTACTAATTAAATGGAAAATATAACTGCAATTTAATGCCTCATTGCCAATGTTAGAATGAATGTTGAATTTTTAGTATAATTATTTTCATTTTATTAAATTTTAATTAGAATAATTTATAGTTTTAAATCTTTTAAAATTTGGTATTAATTTGTACCTGGCAAATGATATTGCTATTAAGTAAAATCTATATTTACTAATCAAATGGAAAATATAACTGCAATTTAATGCCTCATTGCCAATGTTAGAATGAATGTTGAATTTTTAGTATAATTATTTTCATTTTATTAAATTTTAATTAGAATAATTTATAGTTTTAAATCTTTTTAAATTTGGTATTAATTTGTACCTGGCAAATGATATTGCTATTAAGTAAAATCTATATTTACTAATCAAATGGAAAATATAACTGCAATTTAATGCCTCATTGCCAATGTTAGAATGAATGTTGAATTTTTAGTATAATTATTTTCATTTTATTAAATTTTAATTAGAATAATTTATAGTTTTAAATCTTTTAAAATTTAGTATTAATTTGTACCTGGCAAATGATATTGCTATTAAGTAAAATCTATATTTACTAATCAAATGGAAAATATAACTGCAATTTAATGCCTCATTGCCAATGTTAGAATGAATGTTGAATTTTTAGTATAATTATTTTCATTTTATTAAATTTTAATTAGAATAATTTATAGTTTTAAATCGTTTAAAATTTAGTATTAATTTGTACCTGGCAAATGATATTGCTATTAAGTAAAATCTATATTTACTAATCAAATGGAAAATATAACTGCAATTTAATGCCTCATTGCCAATGTTAGAATCAATGTTGAATTTTTAGTATAATTATTTTCATTTTATTAAATTTTAATTAGAATAATTTATAGTTTGAAATCTTTTAAAATTTGGTATTAATTTGTACCTGGTAAATGATATTGTTATTAAGTAATATCTATATTTACTAATTAAATGGAAAATATAACTGCAATTTAATGCCTCATTGCCAATGTTAGAATGAATGTTGAATTTTTAGTATAATTATTTTTATTTTATTAAATTTTAATTAGAATAATTTATAGTTTTAAATCTTTTAAAATTTGGTATTAATTTGTACCTGGCAAATGATATTGCTATTAAGTAAAATATATATTTACTAATCAAATGGAAAATATAACTGCAATTTAATGCCTCATTGCCAATGTTAGAATGAATGTTGAATTTTTAGTATAATTATTTTCATTTTATTAAATTTTAATTAGAATAATTTATAGTTTTCAATCTTTTTAAATTTGGTATTAATTTGTACCTGGCAAATGATATTGCTATTAATTAAAATCTTTATTTACTAATCAAATGGAAAATATAACTGCAATTTAATGACTCATTGCCAATATAAGAATGAATGTTGAATTTTCAGTATAATTATTTTCATTTTATTAAATTTTAATTAGAACAATTTATAGTTTTAAATCGTTTAAAATTTGGTATTAATTTGTACATGGCAAATGATATTGCTATTAAGTAAAATCTATATTTACTAATCAAATGGAAAATATAACTGCAATTTAATGCCTCATTACAAATGTTAGAATGAATGTTGAATTTTTAGTATAATTATTTTCATTTTATTAAATTTTAATTAGAATAATTTATAGTTTTAAATCTTTTAAAATTTGGTATAAATTTGTACCTGGCAAATGATATTGCTATTAAGTAAAATCTATATTTACTAATCAAATGGAAAATATAACTGCAATTTAATGCCTCATTGCCAATGTTAGAATTAATGTTGAATTTTTAGTATAATTATTTTCATTTTATTAAATTTTAATTAGAATAATTTATAGTTTAAATCTTTTAAAATTCGGTATTAATTTGTACCTGGCAAATGATATTGCTATTAAATAAAATCTATATTTACTAATCAAATGTAAAATATAACTGCAATTTAATGCCTCATTGCCAATGTTAGAATGAATGTTAAATTTTTAGTATAATTATTTTCATTTTATTAAATTTTAATTAGAATAATTTGCAGTTTTAAATCTTTTAAAATTTGGTATTAATTTGTACCTCGCTAATGATATTGCTATTAAGTAAAATCTATATTTACGAATCAAATGTAAAATATAACTGCAATTTAATGAATCATTGCCAATGTTAGAATGAATGTTGAATTTTTAGTATAATTATTTTCATTTTATTATATTTGAATTAGAATAATTTATAGTTTTAAATCTTTTAAAATTTGGTATTAATTTGTACCTGGCAAATGATATTGCTATTAAGTAAAATTTATATTTACTAATCAAATGGAAAATATAACTGCAATTTAATGCCTCATTGCCAATGTTAGAATGAATGTTCAATTTTTAGTATAATTATTTTCATTTTATTAAATTTTAATTAGAATAATTTATAGTTTTCAATCTTTTAAAATTTGGTATTAATTTTTACCTGGCAAATGATATTGCTATTAAGTAAAATCTATATTTACTAATCAAATGGAAAATATAACTGCAATTTAATGCCTCATTGCCAAGGTTAGAATGAATGTTGAATTTTTAGTATAATTATTTTCATTTTATTAAATTTTAATTAGAATAATTTATAGTTTTAAATCTTTTAAAATTTAGTATTAATTTGTACCTGGCAAATGATATTGCTATTAAGTAAAATCTATATTTACTAATCAAATGGAAAATATAACTGCAATTTAATGCCTCATTGCCAATGTTAGAATCAATGTTGAATTTTTAGTATAATTATTTTCATTTTATTAAATTTTAATTAGAATAATTTATAGTTTGAAATCTTTTAAAATTTGGTATTAATTTGTACCTGGTAAATGATATTGTTATTAAGTAATATCTATATTTACTAATTAAATGGAAAATATAACTGCAATTTAATGCCTCATTGCCAATGTTAGAATGAATGTTGAATTTTTAGTATAATTATTTTTATTTTATTAAATTTTAATTAGAATAATTTATAGTTTTAAATCTTTTAAAATTTGGTATTAATTTGTACCTGGCAAATGATATTGCTATTAAGTAAAATCTATATTTACTAATCAAATGGAAAATATAACTGCAATTTAATGCCTCATTGCCAATGTTAGAATGAATGTTGAATTTTTAGTATAATTATTGTCATTTTATTAAATTTTAATTAGAATAATTTATAGTTTTAAATCTTTTAAAATTTGGTATTAATTTGTACCTGGCAAATGATATTGCTATTAAGTAAAATATATATTTACTAATCAAATGGAAAATATAACTGCAATTTAATGCCTCATTGCCAATGTTAGAATGAATGTTGAATTTTTAGTATAATTATTTTCATTTTATTAAATTTTAATTAGAATAATTTATAGTTTTCAATCTTTTTAAATTTGGTATTAATTTGTACCTGGCAAATGATATTGCTATTAATTAAAATCTTTATTTACTAATCAAATGGAAAATATAACTGCAATTTAATGACTCATTGCCAATATAAGAATGAATGTTGAATTTTCAGTATAATTATTTTCATTTTATTAAATTTTAATTAGAACAATTTATAGTTTTAAATCGTTTAAAATTTGGTATTAATTTGTACATGGCAAATGATATTGCTATTAAGTAAAATCTATATTTACTAATCAAATGGAAAATATAACTGCAATTTAATGCCTCATTACAAATGTTAGAATGAATGTTGAATTTTTAGTATAATTATTTTCATTTTATTAAATTTTAATTAGAATAATTTATAGTTTTAAATCTTTTAAAATTTGGTATAAATTTGTACCTGGCAAATGATATTGCTATTAAGTAAAATCTATATTTACTAATCAAATGGAAAATATAACTGCAATTTAATGCCTCATTGCCAATGTTAGAATTAATGTTGAATTTTTAGTATAATTATTTTCATTTTATTAAATTTTAATTAGAATAATTTATAGTTTAAATCTTTTAAAATTCGGTATTAATTTGTACCTGGCAAATGATATTGCTATTAAATAAAATCTATATTTACTAATCAAATGTAAAATATAACTGCAATTTAATGCCTCATTGCCAATGTTAGAATGAATGTTAAATTTTTAGTATAATTATTTTCATCTTATTAAATTTTAATTAGAATAATTTGCAGTTTTAAATCTTTTAAAATTTGGTATTAATTTGTACCTCGCTAATGATATTGCTATTAAGTAAAATCTATATTTACGAATCAAATGTAAAATATAACTGCAATTTAATGAATCATTGCCAATGTTAGAATGAATGTTGAATTTTTAGTATAATTATTTTCATTTTATTATATTTGAATTAGAATAATTTATAGTTTTAAATCTTTTAAAATTTGGTATTAATTTGTACCTGGCAAATGATATTGCTATTAAGTAAAATTTATATTTACTAATCAAATGGAAAATATAACTGCAATTTAATGCCTCATTGCCAATGTTAGAATGAATGTTCAATTTTTAGTATAATTATTTTCATTTTATTAAATTTTAATTAGAATAATTTATAGTTTTCAATCTTTTAAAATTTGGTATTAATTTTTACCTGGCAAATGATATTGCTATTAAGTAAAATCTATATTTACTAATCAAATGGAAAATATAACTGCAATTTAATGCCTCATTGCCAAGGTTAGAATGAATGTTGAATTTTTAGTATAATTATTTTCATTTTATTAAATTTTAATTATAATAATTTATAGTTTTAAATCGTTTAAAATTTGGTATTAATTTGTACCTGGCAAATGATATTGCTATTAAGTAAAATCTATATTTACTAATCGAATGGAAAATATAACTGCAATTTAATGCCTCATTGCCAATGTTAGAATGAATGTTGAATTTTTAGTATAATTATTTTCATTTTATTAAATTTTAAATAGAATAATTTATAGTTTTAAATCTTTTAAAATTTGGTATTAATTTGTCCCTGGCAAATGATATTGCTATTAAGTAAAATCTATATTTACTAATCAAATGGAAAATATAACTGCAATTTAATGCCTCCTTACCAATGTTAGAATGAATGTTGAATTTTTAGTATAATTATTTTCATTTTATTAAATTTTAATTAGAATAATTTATAGTTTTAAATCTTTTAAAATTTGGTATTAATTTGTACCTGGCAAATGATATTGCTATTAAATAAAATCCATATTTACTAATCAAATGTAAAATATAACTGCAATTTAATGCCTCATTGCCAATGTTAGAATGAATGTTAAATTTTTAGTATAATTATTTTCATTTTGTTAAATTTTAATTAGAATAATTTGCAGTTTTAAATCTTTTAAAATTTGGTATTAATTTGTACCTGGCTAATGATATTGCTATTAAGTAAAATCTATATTTACTAATCAAATGTAAAATATAACTGCAATTTAATGACTCATTGCCAATGTTAGAATGAATGTTGAATTTTTAGTATAATTATTTTCATTTTATTATATTTGAATTAGAATAATTTATAGTTTTAAATCTTTTAAAATTTGGTATTAATTTGTACCTGGCAAATGATATTGCTATGAAATAAAATCCATATTTACTAATCAAATGAAAAATATAACTGCAATTTAATGCCTCATTGCCAATGTTAGAATGAATGTTGAATTTTTAGTATAATTATTTTCATTTTATTAAATTTTAATTAGAATAATTTATAGTTTTAAATCTTTTAAAATTTGGTATTAATTTGTACCTGGCAAATGATATTGCTATTAAGTAAGATCTATATTTACTAATCAAATGGAAAATATAACTGCAATTTAATGCCTCATTGCCAATGTTAGAATGAATGTTGAATTTTTAGTATAATTATTTTCATTGTATTAAATTTTAATTCGAATAATTTATAGTTTTAAATCGTTTAAAATTTGGCATTAATTTGTACCTGGCAAATGATATTGCTATTAAGTAAAATCTATATTTACTAATCAAATGGAAAATATAACTGCAATTTAATGCCTCATTGCCAATGTTAGAATGAATGTTGAATTTTTAGTATAATTATTTTCATTTTATTAAATTTGAATTAGAATAATTTATAGTTTTAAATCGTTTAAAATTTGGTATTAATTTGTACCTGGCAAATGATATTGCTATTAAGTAAAATCTATATTTACTAATCAAATGGAAAATATAACTGCAATTTAATGCCTCATTGCCAATGTTAGAATGAATGTTGAATTTTTAGTATAATTATTTTCATTTTATTAAATTTTAATTAGAATAATTTATAGTTTAAATCTTTTAAAATTCGGTATTAATTTGTACCTGGCAAATGATATTGCTATTAAATAAAATCTATATTTACTAATCAAATGTAAAATATAACTGCAATTTAATGCCTCATTGCCAATGTTAGAATGAATGTTAAATTTTTAGTATAATTATTTTCATTTTATTAAATTTTAATTAGAATAATTTGCAGTTTTAAATCTTTTAAAATTTGGTATTAATTTGTACCTGGCTAATGATATTGCTATTAAGTAAAATCTATATTTACTAATCAAATGTAAAATATAACTGCAATTTAATGACTCATTGCCAATGTTAGAATGAATGTTGAATTTTTAGTATAATTATTTTCATTTTATTAAATTTGAATTAGAATAATTTATAGTTTTAAATCTTTTAAAATTTGGTATTAATTTGTACCTGGAAAATGATATTGTTATTAAGTAAAATCTATATTTATTAATCAAATAGAAAAGCTTACTGCAGTTTAATGCCTTATCCCTATTGTTAGAATGAATTTTGAATTTTTCCTAGAATTATTTTCATATTTTTAAATTGGAATTGGAATAATTTATAATGATTTAAAATTTTCAATTTCAGTATTAATTTGTTCCTGGTAAATGATATTGCTATTAAGTAAAATCTATATTTACTAATCAAATGGAAATGCGTACTGCAATTTAATGCCTTATCCCCAATTTTAGAATGAATTTTTAATTTTTAGTAAAAATATTTTCAGTTTATAAAATTTGAATTCCAATAATTTGAAAAGTTTTAAATCTATAGAAATTTGGTTTTAATTTGTACCTCGCAAATTATATTACTATTAAGTAAAATTATATTTATTAATCAAATGGAAAAGCTTACTCTTATTTAATGCCTAAATCCCTATGTCAGAGTGAGTTTTGAATATTTAGTAGAAATATTTTCATTTATTTAAATTTTAATTAGAATAATTTATAAATTTTGAAATCTTTTAAAATTTGGTATTAATTTGTACCTGGCAAATGATATTGCTATTACGTAATATATATATTTACTAATAAAATGCAAAAGTTTACTGCAATTTAATGCCTCATCACCAATGTTAGAATGAATGTTGAATTTTAGTATAATTATTTTCATTTTATTAAATTTTAATTAGAATAATTTATAGTTTTAAATCTTTTAAAATTTGGTATTAATTTGTACCTGGCAAATGATATTGCTATTAAAAAAAATCTATATTAACTAATCAAATGGAAAATATAACTGCAATTTAATGCCTCATTGCCAATGTTAGAATGAATGTTGAATTTTTAGTATAATTATTTTCATTTTATTAAATTTTAATTAGAATAATTTATAGTTTTAAATCTTTTAAAATTTGGTATTAATTTGTACCTGGCAAATGATATTGCTATTAAGTAAAATCTATATTTACTAATCAAATGGAAAATATAACTGCAATTTAATGCCTCATTGCCAATGTTAGAATGAATGTTGAATTTTTAGTATAATTATTTTCATTTTATTAAAGTTTAATTAGAATAATTTATAGTTTTAAATCTTTTAAAATTTGGTATTAATTTGTACCTGGCAAATGATATTGCTATTAAGTAAAATCTATATTTACTAATCAAATGGAAAATTTAATAACTCATTGCCAATGTTAGAATGAATGTTGAATTTTTAGTATAATTATTTTCATTTTATTAAATTTTAATTAGAATAATTTATAGTTTTAAATCTTTTAAAATTTGGTATTAATTTGTACCTGGAAAATGATATTGTTATTAAGTAAAATCTATATTTACTAATCAAATAGAAAAGCTTAATGCAATTTAATGCCTCAGCTCCAAAGTTAGAATGAATTTTAATTTTTTCATAGAATTATATTCATTTTTTAAATTTTAATTTCAATAATTTATGAAGTTTTAAATCTTTTAAAATTTGGTATTAATTTGTACCTTGCAAATGATATTGCTATTAAGTAAAATCTATATTTACTAATCAAATGGAAAAGCTTACTGCAGTTTAATGCCTTATCCCTATTGTTAGAATGAATTTTGAATTTTTACTAGAATTATTTTCATATTTTTAAATTGGAATTGGAATAATTTATAATGATTTAAAATTTTCAATTTCAGTATTAATTTGTTCCTGGCAAATGATATTGCTATTAAGTAAAATCTATATTTACTAATCAAATGGAAATGCGTACTGCAATTTAATGCCTCATCCCCAATTTTAGAATGAATTTTTAATTTTTAGTAAAAATATTTTCAGTTTTTAAAATTTTAATTCCAATAATTTGAAAAGTTTTAAATCTATAGAAATTTGGTTTTAATTTGTACCTCGCAAATTATATTATTATTAAGTAAAATTATATTTATTAATCAAATGGAAAAGCTTACTCTTATTTAATGCCTAAACCCCTATGTCAGAATGAGTTTTGAATATTTAGTAGAAATATTTTCATTTATTTAAATTTTAATTAGAATAATTTATAAATTTTGAAATCTTTTAAAATTTGGTATTAATTTGTACCTGGCAAATGTTATTGATATTACGTAATATCTATATTTACTAATAAAATGCAAAAGTTTACTGCAATTTAATGCCTCATCACCAATGTTAGAATGAATGTTGAATTTTTAGTATAATTATTTTCATTTTATTAAATTTTAATTAGAATAATTTATAGTTTTAAATCTTTTAAAATTTGGTATTAATTTGTACCTGGCAAATGATATTGCTATTAAGTAAAATCTATATTAACTAATCAAATGGAAAATATAACTGCAATTTAATGCCTCATTGCCAATGTTAGAATGAATGTTGAATTTTTACTATAATTATTTTCATTTTATTAAATTTGAATTAGAATAATTTATAGTTTTAAATCTTTTAAAATTTGGTATTAATTTGTACCTGGCAAATGATATTGCTATTAAGTAAAATCTATATTTACTAATCAAATGGAAAATATAACTGCAATTTAATGCCTCATTGCCAATGTTAGAATGAATGTTGAATTTTTAGTATAATTATTTTCATTTTATTAAAGTTTAATTAGAATAATTTATAGTTTTAAATCTTTTAAAATTTGGTATTAATTTGTACCTGGCAAATGATATTGCTATTAAGTAAAATCTATATTTACTAATCAAATGGAAAATATAACTGCAATTTAATGCCTCATTGCCAATGTTAGAATGAATGTTGAATTTTTAGTATAATTATTTTCATTTTATTAAATTTTAATTAGAATAATTTATAGTTTTAAATCTTTTAAAATTTGGTATTAATTTGTACCTGGCAAATGATATTGCTGTTAATTAAAATCTATATTTACTAATCAAATGGAAAATATAACTGCAATTTAATGCCTCATTGCCAATGTTAGAATGAATGTTGAATTTTTAGTATAATTATTTTCATTTTATTAAATTTTACTTAGAATAATTTATAGTTTAAATCTTTTAAAATTCGGTATTAATTTGTACCTGGCAAATGATATTGCTATTAAATAAAATCTATATTTACTAATCAAATGGAAAATATAACTGCAATTTTATGCCTCATTGCCAATGTTAGAATGAATGTTGAATTTTTAGTATAATTATTTTCATTTTATTAAATTTTAATTAGAATAATTTATAGTTTTAAATCTTTTAAAATTTGGTATTAATTTGTATCTGGCAAATGATATTGCTATTAAGTAAAATCTATATTTACTAATCAAATGGAAAATAAAACTGCAATTTAATGCCTCATTGCCAATGTTAGAATGAATGTTGAATTTTTAGTATAATTATTTTCATTTATTTAAATTTTAATTAGAATAATTTATAGTTTAAATCTTTTAAAATTTGGTATTAATTTGTACCTGGCAAATGATATTGCTATTAAGTAAAATCTATATTTACTAATCAAATGGAAAATATAACTGCAATTTAATGCCTCATTGCCAATGTTAGAATGAATGTTGAATTTTTAGTATAATTATTTTCATTTTATTAAAGTTTAATTAGAATAATTTATAGTTTTAATTCTTTTAAAATTTGGTATTAATTTGTACCTGGCAAATGATATTGCTATTAAGTAAAATCTATATTTACTAATCAAATGGAAAATATAACTGCAATTTAATGCCTCATTGCCAATGTTAGAATGAATGTTGAATTTTTAGTATAATTATTTTCATTTTATTAAATTTTAATTAGAATAATTTATAGTTTTAAATCTTTTAAAATTTGGTATTAATTTGTACCTGGCAAATGATATTGCTATTAAGTAAAATCTATATTAACTAATCAAATGGAAAATATAACTGCAATTTAATGCCTCATTGCCAATGTTAGAATGAATGTTGAATTTTTACTATAATTATTTTCATTTTATTAAATTTGAATTAGAATAATTTATAGTTTTAAATCTTTTAAAATTTGGTATTAATTTGTACCTGGCAAATGATATTGCTATTAAGTAAAATCTATATTTACTAATCAAATGGAAAATATAACTGCAATTTAATGCCTCATTGCCAATGTTAGAATGAATGTTGAATTTTTAGTATAATTATTTTCATTTTATTAAAGTTTAATTAGAATAATTTATAGTTTTAAATCTTTTAAAATTTGGTATTAATTTGTACCTGGCAAATGATATTGCTATTAAGTAAAATCTATATTTACTAATCAAATGGAAAATATAACTGCAATTTAATGCCTCATTGCCAATGTTAGAATGAATGTTGAATTTTTAGTATAATTATTTTCATTTTATTAAATTTTAATTAGAATAATTTATAGTTTTAAATCTTTTAAAATTTGGTATTAATTTGTACCTGGCAAATGATATTGCTGTTAATTAAAATCTATATTTACTAATCAAATGGAAAATATAACTGCAATTTAATGCCTCATTGCCAATGTTAGAATGAATGTTGAATTTTTAGTATAATTATTTACATTTATTTAAATTTTAATTAGAATAATTTATAGTTTAAATCTTTTAAAATTTGGTATTAATTTGTACCTGGCAAATGATATTGCTATTAAGTAAAATCTATATTTACTAATCAAATGGAAAATATAACTGCAATTTAATGCCTCATTGCCAATGTTAGAATGAATGTTGAATTTTTAGTATAATTATTTTCATTTTATTAAAGTTTAATTAGAATAATTTATAGTTTTAAATCTTTTAAAATTTGGTATTAATTTGTACCTGGCAAATGATATTGCTATTAAGTAAAATCTATATTTACTAATCAAATGGAAAATATAACTGCAATTTAATGCCTCATTGCCAATGTTAGAATGAATGTTGAATTTTTAGTATAATTATTTTCATTTTATTAAATTTTAATTAGAATAATTTATAGTTTTAAATCTTTTAAAATTTGGTATTAATTTGTACCTGGCAAATGATATTGCTATTAAGTAAAATCTATATTTACTAATCAAATGGAAAATATAACTGCAATTTAATGCCTCATTGCCAATGTTAGAATGAATGTTGAATTTTTAGTATAATTATTTTCATTTTATTACATTTGAATTAGAATAATTTATAGTTTTAAATCTTTTAAAATTTGGTATTAATTTGTACCTGGCAAATGATATTGCTATTAAGTAAAATCTATATTGACTAATCAAATGGAAAATATAACTGCAATTTAATGCCTCATTGCCAATGTTAGAATGAATGTTGAATTTTTAGTATAATTATTTTCATTTTATTAAAGTTTAATTAGAATAATTTATAGTTTTAAATCTTTTAAAATTTGGTATTAATTTGTACCTGGCAAATGATATTGCTATTCAGTAAAATCTATATTTACTAATCAAATGGAAAATATAACTGCAATTTAATGCCTCATTGCCAATGTTAGAATGAATGTTGAATTTTTAGTATAATTATTTTCATTTTATTAAATTTTAATTAGAATAATTTATAGTTTTAAATCTTTTAAAATTTGGTATTAATTTGTACCTGGCAAATGATATTGCTATTAAGTAAAATATATATTTACTAATCAAATGGAAAATATAACTGCAATTTAATGCCTCATTGCCAATGTTAGAATGAATGTTGAATTTTTAGTATAATTATTTTCATTTTATTAAAGTTTAATTAGAATAATTTATAGTTTTAAATCTTTTAAAATTTGGTATTAATTTGTACCTAGCAAATGATATTGCTATTAAGTAAAATCTATATTTACTAATCAAATGGAAAATATAACTGCAATTTTATCCCTCATTGCCAATGTTAGAATGAATGTTGAATTTTTAGTATAATTATTTTCATTTTATTAAATTTTAATTAGAATAATTTATAGTTTTAAATCTTTTAAAATTTGGTATTAATTCTACCTGGAAAATGATATTGCTATTAAGTAAAATCTATATTTACTAATCAAATGAAAAATATAACTGCAATTTAATGCCTCATTGCCAATGTTAGAATGAATGTTGAATTTTTAGTATAATTATTTTCATTTTATTAAATTTTATTTAGAATAATTTATAGTTTTAAATCTTTTAAAATTTGGTATGAATTTGTACCTGGCAAATGATATTGCTATTAAGTAAAATCTTTATTTACTAATCAAATGGAAAATATAACTGCAATTTAATGCCTCATTACCAATGTTAGAATGAATGTTGAATTTTTAGTATAATTATTTTCATTTTATTAAATTTTAATTAGAATAATTTATAGTTTTAAATCTTTTAAAATTTGGTATTAATTTGTGCCTGGCAAATGATTTTGCTATTAAGTAAAATCTATATTTACTAATCAAATGGAAAATATAACTGCAATTTAATGCCTCATTGCCAATGTTAGAATGAATGTTGAATTTCTAGTATAATTATTTTCATTTTATTAAATTTTAATTAGAATAATTTATAGTTTAAATCTTTTAAAATTCGGTATTAATTTGTACCTGGCAAATGATATTGCTATTAAGTAAAATCTATATGTACTAATCAAATGGAAAATATAACTGCAATTTAATGCCTCATTGCCAATGTTAGAATGAATGTTGAATTTTTTGTAAAATTATTTTCATTTTATTAAATTTGAAATAGAATAATTTATACTTATAAATCTTTTAAAGTTTGGTATTAATTTGTACCTGGCAAATGATATTGCTATTAAGTAAAATCTATATTTACTAATCAAATGGAAAATATAACTGCAATTTAATGCCTCATTGCCAATGTTAGAATGAATGTTGAATTTTTAGTATAATTATTTTCATATTATTAAATTTTAATTAGAATAATTTATAGTTTTAAATCTTTTAAAATTTGGTATTAATTTGTACCTGGCAAATGATATTGCTATTAAGTAAAATCTATATTTACTAATCAAATGGAAAATATAACTGCAATTTAATGCCTCATTGCCAATGTTAGAATGAATGTTGAATTTTTAGTATAAATATTTTCATTTTATTAAATTTTAATTAGAATAATTTATAGTTTTAAATCTTTTAAAATTTGGTATTAATTTGTACCTGGCAAATGATATTGCTATTCAGTAAAATCTATATTTACTAATCAAATGGAAAATATAACTGCAATTTAATGCCTCATTGCCAATGTTAGAATGAATGTTGATTTTTTAGGATAATTATTTTCATTTTATTAAATTTTAATTAGAATAATTTATAATTTTAAATCTTTTAAAATTTGGTATTAATTTGTACCTGGCAAATGATATTGTTATTAAGTAAAATCTATATTTACTAATCAAATGGAAAATATAACTGCAATTTAATGCCTCATTGCCAATGTTAGAATGAATGTTGAATTTCTAGTATAATTATTTTCATTTTATTAAATTTTAATTAGAATAATTTATAGTTTATATCTTTTAAAATTCGGTATTAATTTGTACCTGGCAAATGATATTGCTATTAAGTAAAATCTATATGTACTAATCAAATGGAAAATATAACTGCAATTTAATGCCTCATTGCCAATGTTAGAATGAATGTTGAATTTTTTGTAAAATTATTTTCATTTTATTAAATTTGAAATAGAATAATTTATACTTATAAATCTTTTAAAGTTTGGTATTAATTTGTACCTGGCAAATGATATTGCTATTAAGTAAAATCTATATTTACTAATCAAATGGAAAATATAACTGCAATTTAATGCCTCATTGCCAATGTTAGAATGAATGTTGAATTTTTAGTATAATTATTTTCATATTATTAAATTTTAATTAGAATAATTTATAGTTTTAAATCTTTTAAAATTTGGTATTAATTTGTACCTGGCAAATGATATTGCTATTAAGTAAAATCTATATTTACTAATCAAATGGAAAATATAACTGCAATTTAATGCCTCATTGCCAATGTTAGAATGAATGTTGAATTTTTAGTATAAATATTTTCATTTTATTAAATTTTAATTAGAATAATTTATAGTTTTAAATCTTTTAAAATTTGGTATTAATTTGTACCTGGCAAATGATATTGCTATTCAGTAAAATCTATATTTACTAATCAAATGGAAAATATAACTGCAATTTAATGCCTCATTGCCAATGTTAGAATGAATGTTGATTTTTTAGGATAATTATTTTCATTTTATTAAATTTTAATTAGAATAATTTATAATTTTAAATCTTTTAAAATTTGGTATTAATTTGTACCTGGCAAATGATATTGTTATTAAGTAAAATCTATATTTACTAATCAAATGGAAAATATAACTGCAATTTAATGCCTCATTGCCAATGTTAGAATGAATGTTGAATTTTTAGTATAATTATTTTCATTTTATTAAATTTTAAATAGAATAATTGATAGTTTTAAATCTTTTAAAATTTAGTATTAATTTGTACCTGGCAAATGATATTGCTATTAAGTAAAATCTATATTTACTAATCAAATAGAAAAGCGTACTGCAATTTAATGCCTCAGCTCCAAAGTTAGAATGAATTTTAAATTTTTCATAGAATTATATTCATTTTTTAAATTTTAATTTCAATAATTTATGAAATTTTAAATGTTTTAAAATTTGGTATTAATTTGTACCTTGCAAATGATATTGCTATTAAGTAAAATCTATATTTACTAATCAAATGGAAAATATAACTGCAATTTAATGCCTCATTGCCAATGTTAGAATGAATGTTGAATTTTTAGTATAATTATTTTCATTTTATTAAATTTTAATTAGAATAATTTATAGTTTAAAATCTTTTAAAATTTGGTATTAATTTGTACCTGGCAAATGATATTGCTATTAAGTAAAATCTATATTTACTAATCAAATAGAAAATATAACTGCAATTTTATGCCTCATTGCCAATGTTAGAATGAATGTTGAATTTTTAGTATAATTATTTTCATTTTATTAAATTTTAATTAGAATAATTTATAGTTTTAAATCTTTTAAAATTTGGTATTAATTTGTATCTGGCAAATGATATTGCTATTAAGTAAAATCTATATTTACTAATCAAATGGAAAATATAACTGCAATTTAATGCCTCATTGCCAATTTTAGAATGAATGTTGAATTTTTAGTATAATTATTTTCATTTATTTAAATTTTAATTAGAATAATTTATAGTTTAAATCTTTTAAAATTTGGTATTAATTTGTACCTGGCAAATGATATTGCTATTAAGTAAAATCTATATTTACTAATCAAATGGAAAATATAACTGCAATTTAATGCCTCATTGCCAATGTTAGAATGAATGTTGAATTTTTTGTAAAATTATTTTCATTTTATTAAATTTGAAATAGAATAATTTATACTTATAAATCTTTTAAAGTTTGGTATTAATTTGTACCTGGCAAATGATATTGCTATTAAGTAAAATCTATATTTACTAATCAAATGGAAAATATAACTGCAATTTAATGCCTCATTGCCAATGTTAGAATGAATGTTGAATTTTTAGTATAATTATTTTCATATTATTAAATTTTAATTAGAATAATTTATAGTTTTAAATCTTTTAAAATTTGGTATTAATTTGTACCTGGCAAATGATATTGCTATTAAGTAAAATCTATATTTACTAATCAAATGGAAAATATAACTGCAATTTAATTCCTCATTGCCAATGTTAGAATGAATGTTGAATTTTTAGTATAAATATTTTCATTTTATTAAATTTTAATTAGAATAATTTATAGTTTTAAATCTTTTAAAATTTGGTATTAATTTGTACCTGGCAAATGATATTGCTATTCAGTAAAATCTATATTTACTAATCAAATGGAAAATATAACTGCAATTTAATGCCTCATTGCCAATGTTAGAATGAATGTTGATTTTTTAGGATAATTATTTTCATTTTATTAAATTTTAATTAGAATAATTTATAATTTTAAATCTTTTAAAATTTGGTATTAATTTGTACCTGGCAAATGATATTGTTATTAAGTAAAATCTATATTTACTAATCAAATGGAAAATATAACTGCAATTTAATGCCTCATTGCCAATGTTAGAATGAATGTTGAATTTTTAGTATAATTATTTTCATTTTATTAAATTTTAAATAGAATAATTGATAGTTTTAAATCTTTTAAAATTTGGTATTAATTTGTACCTGGCAAATGATATTGCTATTAAGTAAAATCTATATTTACTAATCAAATAGAAAAGCTTACTGCAATTTAATGCCTCAGCTCCAAAGTTAGAATGAATTTTAAATTTTTCATAGAATTATATTCATTTTTTAAATTTTAATTTCAATAATTTATGAAATTTTAAATCTTTTAAAATTTGGTATTAATTTGTACCTGGCAAATGATATTGCTATTAAGTAAAATCTATATTTACTAATCAAATGGAAAATATAACTGCAATTTAATGCCTCATTGCCAATGTTAGAATGAATGTTGAATTTTTAGTATAATTATTTTCATTTTATTAAATTTTAATTAGAATAATTTATAGTTTAAAATCTTTTAATATTTGGTATTCATTTGTACCTGGCAAATGATATTGCTATTAAGTAAAATCTATATTGACTAATCAAATGAAAAATATAACTGCAATTTAATGCCTCATTGCCAATGTTAGAATGAATGTTGAATTTTTAGTATAATTATTTTCATTTTATTAAATTTTAATTAGAATAATTTATAGTTTTAAATCTTTTAAAATTTGGTATTAATTTGTACCTGTCAAATGATATTGCTATTAAGTAAAATCTATATTTACTAATCAAATGGAAAATATAACTGCAATTTAATGCCTCATTGCCAATGTTAGAATGAATGTTGAATTTTTAGTATAATTATTTTCATTTTATTAAATTTTAATTAGAATAATTTATAGTTTTAAATCTTTTAAAATTTGGTATTAATTTGTACCTGGCAAATGATATTGCTATTAAGTAAAATCTATATTTACTAATCAAATGGAAAATATAACTGCAATTTAATGCCTCATTGCCAATGTTAGAATGAATGTTTAATTTTTAGTATAATTATTTTCATTTTATTAAATTTTAATTAGAATAATTTATAGTTTTAAATCTTTTAAAATTTGGTATTAATTTGTACCTGGCAGATGATATTGTTATTAAGTAAAATCTATATTTACTAATCAAATGGAAAATATAACTGCAATTTAATGCCTAATTGCCAATGTTAGAATGAATGTTGAATTTTTAGTATAATTATTTTCATTTTATTAAATTTTAATTAGAATAATTTATAGTTTTAAATCTTTTAAAATTTGGTATTAATTTGTACCTGGCAAATGATATTGCTATTAAGTAAAATCTATATTTACTAATCAAATGGAAAATATAACTGCAATTTTATGCCTCATTGCCAATGTTAGAATGAATGTTGAATTTTTAGTATAATTATTTTCATTTTATTAAATTTTAATTAGAATAATTTATAGTTTTAAATCTTTTAAAATTTGGTATTAATTTGTATCTGGCAAATGATATTGCTATTAAGTAAAATCTATATTTACTAATCAAATGGAAAATATAACTGCAATTTAATGCCTCATTGCCAATGTTAGAATGAATGTTGATTTTTTAGGATAATTATTTTCATTTTATTAAATTTTAATTAGAATAATTTATAATTTTAAATCTTTTAAAATTTGGTATTAATTTGTACCTGGCAAATGATATTGTTATTAAGTAAAATCTATATTTACTAATCAAATGGAAAATATAACTGCAATTTAATGCCTCATTACCAATGTTAGAATGAATGTTGAATTTTTAGTATAATTATTTTCATTTTATTAAATTTTAAATAGAATAATTTATAGTTTTAAATCTTTTAAAATTTGGTATTAATTTGTACCTGGCAAATGATATTGCTATTAAGTAAAATCTATATTTACTAATCAAATAGAAAAGCTTACTGCAATTTAATGCCTCAGCTCCAAAGTTAGAATGAATTTTAAATTTTTCATAAAATTATATTCATTTTTTAAATTTTAATTTCAATAATTTATGAAATTTTAAATCTTTTAAAATTTGGTATTAATTTGTACCTGGCAAATGATATTGCTATTAAGTAAAATCTATATTTACTAATCAAATGGAAAATATAACTGCAATTTTATGCCTCATTGCCAATGTTAGAATGAATGTTGAATTTTTAGTATAATTATTTTCATTTTATTTAATTTTAATTAGAATAATTTATAGTTTTAAATCTTTTAAAATTTGGTATTAATTTGTACCTGGCAAATGATATTGTTATTAAGTAAAATCTATATTTACTAATCAAATGGAAAATATAACTGCAATTTAATGCCTCATTGCCAATGTTAGAATGAATGTTGAATTTTTAGTATAATTATTTTCATTTTATTAAATTTTAATTAGAATAATTTATAGTTTAAAATCTTTTAATATTTGGTATTCATTTGTACCTGGCAAATGATATTGCTATTAAGTAAAATCTATATTTACTAATCAAATGGAAAATATAACTGCAATTTAATGCCTCATTGCCAATTTTAGAATGAATGTTGAATTTTTAGTATAGTTATTTTCATTTATTTAAATTTTAATTAGAATAATTTACAGTTTAAATCTTTTAAAATTTGGTATTAATTTGTACCTGGCAAATGATATTGCTATTAAGTAAAATCTATATTTACTAATCAAATGGAAAATATAACTGCAATTTAATGCCTCATTGCCAATGTTAGAATGAATGTTGAATTTTTTGTAAAATTATTTTCATTTTATTAAATTTGAAATAGAATAATTTATACTTATAAATCTTTTAAAGTTTGGTATTAATTTGTACCTGGCAAATGATATTGCTATTAAGTAAAATCTATATTTACTAATCAAATGGAAAATATAACTGCAATTTAATGCCTCATTGCCAATGTTAGAATGAATGTTGAATTTTTAGTATAATTATTTTCATATTATTAAATTTTAATTAGAATAATTTATAGTTTTAAATCTTTTAAAATTTGGTATTAATTTGTACCTGGCAAATGATATTGCTATTAAGTAAAATCTATATTTACTAATCAAATGGAAAATATAACTGCAATTTAATGCCTCATTGCCAATGTTAGAATGAATGTTGAATTTTTAGTATAATTATTTTCATTTTATTAAATTTTAATTAGAATAATTTATAGTTTTAAATCTTTTAAAATTTGGTATTAATTTGTACCTGGCAAATGATATTGTTATTAAGTAAAATCTATATTTACTAATCAAATGGAAAATATAACTGCAATTTAATGCCTCATTGCCAATGTTAGAATGAATGTTGAATATTTAGTATAATTATTTTCATTTTATTAAATTTTAATTAGAATAATTTATAGTTTTAAATCTTTTAAAATTTGGTATTAATTTGTACCTGGCAAATGATATTGCTATTAAGTAAAATCTATATTTACTAATCAAATGGAAAATATAACTGCAATTTAATGCCGCATTGCCAATGTTAGAATGAATGTTGAATTTTTAGTATAATTATTTTCATTTTATTAAATTTTAATTAGAATAATTTATAGTTTTAAATCTTTTAAAATTTGGTATTAATTTGTACCTGGTAAGTGATATTGTTATTAAGTAAAATCTATATTTACTAATCAAATAGAAAAGCTTACTGCAATTTAATGCCTCAGCTCCAAAGTTAGAATGAATTTTAAATTTTTCATAGAATTATATTCATTTTTTAAATTTTAATTTCAATAATTTATGAAGTTTTAAATCTTTTACTATTTGGTATTAATTTGTACCTGGCAAATGATATCGCTATTAAGTAAAATCTATATTTACTAATCAAATGCAAAAGTTTACTGGAATTTAATGCCTCATCAACAATGTTTGCATGAATTTTGAATGTTTAGTAGAATTATTTTCATTTTTTAAAATTTTAATTATAATAATTTATAAAGTTTTAAATGTTTTGAAATTTGGTTTTCATTTGTACCTAGATAATTATATTACTATTTAGTAAAATCTATACTTACTAATCAAATATAAAAGCTTACTGCAATGTAATTCCTCATGACCATTGTTAGAATGAATTTTGAATTTTTAGTAGAATTATTTTCATTTTTAAAAATTTTAATTTGAAGAATTTATAAAGTTTTAATCTTTAAAAATTTGATATTAATTTGTACTTGGCAAATGATATTGCTATTAAATAAAAACTATATTTTTACTAATCAAATGGAAAAGATTACTGCAATTTAAATCCTCATCACTAATGTTAGAATGAATTTTTAATTTTTAGTCGATTTATATTCATTTTTTAAAATTTTAATTAGAAAATTTTGTAAAGTTTTAAATCTTATAAATTTGATATTAATTAGTACCTGGCAAAAGATATTGCTATTAAGTAAATCTATATTTACTAATCAAATTGAAAATGTTACAGCAATTTCATGCCTCCTACCCAATTAAATTGCAGTAAGCTTTTCCATTTGATAGTAAATATAGATTTTAATTAATAGCAATATTATTTGCCAGGTACAAATTAACAGCAAATTTTAAAAGATTTCAATCTTTATAAATTATAATTATTAAATTTAAAAAAATGAAAATAATTCTATTAAAACTTCACAATTAATTCTAACATTGGGGATGCGGCTTTAAATTGCTGTCAGCTTTTCCATTTGATTAGTAAATACAGATTTTACTTAATGGCAATATCATTTGCCAGGTACAAGTAAATAACAAATTTTGAAAGTTTTAAAACTATAAATTATTCTAATAAAAATTTAATAAAATGAAAATAATTCTACTAAAAATTCAAAATTCATTCGAACATTGGGGATGAGGCACTGAAAGCTTTTTCCATTTCATCAGTAAATATAGATTTTACTTAATAGCAATATCATTTGCCAGGTACAAATTAATACCAAGTTTTAAATATTTAAAACTTTATAAATTATTATAATTAAAATTATAAAAAATAATTCTACTAAAAATTCAAAATTCATTGTGTATGAGGCATTAAATTGCAGTAATGTTTTCCATATCATTAGTAAGTATACATTTTACTTAATAGCAATAACATTTGTCTAGTAAAATTAATACCAAATTTTAAATGATTTAAAACTTCATGAATTATTCTACTTAAAATTATAAAAAATGAATATAATTCTATTAAAGATTCAAAATTCATTTAAAAATTGGACATGAGGCATCAAATTGCAGTGAGCTTTTCCATTTGATTAGTAAATATAAGTTTTACTTAATAGAAATAAGATTTGCCAGGGACAAATTAATACCAACATTTAAAATGTTTAAAAATTTATAAATTATTGTAATTATAATTTTAAAAAAATGAAATTAATTCTACTAAAATATCAAAATTCATTTCAAAATTGGGCATAAAGCATTACATTGCAGTAAGCTTTTCCATTTGATTAGTAAATGTACACTTTACATATTAGCAATATCATTTGCCAGGTACAAATTAATACCAAATTTGAAAACAATTACAACTTTATAAATTATTCTAATTAATATTTCTAGAATTCGAGCAAAAATTCAAAATTAATTCTAACATTAGATATGAGTCATTAAATTGCAGTAAGGTTTTCCATTTGATTAGAAAATTTAGATTTTACTTAAGAGCAATATCATTTGACAGGTACAAATTAATACCAAATTTTAAAAGATTTAAAACTATAAATTATTCTAATTAAAATTTAATAAAATGAATATAATTCTACTAACAATTCAAAATTCATTATAACATTGTGGATGAGGCATTAAATTGAAGTTTGATTCTCCATTTGATTAGTAAATATAGATTTTACTTAATAGTAATATCATTTGCCAGGTACAAATTAATATCAAATTTTAAAAGATTTAAAACTTTATAAATTATTCTATTTAAATTTTACAAAATGAAAAAATTTCTAGTAAAAATTCATTTTAAAATTGGGCATGAGGGATTAAATTCCAGTAAGCTTTTCTATTTGATTAGTAAATATAGATTTTACTTAATAGCAATATATTTTACCAGGTTCAAATTAATACCAAATTTTAAAAGATTTAAAACTTTATCAATTATTCTAATTAAAATTTCAAAAATGAAAATAATTCCAGTAAAAAATCAAAGTTCATTTTAAAATTAGTGATGAGGCATTAAATTGCAGTAAGTTTTTCTGTTTGATTAGTAAATATAGATTATACTTAATAGCAATATCATTTGCCAGGTACAAATTAATACCAAATTTAAATTATTTAAAACTTTATAAATTATTTTAATTAAAATTTTAAAAAATGAAAAATAATTCTACTAAAAATTCAAAATTCATTCTAACATTGGTTATGAGGCATTAAATTGCAGTAAGATTTTTCATTTGATTAGTAAATATAGATTTTCCTTAATAGCAATATCTTTTGCCTGGTACAAATTAATATCAAATTTAAAATATTTAAAACTTTATAAACTATTCGAATTAAGATTTTAAAAAATGAATATAATTCTACTAAAAATTCGAAAATTTTAAAAGATTTAAAACTTCATAAATTATTCTAATTAAAATTTAAAAAATGAAAATAATTTTATTAAAAATTCAAAATACATTCGAATATTGGAGATGAGTCATTAAATTGCAGTAAGATTCTCCATTCGATTAGTAAATATAGATAAGACTTAATAGCAATATCATTTGCCAGGTACAAATTAATACCAAATTTTAAAATATTTAAAACTTTATAAATTAAACTAATTAAAATTTAAAAAATGAAAATAATTCTAATAAAAATGCAAAATTCATTCTAACATTGGAGATGAGGCACTAAAGTGCAGTAAGATTTTCCATTTGATTAATAGATATAGATTTTACTATTATTTAATACCAAATTTTAAAAGATTTAAAACTTTATGAATTATTGGAATTAAAATTTTTTTTAAATAAATATAATTCTACTAAAAATTAAAAATTCATTCTAACATTGGGGATGAGGCATGAAATTGCCGTAATCTTTTCCATGTGATTAGTAAATATAGATTTTACTTAATAACAATATCATTTGCAAGGTACAATTCAATACCAACTTTTAAAAGATTTTAAACTTTATAAATTATTCCTATTAAAATTTAAAAATACGAAAATAATTCTACTAAAAATTCAAAATTCATTCTAATATTGGGGATGAGGCATTAAATTGCAGTAAGCTTTTCCATTTGATTAGTAAATATAGATTTTACTTAATAGCAATGTAATTTTCCAGGTACAAATTAATACCAATTTTAAATGTTTAAAACTTTATGAATTATTCTAAATAAAATTGAAAAAATGAAAATAATTCCAGTATAAATTCAAAATTCATTCTAACATTGGTGATGAGGCATTAAATTGCTGTATGATTTTCCATTTGATTAGTAAATATAGATTTGACTAATTTTACTAATATAATTTTCCAGGTACAAATTAATACTAAATTTTAAAAGATTTAAATCTTTACAAATTATTATAATTAAAATTTGAAAAAATGAAAATAATTCTACTAAAAATTCAATATTCATTCTAACATTGGGGATGAGGCAGTAAATTGCAGTATGATTTTCCATTTGAATAGTAAATATAGATTTTACTTAATAGCAATATCATTTGCCAGGTACAAATTAATACCAAATTTTAAAAGATTTAAATCTTTTCAAATTATTCTAATTAAAATTTAAAAAAACGAAAATAATTCTACTAAAAATTCAAAATTCATTCTAACATTGGGGATGAGGCAGTAAATTGCAGTATGATTTTCCATTTGATTAGTAAATATAGATTTTACTTAATAGCAATATCATTTGCCAGGTACAAATTGATATCAGATTTTAAAAGATTTCAAACTTTATGAATTATTTGAATTAAAATTTTAAAAAATGAAAATATTTCTACTACAAATTCAAAATTCATTCTAACATTTGTGATGAGGCTTTAAATTGCAGTAAGATTTTCAATTTCATTAGTAAATATAGATTTTAATTAATAGCAATATCATTTCCCAAGTAGAAATTAATACCAAATTTTAAAAGATTTAAAGTTCATAAATTATACTAAATAAAATTTTAAAAAATTAAAAATACTTGTACTAAAAATTCAAAACTCATTCTAACATTGGGGTTGAGGCATTAAATTGCATGAAGCTTTTACATTTGATTAGTAAATATAGATTTTACTTAATAGCAATATTCTTTGCCAGTTATAAATTAATAACTAATTTTAAATGATTTAAAGCTTAATGAATTATTTATAATTTTATAAAATGAAAATAATTCTACTAAAAATTTAAAATTCATTCAAACATTGGGGATGAAACATTAAAATCCAGTAAGCTTTTCCATTTGATTAGTCAATATAGATTGTATTTAATAGCAATATCATTTGTCAGGTACAAATTCATACCAAATTTTAAAAGATTTAAAACTTTATAAATTATTCTAATTAAAATTTAAAGTAAATTAAAATAATTCTACTAAAAATTCAAAATTCATTCTGACATTGGGGATGATGCATTAAATTACAGTAAGCTTTTACATTTGATTAGTAAATATAGATTTTACTTAATAGCAATATTTATTTGACAGGTACAAATTAATACCAAATTTTAAAAGATTTAAAACTTTATAAATTATTCTAATTTAAATTTAAAAAATGAAAATAATTCTACTCAAAATTGAAAAATTCATTCTAACATTGGGGATGAGGCAATAATTTCAGTAAGTTTTTCCATTTGATTAGTAAATATAGATTTTACTTAATAGCTGATCTGTTGGTTTCTGGTCCATATTTGAGCATCTTGTGTAAGATAGTAAACTACGTCCAGCAGCAAGGCCTCTGATCTCTTGGTTTCCGGTCAATATTTGAGGGTCTAGTGTAAGAAGAAAAAGTACGTCCAGCAGCATGGCCTCTGGTATGTTGGTTTTTTCTCAATATTTGATCATCTAGTGTAAGATGATAAACTATGTCCAGCAGAATGGCCTCTGATCTTTTGGTTTCTGCTTCATATTTGAGTGTCTTGTGTCAGATAATAAATTACCTCCAGGAGCGTGGCCTCTGATCTTTTGTTTCTGGTCCATATTTGGGCGTCATGTGTAAGATGATAAACTACGTCCAGCAGCATGTCTTCCTATCTGTTGGTTTCCGGCCCATATTTGAACGTCTAGTGTAAGATGATAAACATTGTCCTGCGCCATGGCCTCTGATCTGTTGGTTTCTGGTCCATATTTGAGCAGCTAGTGTTAGATGATAAACTACGTCCAGCAGCATGACCTCTGATCTGTTGGATTCTTGTCCATATTTGAGCGTCTTGTGTAAGATGATAAACTACGACCAGCAGCAAGGTCTCTGATCTGTTGGTTTCTGGTCCATATTTGAGCGTCTTGTGTAAGATGAGAAATTATGTCCAGCAGCATAACCTCTGTTCTGTTGGTTAATGGTCAATATTTGAGCATCTTGTGTAAGATCATAAACTACGTCCCGCAGAAAGACCTCTCATCTGTTGGTTTCCGGTCCATATTTGAGCGTCTTGTGTAAGATGAGAAACTACGTCTAGCAGCAACGCCTCTGATCTGTTGGTTCCTGTGGCATACTTGAGCCTCATGTGTAAGATGATAAACTACGACCAGCAGCAAGGCCTCTGATCTGTTGGTTTCCGGTCCATATTTGAGCGTCTACTGTAAGATGATAAATTACGTCCGGCCGCATGGCCTGTGATCTGTTGATTTCCCGTCTATATCTGAGCGTCTAATCTAAGATGATAAACTACGTCCAGCAGCATTGCAGCTGATGTGTTGGTTTCCGGTCCAATATTTGAGCGTCTAGTTTAAGATGATAAACTACGTCCAGCATGGCTTCTGATTTGTTGGTCCATGCTGGACGTAGTTTATCATCTTCCACTAGACGCTAAAAAATATGGACCAGAAACCAACAGATCAGAGGCCATGATGCTAGACATAATTCACCATCTTAGATTAGTCGCTCAAATATGGATCAGAAATCAACAGATCAGAGGCTTTGCTGCTGTAGTAGTTTATTATCTTACACTGCACTCTCAAATATGGACGAGAAACCAACAGATGATAGGAATTGTTGCTGGACGTATTTTATCTTCTTACACTAGACGCTCAAATATGGTCTCGAAACCTACCGATCAGAGGCCTTTCTGCTGGATGTAGTTTATCATCTTACATTAGACCCTCAAATATGGATTGGAAACCAACAGATCAGAGGCCATGATGCTGGACGTAGTTCAATATCTTACACAAGATTCTCAAATATGGACCAGAATCCAACAGATCAGAGGCCATTCTGCTGGACGTTCTTTATCATCTTAAAGTAGTCGCTCAAATATGGACAAGAAACCAACAGATCAGAAGCCTTTTTGCTGGACGTAGTATATCATCCTACAGAAGACACTCAAATATGGAACAGAAAGCAAGTGATCAGAGGCCTTGTTGCTGGACATAGTTTATCATCATACACAAGACGCTTAAATATGAACCAGAAACCAACAGATCACCCGCCATGCTGCTGGACGTAATTTATCATCTTACACTAGACGCTATAATATGGAGTGGAAACCTACAGATCAGAGGCTTTGCTGCTGGATGTAGTTTCTCAATTTACATTAGACCCTCAAATATGGATTGGAAACCAATAGATCAGAGGCCTTGCTGCTGGACGTAATTTTTCATCTTACACTAGACTCACTAATATGGACCAGAAAACTACATATCTCAGGCCTTGCTGTTGGGGGTAATTTATCATCCCTACACAAGATGCTCAAATATTGACCAGAAACCAACAGATCAGACGATTTGCTGTTGTAGGTAATTTATCATTTCTCAAAAATTGCTCAAATATGGACCAGAAATCAACAGATCAGAGGCTTGCTGCTGGACGTAATTTTCATCTTACACAAGACGCTCAAATATGGACCAGAAACTAACAGATAAGAGGCCTTGCTGCTGGACGTAATTTATCATCTTACACTAGACGGTCAAATAAGGACCAGAAACCAAGAGTTCTGAGGAATTGCTGCTGGACGTAATTTATCATTTGAGCTAGACGCTGAAATATGGAACAGAAATTATCTGATCAGAGGCCTTGCTTCTGTACGTAGTTTGTCATATTACACTAGACGCTCCAATATGGACCAGAACCCAACAGATCAGAGCCCTTGCTGCTGTACGTAGTTTATCATCTGACACATGACGCTCAAATATGGACCAGAAACAAACAGATCATTGGCTTTTCTGCTGGACGTAATTCATCAGCTTATACAAGAGGCACAAATATGGACCATATACCAACAGATCAGAGGCTTTACTGTTGGACGTAGTTTATCATCTTACACTAGAAGCTCAAATATTGATTAGAAACCAACAGATCAGTGGCCTTGCTGCTAGACGTAATTTATCATCTTACACAAGATGATCACATATGGATCAGATTCCAAGCGATCTGACGCCTTCCTGCCGGACGTAGTTTATCATCTAATACAAAACGTTCAAATATAGACCAGAAACCAACAAAACAGACGCCTTGCTTCTGGACGTATTTTATCATCTTACACTAGCCTCATTAATATGGACCAGAAACCAACATATCACAGGCCTTGCTGCTGGAGGTAATTTATCATCTTACACAAGAAGCTCAAATATGGATCGGAATCAAACAGGTCAGAAGACTTGCTGCTGGATGTAGTTTACCATCTTATCTAGAGGCACAAATATGGAAAGGAATCCAACAGGTCAGAGGCCTTGCTACTGGACGTAGTTTATCATCTTAACAAGACGGTTAAATAATTACAGGAATCCAACAGGTCAGAAGACTTGCTGCTGTACGTAGTTTATCATCTTACACTAGACGCTCAAATATGGACCACAGACCAACAGATCAGAGGCATTGTTGCTAGACATAATTTAACATCTTACACTAGACGCTCAAATATGGACCAGAAACCAAAAGATCAGACCGTTGTTGCTGGACGTAATTTAACATCTTACACAAGACGCTGAAATATGGACCAGAAACCAACGGATCAGAGAGCTTTTTGCTGGACGTAGTTCATCATGTTACAAAAGAAGCTCAAATATGAACCGGAATCAAATAGGTCAGAAGCCTTGCTGCTGGACGTAGTTTATCATCTTATACTAGACGCTCAAATATGGACCAGAAACTAACAGATCATAGGCCATGCTGGTGGACGAAGTTCATCATCTTACACAAGACGCTCATATATGGACCAGAAACAAAATGATCAGAGGCCTTGCCGCTGGACGTAGTTTTTCATCTTACACTAAACGCTCAAATATGGACCAGAATCCAACAGATCACATGCCACGCTGCTGGATGTATTTTACCATCTTCCACTACTCGCTCAAATATGGACCACAAACCAACAGATGGGAGGCCATGCTGCTGGACGTAGTTTATCATCTTACACTAGAGGCTCAAATAGGGAACGGGAACCAACAGATAAGAGGCTTTCCTGCTGGACGTAGAATAACATCTTACACAAGACGCTCAAATATGGAACAGAAGCCAACAGATCAGAGGCCAAACTCCGGGACGCAGTTTATCATATTACACTAGATGCTCACATATGGACCAGAAATCAACAGATCAGAGGCCTTGCTGCTGGCCTCATTTTTACAAAAAACGCTCAACTTACACTAGACCGGAATGTAATATATCAGAGGCATTACAGGTGGATGTTGTTTATCATCTTACACTGGATGCTCAAATATGGACCAGAAACCAACAGATCAGAGGCTTTGCTGCTGGACGTACTTTATAATCTTACTCAACATGCTCAAATATGGACCAGAAACCAACAGAGCAGAAGCCATACTCCTGGACGTATTTTATCATCTAACATCAGACGCTCAAATATGGACCAGAAAACAACAGATCAGAGGCCAAACTCCGGGACGCAGTTTATCATATTACACTAGATGCTCACATATGGACCAGAAATCAACAGATCAGAGGCCTTGCTGCTGGACTCATTTTTACAAAAGACGCTCAAATATGGACCGGAAACCAGCAGATTAGAGGCCTTGCTACTACGTAGTTTATCATACAAGACGCTCAAATATGTACCAGGAACCAACATATCACAGACCTTGCTGCTGGACGTAATTTATAATCTCACACAAGACGGGCAAATATGGACCAGAAAGCAAGAGATCGTAGGCCCTTTTGATAGACGTATTTTATCAACTTACACTAGACCGGAATGCAACATATCAGAGGCAATACAGGTGGACGTAATTTATCATCTTACACAAGTGGCTCAAATATGGACTAGAAAGCAACAGATCAGAGGACTTGCTGCTGGACGTAGTTTACCATCTTACACTAGACACTCAAATATGGACCAGAAACCAACAGATCAGAGGCCTTGCTGTTGGACGTACTTTATAATCTTACACAACACGCTCAAATATGGACCAGAAACCAACAGATCAGAGGCTTGCTGCTGGACGTACTTTATCATCTTAAACAAGAAGCTCAAATATGGACCAGAAAACAACAGATCCGAGGTTTGCTGCTGGTCGTAGCTTATCATCTTACGCAAGACGCTCAAATATGGACTAGAAACCAACGGATCAGCGACCATGCTGCTGGACGTTGTTTATCATCTTAAACTAGAAGCACAAATATGGAGCGGAAACGAACAAATCAGAGTCCTTGACGCTGAGTCCTTGATAGTTTATCATATTACACTAGACTGTGAATTATGCACCGGAAACCAACAGGTCAGAGGCCATGCTGCTGGACGTAGTTTATCAGCTCGCACAAGACGCTGAAATATATACGAGAAACCAACAGATCAGATGCCTTGCTGCTGGATGTAAATTATTATTGTATAGTATATTCTCAAATATTACCAGGAAACAACAGATCAGAGGCCATGCCGCTGGACGTAATTTATCATCTTACACAAGACGCTCAGATATGGACCGGAAACCAACTGATCAGTGGCCTTGCTGCTGGTTGTAGTTCATCATCTTAGACTACACGCTCAAATATGAACCGGAAATCTTACAAAAGACGCTCAAATATGGAGCAGAAGCCAACAGAACAGAGGTCTTCTGCTGGACGTAGTTTATCATCTTACACTACACGCTCAAATATGGAGCAGAAACTAACAAATCATAGGCCATGCTGCTGGACGTAATTTATCGTCTTACACAAGAAGTTCAAGTATGGACCAGAATCCAAGAGGTCATAGGCCATGTTGCTGGACGTAGCTTATGATCTAACACCAGCCGCTCAAATATGGACCACAAACCAACAGATCATAGGCCATGCTGCAGGATGTAGTTTATCATCTTAGAGTAGACGCTCAAATATGGACCAGTAACAAACAGATCAGAGTCATGGGTGTTGCACGTAGTTTATCATCTGACAGAAGACGTTCAAATATGGACCAGAAACCAAAAGATCAGAGGCCATGCTGCCGGACATAGTTTATCATCTTACACTAGAAGCTCAAATATGTTCCGTAAACCAACAGATCAGAGGCCTTGCTCCTGGACGTAGTGTATCATCTTACACAAGACTCTAAAATATGGACCAGAAACCAACAGATGAGCTATTAAGTAAAATCTATATTTACTAATCAAATGAAAAAGATTACTGCAATTTAATGCCTCGTCCCCAATATTAGAATGAATTTTGAATTTTTAGTGGAATTTATTCTCATTTTTTTAAAATCTAATTAGAATAATTTATAAAGTTTAAAATCTTATAAAATTTGGTATTAATTTGTACCTGGCAAATGATATTGCTCTTAAGTAAAATCTATATTTACTAATCAAATGGAAAAGCTTCCTGCAAATTAATGCATCATCTCCAATGTTAGAATAAATTTTGAATTTTTAGTAGAATTATTTTCATTTTTTAAATTTTAATTAGAATAATTTATAAAGTTTTAAATATTTTAAAATTTGGTATTCATTTGTACCTGTCATATGATATTGCTGTTAAGTAAAATCTATATTTACTAATCAAATGGAAATGTTTACTGCAATTTAATGCCTCATCCTCACTGTTAGAATGATTTTTGAATTTTTAGTGGAATTATTTTCATTTTTTTAAAATTTAATAAGAATAATTTATAAAGTTTAAAATCTTTTAAAACTTGGTATTAATTTGTACCTGGCAAATAATATTGCTATTAAGTAAAATCTATATTTACTAATCAAATGGAAAAGCTTACTGCAATTTAATGCCTCATCTCCAAAGTTAGAAAGAATTTTGAAATTTCCGTAGAATTATTTTCATTTTTGAAATTTTAATTAGAATAATTTATAAAGTTTTAAATATTTTAAAATTTGGTATTCATTTGTACCTGTCAAAGGATATTGCTATTAAATAAAATCTATATTTACTAATCAAATGGAAATGTTTACTGCAATTTAATGCCTCATCCCCAATGTTAGAATGAATTTGGAGATTTTAGTACAATTATTTTCATTTTTTAAATTTTAGTTAGAATAATTTATAAAGTTTTAAATATTTTAAAATTTTGGTATTAATTTGTACCTGACAAATGATATTTCTATTAAGTAAAATCTATATTTACTAATCAAATGGAAAATGTTGCTGCAATTTAATGTCTCATCACCAATGTTAGAATGAATTTTGAATTATTAGTAGAATTATTTTCATTTATTTAATTTTAAATAGAATAATTTATAAAGTTTTAAATGTATTAAAATTTGGTATTAATTTGTACCTGGCAAATGATATTGCTATTAAGTAAAACCTATATTTACTAATCAAATGGAAAAGATTACTGAAATTCAATGCAACATACCCAATGTTAAAATGGATTTTGATTGGTATTATTTTCATTTTTTAAATTTCAATTAGAATAATTTATAAAGTTTTATATCTTTTAAAATTTGGTATTAATTTGAACTTCGAAAAGGATATTGCTATTAAGTAAAATCTATATTTACTATTCAAAAGAAAAAGCTTACTGGAGTTTAATGACTCATCACCATTGTTAGAATGAATTTTGAATTTTTCATACTTCACTTGTTTATAACTTTTTTTCCAGTGAAAGAAATAATTTCAAATTTCGTATCAAATTGTGTGCAATTATTTGATTTGTCTATGTTTACAGGGTTTTTTATTTGGTCAGATAGTAAAAAGTAAAGCTTTCACCATGTGCGCGGTATGTCGTCTAACAATTTACAACGTCCAAAATCAAGTGTGCATAATAAGACTGTTTTTCTAATTTTTTCTTTTTATCAAATCCACATAATATCGGTGTCCAATTGTCGGGAATTTCTTGTCTTATCCATAATTACGAAAGTTTTTTTGTCCACCTTGACTAGATTCGAGGCGAAATTCAACGATATGGGGACTTGTGTTAGCTCATTTGCGGAAATTTTCATGCAATCTCAGGCTTCTACGAGCCGGTTATCCTGGCACATTTGTGAAAATTTCTTTACAAGCAATCTCAGTCTGCTACAAGCCTACAACTGCTGGCTCTTTTTTGACAACTGCCATACAAGCAATCTCCTACTGCAATGGGCCGACATCTCCGGGCTATTTGTGAAAACTGTCTGACAAAGGATCTCAGGCTGCTACAAGCCTATTTCTCCTGCCTCTTTTGTGCCAACTGATTTCAAAGCAATCTCAGGCTGCTACGAGCCAACTACGCCTGGCACTTCTATGCCTTACAAGCAATCCTAGGCTGCAACGAGCCGATTTCTCCTTGCTCTTTTCTGGCACCTGCCTTACAACCAATTTCAGGCGGCTACAAGCCGAATTCTCCTGGCTTTTTCTGACAATTGCCTTACATGCAATCTCAGTCAGGTTGCTACAAGCCGACTACACATGTCTCTTTTGTGAAAACTGCCTTAATCGCAATCTCAGGATTCTACGAGCCGGTTCTCCTGGCACATTTGTGAAAATTGCCTTACAAGCAATCTCAGTCTGCTAGAAGCCAACACCTGCTGGCTCTTTTTTGAGAACTGCTTTACAAGCAATCTCCGGCTGCAGCAAGCCCAATTCACCTGGCTGCCGAATTGACGAGCAGAATTCTTCTTGCTATTTTGTGACAACTGCCTTACAAGCAATCTCAGGCTGCTACGAGCCGACTACGCCTGGCACTTCTATGAAAACGGCCTTACAAGCAATTTTCTATGAAAACTGCCTTACAAGCAATTTTCCGGGGTTTTTGTGCCAATTGCCTTACAAGCAATTCCAGGCTGCTACGAGCCTATTTCTCTTTGCTCTTTTGTGGAAACTGTTTTACAAGCAATCTCAGGCTTCTACAAGCCGGATTCTCCTAGCTATTTTGTGACAACTGCCTTACAAGCAATCTCAGGCTGCTCCAAATCCATCTCCTGGCTCTTTTTTGACAACTGCCTTACAAGCAATCTCCTGCTGCTATGGGCTGACTTCTCCGGGCTATTTGTGAAAACTGTCATGCAACTTATCGCAGGCTGCTACAAGCCGATTTCTCCTGCCTCTTTTGTGCGAACTGCCTTCCAAGCAATCTCAGGCTGATACGAGCCGACTACGCCTGGCTCTTCTATGACACCTGCCTTACAAGCAACCTCACTCTGCAGCAAACCCAATTCTCCTGGCTTTTTGTGCCAATTGCATTACAAGCAATCCCGGCTGCCTGGAACCTATTTCTCCTTGCTCTTTTGTAGCAACTGCGTTACAAGCAATCTCAGGCTTCTACAAGCCGGATTCTCCTGGCTATTTTGTGACAACTGCCTTACAAGCAATCTCAGGCTGCTCCAAATCCATCTCCTGGCTCTTTTGTGACAACTGCCTCACAAGCAATCTCCGCAGCAGCAAGCCCAATTTACCTGGTTTTTGTGTCAATTGCCTTACAAGCAATCCGAGGCTGCTAGGAGCCGATTTTGGCTCTTTTGTGGCCACTGCCTTACAAGCAATCTCGGGCTGCTACAATCTGACTACGCCTGTCTCTTTTGTGACAACTGCCTTACAAGCAATCTCATGCGGCTACAAGCCGAATTCTCCTGGCTCTTTTGTAACAACTTCCTTACAAACAATATCAGGCTGCTACAAAACGACATATCCTGCCTATTTTGTGAAAATTGCTTTACAAGCAATCTCAGGCTGATACAAGCCGACTACGACTGTCTCTTTTGTGACAACTGCCTTATAAGCAATCTCAGGCTGCAACAAGCTGACTACGCCTGTCTCTTTTGTGACAACTGCTTTACAAGCTATCTCAGGCTGATACAAGTCGACTACGCCTGTCGCTTTTGTGACAACTGCCTTACAAGGAAACCCACACTGCTACGAGCCCATTTCTCCTGGCTTTTTGTGAAAACTGCCTGACACGCAATCTCAGACTTCTACGAGCCGGTTCTCCTGGCACATTCTTGAAAATTTCCTTACAAGCAATTTCAGTCTGCTACAAGCATACAAATGCTGGCTCTTTTTTGACAACTGCCTTACAAGCAATCTCCTTGATGACTAGGCCTGTCTCTTTTGTGACAACTGCATTACAAGCAATCTCACGCTTATACAAGCCGACTACGCCCGACTCTTTTGTGAAAACTGCATTAAACGCAATCTCAGTCTTCTACGAGACGTTTCTCCTGGCACATTTGTGAAAATTGCATTACAAGCAATCTCAGTCTGATACAAGCCAACACCTGCTGGCTCTTTTTTGACAACTGCCTTACAAGCAATCTCCAGTTGCAGCAAGCACAATTCACCTGGCTTTTTGTGTAAATTGCCTTACCAGCAATCCGAGGCTGTTAGGAGCCGAATTCTCCAGGCTCTTTTATGGCAACTGCCGTACAAGCAATATCAGGTTCCTACAAACTGACTGCGCCTGTCTCTTTTTTTTGACAACTGCCTTACCAGCAATCTCTGGCTGCTACAAGCCGAATTCTCCTGGCTATTTTGTGACCACTGCCTTACAATTAATATCAGGCTGCTACGAAACGACATATCCTGGCTCTTTTGTGAAAACTGCCTTACAAGCAATCTCAGGCTGATACAAGCCGACTACGCCTGTCTCTTTTGTGACAACTGCTATAAAAACAATCTCAGGCTGATACAGGCCGACTACGCCTGTCTCTTTTGTGACAACTGACTTACAAGCAAACCCACGCTGCTACGTGCCCATTTCTCCTGGCTTTGTGTGAAAACTGCCTTACACGCAATCTCAGGCTTCTACGAGCCAGTTCTCCTGGCACATTTTTGAAAATTGCATTACAAGCAATCTCAGTCTGCTACAAGCCTACAACTGCTGGGTCTTTTTTGACAACTGCCTTACAAGCAATCTCCTGCTGCTATGGGCCGACTTCTCCGGGCTACTTGTGAAAACTGTCATGCAACTTATTGCAGGCTGCTACAAGCCGATTTCTCCTGCCTCTTTTGTGCGAACTGACTTCCAAGCAATCTCAGGCTGATAGGAGCCGACTACGCCTGGCTCTTCTATGACACCTGCCTTACAAGCAACCTCACTCTGCAGCAAACCCAATTCTCCTGGCTTTTTGTGCCAATTGCATTACAAGCAATCCCGGCTGCCTGGAACCTATGTCTCCTTGCTCTTTTGTAGCAACTGCGTTACAAGCAATCTCAGTCTTCTACAAGCCGAATTCTCCTGGCTCTTTTGTGACAACTGCCTTACAAGCAATCTCAGGCTGCTAAAAATCGGTCCCTGGCTCTTTTGTGACAACTCCCTTACAAGCAATCTCTGGCTGCTACAAGCTGACTAAGCCTGTCTCCTTTGTGACAACTGCCTTACAAGCAATCTCAGGCTGATACAAGCCAACAACTGGTGGCTCTTTTTTGACAACTCCTTACAAGCAATCTCCGGCTGCAGCAAGCCCAATTCACCTGGATTTTTTGTGTCAATTGCCTTACAAGCAATCCGAGGCTGCTAGGAGCCGATTTTGTTTTTTTTGCGGCCACTGCCTTACAAGCAATCTCGGGCTGCTACAACCTGACTACACCTGTCTCTTTTGTGACAAATGCCTTAAAGCAATCTCATCCGGCTACAAGCCGAATTCTCCTGGCTCTTTTGTGACAACTTCCTTACAAACAATATCAGGCTGCTACAAAACGACATATCCTGCCTATTTTGTGAAAATTGCTTTACAAGCAATCTCAGGCTGATACAAGCCGACTACGACTGTCTCTTTTGTGACAACTGCCTTATAAGCAATCTCAGGCTGCAGCAAGCCCAATTCACCTGGCTTTTTGTGTCAATTGCCTTACCAGCAATCCGAGGCTGCTAGGAGCCGATTTCCCCAGGCTCTTTTGTGACAACTGCCTTACAAGCAATCTCAGGCTGATACAAGCCGACTACGCCTGTCTCTTTTGTGACAACTGCCTTACAAGCAATCCCACGCTGGTACGAGCCCATTTCTCCTGGCATTTTGTGAAAACTGCCTTTCAGGCAATCTCAGGCTTCTACGAGCCGGTCCTCCTGGCACATTTGTGAAAATTCCCATATAAGCAATCTCAGTCTGCTACAAGCCTACTCCGGGCTATTTGTGAAAACTGTCTTACAAAGTATCTCAGACTGCTACAAGCCGATTTCTCCAGCCTCTTTTGTGCCAACTGCTTCCCACCAATAACAGGCTGATACGAGCCGACTACGCCTGGACCTTCTATGTCAACTGCCTTAAAATCGATCTCCTGGCACTTTTGTGAAAATTGACTTACAAGCAATTTCAGGTTGTAGCAAGCCCAATTCTCCTGGCTTTTTGTGCAAATTGCCTTACAAGCAATCCCAGGCTGCGACGAGCCGAGTTCTCCCTGCTCTTTTGTGGCAATCTCAGTCTTCTACAAGACGAATTCTCCTTACTATTTTGTGACAACTGCCTAACAAGAAATCCGTGGCTGCTAGGAGCCGATCTTTCTTGGCTCTTTTGTGGCAACTGCCTTACAAGCAATGTCAGCCTGCTACGAGCCGTTTTCTCCTTGCTCTTTTGTGACAACTGCCTTACAGTCAAACTCAGGCTGCTACAAGCCGAATTCTTCTGGCTCTTTTTTGACAACTGCCTTACAAGCAACAGCAGGCTGCTACGAGCCAACTTCGCTTGGCTCTTTTGTGAAAATTGCATTACAAGCAATCTCAGGCTGCTAAAAGCCGAATACGACTGGCTCGTTTGTGGCAACTGCCTTGCAAGCAATATCAGGCTGCTACAAAACGACATATCTAGGTTCTTTTGTTAAAAATGACTTACAAGCAATCTCAGGCTGTTACAAATCGATCTCCTGGCTCTTTTGTGACAACTGCCTTACAAGCAATCTCAGGCTGCAGCAAACACAATTCTCCTGGCTTTTTGTGCCAATTGCCTTACAAGCAATCCCAGGCTGCTACGAGCCTATTTCACCTGGCTCTTTTGTGGCAACTGTCTTACAAGCAATCTCAGGCAGTTACGAGCCGACTGCGCCTGGCTCTTTTATGACAATGGCCTTAAAGCAGTCTGAGGATGCTACAAATCGATATCCTGCCTCTTTCGTGACAACTGCCTTACAAACAAACTCAGACTGCAGCAAGCACAAATCTCCTGGCTTTTTGTGTCAATTGCCTTCCAAGCAAACCGATGCTGCTAGGAGCCGAATTCTCCTGGCTCTTTTGTGGCAACTGCCTTACAAGCAATATCAGGCTGCCAGAAGCAGAATTCTCCTGGCACTTTTGTGACAACTGCCTTACAAGAAATCTCAGTCTGCTACAAAACGACATATCCGGGCTCTTTTGTGAAAACTGACTTAAAAGCAATCTCAAGACGATACAAGCCGACTACGCCTGGCCCTTTGTGACAACTGTCTTACACATAATCTCAGGCTGCTACAAGTCGCCATCAACTGGCTCTTTTGTGAAAACTGCAATACAAGCAATCTTAGGCTGCTACAAGCTCACTTCTCCTGTCTCTTTTGTGCCAATTGCATAAAAAAAGTTTCAGGCTGCTACGAGCCGACTTCGCCTGGCTCTTCTATGAGAACTGCCTTACAAGCAATCTCAGGCTGCTACGAGCCGACTACACCTGGCTCTTCTATAACAATTGCCTTACAAGATATCTCAGGCTGCTACAAATCGATCTCCTGGCACTTTTGTGACAACTGCCTTACAAGCAATCTCAGGCTGAAGCAAGCCCAATTCACCTGGCTTTTTGTGTCAATTGCCTTACAAGCAATCCGAGGCTACTAGGAGCCAATAACCCCTGGCTCTTTTGTGGCAACTGCCTTACAAGCAATCCGAGGCTGCAACGAGCCGAATTCTCCTTGCTCTTTTCTGGCAACTGCCTTACAATCAATTTCAGGCGGGGACAAGCCGATTTCTCCTGGCTTTTTGTGACAGCTGCCTTAAAAGCAATCTCAGGCAGCTACAATCAGACTAGGTCTGTTTCTTTTGCGACAACTGCCTTACAAGCAATCTCAGGCTGCTACAATTCGATCTCCTGGCACTTTTTGTGACAATTGCCTTACAAGAAATCTCAGGCTGCAGGAAGGCCTATTCTCCTGGCTTTTGTGACAAATGCCGTACCAGCAATCCGAGGCTGCTAGGAGCCGGTTTCTCCTGGCTCTTTTGTGGCAACTGCCTTAAAAGCAATCTCAGTCTGCTAGAAACTGACTACGCCTGTCTCTTTTGTGACAACTGCCTTACAAGCAATCTCAGGCTGATTCAAGCCGACTACGCCTCTCTCTTTTGTGACAACAGCGTTACCAGCAATCTCTGCCTGCTACAAGACGAATTCTCCCGGCTCTTTTGTGACAAATGAGTTACAAGCAATCTCAGGCTGATATAAGCCGACTACGCCCTGCTCTTCTATGTCAACTGCCTTACAAGCAATCTCAGGCTGCTGCAGATTGATCTCCTGGCTCTTTTGTGACAATTGCCTTACAAGCAATCTCAGGCTCCAGGAAGCCCAATTCTCCTGGATTTTTGTGCCAAATGCCTTACAAGCAATCCCAGGCTGCCACGAGCCGTGTTCTACTTGCTCTTTTTTGGCAACTGCCTTCCAAGCAATCTCAGGCTTCTACAAGCCGAATTTTGCTTTACAAGCAATCTCAGGCTACTACAAATCGATCTCCTGGCACAACTGCCTTATAAGCAATCTCAGGCTGCTACGAGCCGACTACGCCTGGCTCTTCTATGACAACTGCCTTACAAGCAATCTCAGGCTGCTATAAGCCGAATTCTTCTTGCTATTTTGTGACAACTGCCTTACAAGCAATCTCCGCTGCAGCAAGCCCAATTTACCTGTATTTTTGTGTCAATTGCCTTACAAGCTATCCGAGGCTGCTAGGAACCGATTTTGGCTCTTTTGTGGTAACTGCCTTACAAGCAATCTCAGGCGGCTACAAGACGAATTCTCCTGTCTTTTTGTGACAACTGCCTTACAAGCTGTCTCAGGCTGACACAAGCCGACGACGCCTGTCTCTTTTGTGACAACTGACTTACAAGGAAACACCCGCTGCTACGAGCCCATTTCTCTGGGCTTTTTGTGAAAACTGCCTTACACCCAATCTCAGGCTTCTACGAGCCGGTTCACTTGGCACATTCTTGAAAATTGCCTTACAAACAATCTCAGTCTGCTACAAGCCTACAACTATCTCTTTTTTGAAAACTTCCTTACAAGCAATCAACTTGCTGACTATGCCTCTCTCTTTTGTGACAACTGCATTACTAGCAATCTCAGGCTGATACAGGCCGACTACGCCTGTCTCTTGTGAAAACTGCCTTACAAGCAATCTCAGGCTGCTACAAGCAGAATTCTCCTGGCTCTTTTGTGACAACTGCCTCACAAGCAATATCAGGCTGCTACAAAACGACATATCCTGGCTCTTTTGTGAAAGCTGCCTTACAAGCAATCTCAGTCTGCTACTAGCTGACTACGCCTGTCACTTTTGTGACAACTGCCTTACAAGCAAACACACGCTGCTACGAGCCCATTTCTCCGGGCTTTTTGTGAAAACTGTCTTACACGCAATCTCAGGCTTCTACGAGCCGGTTCTTCTGGCACATTTGTGAAAATTGCCTTACAAGCAATCTCAGTCTGCTACAAGCCTACAACTGCTGGCTTTTGTTTTACAACTGCTTTACAATCAATCTCCTACTCCTATGGGCCGTCTTCTCCGGGCTATTTGTGAAAACGGTCTTACAAAGTATCTAAGGCAGCTACAAGACGATTTCTCCTGCCTCATTTCTGCCAACTTCCTTCCAATCTCAGGCTGCTACAAATCGATCTCCTGGCTCTTTTGTGACAACTACCTTAAAAGCAATCTCAGGGTGCTACAAGCTGACTAGGCCTGTTCCTTTTGTGACATCTGCCGTACAAGCAATCTCAGTCTGATAACAGCCGACTACGCCTGTCTCTTCTGTGACAACTGCCCTACAAGCAAACCCACGCTGCTACGAGCCGACTACCCCTGGCTCTGCCATACAAGCAATCACAGGCTGCAGCAAGCCCAATTCTCCTGGCTTTTTGTGCCAATTACCTTACAAGCAATCCCAGGCTGCTACGAGCCTATTTCTCCTTGCTCTTTTGTGGCAACTGCCTTACAAGCAATGTCAGGCTTCTACAAGCCGAAGTCTCCTGGCTATTTTGTGACAACTGGCTTACAAGATATCCCAGGCTGTAACGAACCGATTTCTCCTTGCTCTTTTCTGGCAACTGACTGACAATCAATTTCAGGCAGCTACAAATCGATCTCCTGGCTGTTTTGTGACAACTGCCTTAAACGCAATCTCAGGTTTCTACGAGACAATTCTCCTGGCGCATTTGCGAAAATTGCCTTACAAGCAATCTCAGTCTGCTACAAGCCAACACCTACTGGCTCTTATTTGACAAATGCCTTACAAGCAATCTCCGGCTGCAGCAAGCCCAAGTCAACTGGCTTTCTGTGTCAATTGCCTTACAAGCAATGTCAGGCTTCTACAAGCCGAATTCTTCTTACTATTTTGTGACAACTGCCTTACAAGCAATCCAAGGCTGCAACGAGCCGATTTCTCCTTGCTCTTTTCTGGAAACTGCCTTACAATCAATTTCAGGCGGCTACAAGCCGAATTCTCCTCGCTCTTTTGTGACAACTGCCTTACAAACAATCTCAGGCTGCTACAAGCTGACTACGCCAGTCTCTGTTGCGACAACTGCCTTACAAGCAATCTCAGGCTGATACAAACCGACTACGCCTGTCTCTTTTGTGACAACTGCCTTACAAGTAATCCCACGCTGGTACGAGCCCATTTCTCTTGGCTTTTTGTGAAAACTGCCTTACACGGAATCTCAGGCTTATACGAGCCGGTTCTCCTGGCACATTTGTGAAAATTGCCATACGAGCAATCTCAGTCTGCTACAAGCCTACAACTGCTGGCTCTTTTTTGACAACTGCCTTACAAACAATCTCCTGCTGCTATAGGCCGACTTCTCCGGGCTATTTGTGAAAACTGTCTTACAAAGTACCTCAGGCTGCTACAAGCCGATTTCTCCTGCCTCTTTTGTGCCAACTGCCTTCCCAGCAATCTCAGGCTGATACGAGCCGACTACGCCTGTTTCTTCTATGACACTTGCCTTACAAGCAATCTCAGTCTGCTACAAATCGATCTCCTGGCTCTTTTGTGACAATTGCCTTACATGCAATCCCAGTCTGCTGAGTTCTCCTTGCTCTTTTGTGGCAATCTCAGGCACCTACAAGCCGAATTCTCCTTGCTCTTTTGTGACAACTGCCTTACACGCAATCTCAGGCTGCTACAATCTAACTACGGCTGACTCTTTTGTGACAACTGCCTTACAAGCAATCTCAGGCTGTTACAGAACGACTACGCCTGTCAGTTTTAACAAATAGCCCGGAGAAATCGGCCCATAGCAGCAGGAGATTGCTTGTAAGGCAGTTGTCGAAAAAGAGCCAGCAGTTGCAGGCTTGAAGCAGACTGATATTGCTTGTAAGGCAATTTTCACAAATGTGCCATGCGAACCGGCTCGTAAAACCCTGAGATTGCGTGTAAGGCAGTTTTCACAAAAGAGACAGGTGTAATCGGATTGTATCAGCCTGAGATTGCTTGTAAGGCATTTGTCACAAAAAGCCAGGAGAAATGGGCTCGTAGCTGCGTGGGATTGCTTGTAAGGCAATTCTGACAAAAATCTATGAGAATTGGGCTTGCTGCAGCCTGAGATAGCTTGTAAGGCAGTTGCCACAAAAGAGCCAGGTGAAATAGGCTCGTACCAGCCTGAGATTGCTTGTAAGGCAGTCTTCACAAATGAGCCAGGAGATGTCGATTTGTAGCAGCCTGAGATTGCTTGTAAGGCATTGTTACAAAAAAAACACGCGTAGTATTCTTGTAGCAGCCTGAGATTACTTTTAAGGCAGTTACCACAAAAGAGCAAGCAGGTGTCGTCTTTCCACAGCCAGATATTTCTTGAAAGGCAATTTTCACAAAAAATCCAGGAGAACCGGATCGTAGAAGCCTGACATAGATTGTAAGGCAGTTGTCACAAAAGAGGCAGAAGAAATCGGCTTGTAGCAGCCTGAGATTGCTTGTGAGGTAATTGTCACTAAAGAGCCACGAGAATTCGGCTTGTAGCAGCCTGAGATTGCTTGTAAGGCAGTTGCAACAAAATAGCCAGGGGAAATAGGCTCCTAGCAGCCTCGGATTGCTTTTAAGGCATTTGACACAAAAAGCAAGGAGAATTGGGCTTGATGCAGCCGGAGATTGCTTGTAAGGCAGTTGTCACGAAAAAGCCAGTAGATCGATTTGAAGCATCCTGAGATTGCTTGTAAGGCAGTTGTCATAAAAGAGCCAGGCGTAGTCGGCTCGTAGCAGCCTGAGATTGCTTGGAAGGAAGTTGGCACAAAAGAGCAAGGGGAAATCGGTTGGTCGCAGCCTGGGATTGCCTGTAAGGCAGTTGTCATAAAAAAGCCAGGAGAATTCGGCTTGTAGCAGACTGATATTGCTTGTAAGGAAATTGTCATAAATGAGCCAGGCGTAGTCGGCTCGTAGCAGCCTGAGATTGCTTGTAAGGCAGTTGTCATAAAAGAGCTAGGAGAATTCGGCTTGTAACAGCCTAAGATTGCTTGTATGGCAGTTGTCACAAAAGAGCCAGGAGAATTCGGCTTGTAGAAGTCTGACATTGCTTGTAAGGCAATTGTCATAAAAGATCCAGGCGTCGTCGGCTCGTAGCCGCCTGAGATTGTTTGGAACGAAGTTGGCACAAAAGTGGCAGGAGAAATCGTCTTGTAGCAGCCTGAGATTCTTTGTAAGACAGTTTTCACAAAGAGCCCGGAGATGTCGGCCCATAGCAGCAGGAGATTGCTTGTAAGGCAGTTGTCAAAAAAGAGCCAGCAGGTGTTGGCTTGTAGCAGACTGAGTTGGCTTGTAGGGCAATTTTCACAAAAGAGACAGGCGTAGTCGGATTGTATCAGCCAGAGATTGCTTGTAAGGCATTTGTCACAAAAAGCCAGGAGACATGGGCTCGTAGCTGCGTGGGATTGCTTGTAATGCAATTGTCACAAAAAGGCTGGAGAAATGTGCTCGTAGCTTCGTGGGATGGCTTGTAAGGCAAAACGCTATGAGAATTGGGCTTGCTGCAGCCTGAGATTGCTTGTAAGGCAGTTGTCACAAAAGAGCTAAGAGATCGATTTGTAACAGCATGCGATTGCTTGTAAGGCATTTGTCATAGAAGAGCCAGGCGTAGTCGGCTCGAAGCACCCTGAGATTGCTTGTAAGGCAGTTGCCACAAAGAGCGATGTGATATAGGCTCGTAGCACCCTGGGATTGCTTGTAAGGCAATTGGCACCAAAAGCAAGGAGAATTGGTCTTCCGGCTTCCTGAGATTGCTTGTAAGGCAGTTGTCACAAATGATCCAGGAGATGTCGATTTGTAGCCGCCTGAGATTGCTTGTAAGGCATTGTCAGACAAGAGCCAGGCGTAGTCGTCTTGTAGCAGCCTGAGATTGCTTCAAAGGCAATTTTCACAAAAGATCCAGGGGAACCGGCTCGTAGAAGACTGAGATTGATTGTAAGGCAGTTTTCACAAAAGAGCCAGTTGATAGCGACTTGTAGCAGCATGAGATTATGTGTAAGACAGTTGTCACAAAAGGGCAGGCGTAGTCGTCTTGTAGCAGCCTGAGATTGCCTTTAATTCAGTTGTCAGAAAAGAGCTAGGAGAATTCGGCATGAAAAAGCCTACGATTGCTTGTCAGGCAGTTGCCACAAACGAGCAAAGAAAAATCGGCTCGTAGCAGACTGGGATTGGTTGTAAGGCAATTGGCACAAAAAGCCAAGAGAATTCGGCTTGCTGCAGCCTGGCATTGCTTGTAAGGCAGTTGTCACAAAAGAGCCAGGAGATCGATATGTAGCAGCCTGAGATTGCTTGTAAGGCAGTTGTCATAGAAGAGCCAAAAGTAGAGATGCTTTGTAACACAGTTTTTAAAAATAGCCCGGAGAAGTCGGCCCATAGCAGCCTCAGATTGCTTGTAATGAAGTTTTCACAGAAGAGCCAGCACGTGTAGGCTTCTATCAGCCTGAGATTGCTTGTAAGGCAGTCCTCACAAAAGAGCCAGGCGTATTCAGCTTGTAGCAGCCTGATATGGCTTGTAAGGCAATTTTCACAAATGATCCAAGAGAAGTCGGCTCAAGGCAATTTTCACAAATGATCCAACAGAAGTCGGCTCGTAGCAGCCTGACATTGCTTGTGAGGTAGTTTTCACAAAAGAACTAGAAGAATTCGGCTTGTAGCAGCCTGAGATTGCTTGTAAGGCAGTTGTCGAAAAAGAAATAGGCGTGTTCGGCTTGTAGCAGCCTGAGATTTTTTTAAGGCAATTTTCACAATAGAGCAAGGAGAAATCGGATCGTACAAGCCTGGGATTGTTTGTACGGCAATTGGCACAAAAAGCCAGGAGAATTGGACTTGCTGCAGCCTGAGATTGCTTGTAAGGCAGTTGTCACAAAAAGCCAGGAGAAATGGGCTCGTAGCTGCGTGGGATTGCTTGTAAGGCAATTCTCACAAAAAGCTATGAGAATTGGGCTTGTTGCAGCCGGAGATTGCTTGTAAGGCTCGTAACTGCCTGAGATTGCTTGTAAGACAGTTGCCACAAAAGAGCCAGGTGAAATAGGCTCGTAGCAGACTGGGATTGCTTGTAAGGCAATTGGCACATAAAGCCAGGAGAATTGTGCTTGCTGCAGCCTGAGATTGCTTGTAAGGCAGTTGTCACAAAAGAGCCAGGAGATCGATTTGTAACAGCCTGAGATTGCTTGTAAGTCATTTTTAACAAAAGAACCTAGATATGTCGTTTTGTAGCAGCCTGATATTGCTTGCAAGGCAGTTGCCACAAACGAGCCAGCCGTATTCGGCTTTTAGCAGCCTGAGATTGCTTGTAATGCAATTTTCACAAAAGAGCCAAGCGAAGTTGGCTCGTAGCAGCCTGATGTTGCTTGTAAGGCAGTTGTCAAAAAAGAGCCAGAAGAATTCGGCTTGTAGCAGCCTGAGTTTGACTGTAAGGCAGTTGTCACAAAAGAGCAAGGAGAAAACGACATTGCTTGTAAGGCAGTTGTCACAAAAGACCCAGGAGATCGATTTTAGCAGCCTGCGATTGTTTGTAAGGCAGTTGTCATAGAAGAGCCAGAAGAATTCGGCTTGTAGCAGCCTGAGATTGCTTGTAAGGCAGTTGTCATAGGAGAGCCGGAAGATTTCGGCCTGTAGCAGACTGAGATTGCTTGAAAGGCAATTTTCTCAAATGTGCTAGGACAACCGGCTTTTTTCTAAAAAACCACGAGAAATCGGCTCGTAGCAGCGTGGGATACCTTGTAAGGCAATTGGCACAAAAAGCCAGGAGAATTGGGCTTGCTGCAGCCTGAGATTGCTTGTAAGGCAGTTGTCACAAAATAGCCAGGAGATGTCGTTTTGTAGTAGCCTGAGATTGCTTGTAAGGCAGTTGCCACAAAAGTGCCAGGAGAAATCGGCTCCTAGATCCTCAGTTTGCTTGTAAGTCATTTGAAACCAAAGGCCACGAGAATTGGCCTTACTGCAGCTTGAGATTGCTTTTAAGGCAGTTGTCACGTAAGAGCAAGGAGTTCGATTTGTAGCATCTTGAGATTGCTTGTAAGGCAGTTGTCATAAAATAGCCAGGCTTAGTCGGATCGTAGCAGCCTGAGATTGCTTGGAAGGAAGTTGGCGCAAATGAGGCAGGAGAAATCGGCTTGTAGGAACGTGAGATCCTTTGTAATACAGTTTTTACAAATAGCCCGGAGAAGTCGGCCCATAGCCGCAGAAGATTGCTTGTAAGGCAGTTGTCAAAAAAGAGCCAGCAGGTGTTGGCTTGTAGCGGACTGAGATTGCTTTAAGGCAATTTTCACAAATGTGCCATTAGAAGCGGCTCGTAGAAACCTGAGATTGCGTGTAAGGCAGTTTTCACAAAAGAGACAGGAGTAGTCGGCTTGTATCAGCCTGAGATTGCTTGTAAGGCAGTTGTCACAAAAGAGCCAGATGTCAATTTGTAGCAGCCTGAGATTGCTTGTAAGGTAGTTGTCACAAAAGAGCCAGGAGAAATCGGCTCCTAGATTCCTTGGCATTCTTGTAAGTCAATTGAAACCAAAGGCCACGAGAATTGGCCTTACTGCAGACTGAGATTGCTTATAACAGCCTGAGATCCTTTGTAAGACAGTTTTCACAAATAGCTCGGAGAAGTCGGCCCATAGCTGCAGGAGATTGCTTTTATAGCAGTTGTCAAAAAACAGACAGCAGGTGTAGGCTTGTAGCAGACTGAGATTGCTTGTAAGGCAATTTTCACAAATGTGCCAGGAGAACCGGCCCGTAGAAGCCTGAGATTGCGTGTAAGGCATTTTTCACAAAAAGCCTAGAAAAATGAGCTCGTAGCAGCGGGGGATTGCTTGTAAGGCAATTGGCACAAAAAGCCAGGAGAATTCGGCTTGTAGAAGCCTGAGATTGTTTGTAAGGCAGTTGCCATAAAAGAGCAAGGAAATATTGGCTCGTAGCAGCCTGGGATTGCTTGTAAGGCAATTCGCACAAAAAGCCAGGAGAATTGGGCTTGCTGCAGACTGATATTACTAGTAAGGCAGTTTTTACAAAAGAGCCTGGAGATCGATTTGTTGCAGCCTAAGATTGCTTGTAAGGCAGTTGTCATTGAAGAGCCAGGCGTAGTCAACTCCTAGCAGCCTGAGATTGCTTGTAAGGCAGTTGTCACAAAAGAACCAGGAGTATTCGGCTTGTAGCAGACTGAGATTTCTTGTAAGCCAGTTACCACAAAAGAGCCAGGAGAAATAGGCTCCTAGCAGCCTGAGATTGCTTTATGTCAGTTTTCACAGAAGAGCCAGCAGGTGTAGGCTTGTATCAGCCTCAGATTGATTGTAAGGCAGTTGTCACACAAGAGAAAGGCGTAGTCAGCTTGTAGCCGCCTGGGATTGCTTGTAAGGCAGTTGTCACAAAAGAGCCAGGAGATCGATTTGTAGCAGCTTAAGATTGCTTGTAAGATATTGAAGAGTCAGGCGTAGTCGGCTCCTAGCAGCAAGAGATTGCCTGTAAGTCAGTTGTCACAAAAGAGCCAGGAGAATTCGGCTTGTAGAAGCCAGAGATTGCTTGTAAGGCAGTTGCCACAAAAGAGCCAGTTGAAATTGTCTCGTAGCAGCCTGAGATTGCTTGTAAGGCAATTGGCACGAAAAGCCAGGAGAATTGGGCTTGCTGCTGCCTGAGATTGCTTGTAAGGCAGTTACCACAAAAGAGCAAGCAGGTGACGTCTTGTAACAGCCTGATATTTCTTGAAAGGCAATTTTAACATAAGATCCAGGAGAACCGGCGCGTAGAAGCCTGAGATTGCTTGTAAGGCAGTTGTCACGAAAAAGCCAGGAGATCGATTTGCAGCATCCTGAGATTGCTTGTAAGGCCGTTGTCATAAAAGAGCCAGGCGTAGTCGGCTCGTAGCAGCCTGAGATTGCTTGGCACAATAGAGGCAGGAGAAATCGTCTTGCAGGAGACTGAGATGCTTTGTAAGACAGTTTCCACAAAGAGCCCGCAGACGTCGGCCCATAGCAGCAGGAGATTGCTTGTAAGGCAGTTGTCAAAAAATAGCCATCAGGTATTGGCTTGTAGCAGACTGAGATTGCTTCTTAAGGCAGTTGTCACAAAAGAGCCAGGAGATATCGATTTGTAGCAGCCTGAGAATGCTTGTATGGCAGTTTTCACAAAAGAACCATTTGAAGGCGACTTGTAGCAGCCTGAGATTATGTTTAAGAGAGTTGTCACAAAAGGGCCAGGAGTAGTCGGCTTGTAGAAGCCTGAGATTGCTTTTAAGGCAGTTGTCGTAAAATAGCCACAAGAATTCGGCTTGTAAAAACCTGAGATTGCTTGTAACGCAGTGGACACAAAAGAGCAAGGAGAAACGGCTCGTAGCAACCTGGGATTGCTTGTAAAGCAATTGGCACCAAAAGTCAGGAGAATTGTGCTTGATGCAGCCTGAGATTGCTAGTAAGGCAGTTGTCACAAAAGAGGCAGGAGAATTCGGCTTGGAGCAGTCCGAGATTGCTGGTTATGCAGTTGCCACAAAAGAGCCAGGTGAAATAGGCTCGTAGCAGCCTGTGATTGCTTGTAAGGCAATTGGCACAAAAAGCCGGGAGAATTGGTCTTCCTGCAGCCTGAGATTGCTTGTAAGGCAGTTGTCACAAATGAACCAGGAGATGTCGATTTGTAGCAGCCTGAGATTGTTTGTATGGCATTGTCACAAAAGAGCCAGGCGTAGTCGGCTTGTAGCAGCCTGAGATTGCTTGAAAGGCAATTTTCACAAAAGATCCAGGAGAACCGGTTCGTAGAAATCTGAGATAGCTTGTAAGGCAGTTGTCACAAAAGAGGCAGGAGAATTCGGCTTGTAGCAGCCTGAGATTGCTTGTAAGGATGTTGCCACAAAAGAGCCAGGAGAAATAGGCTCCGAGCAGCCTCGGATTGCTTGTAAGGCAATTGACAAAAAAGCCAGGAGAATTGGGCTTGCTTCAGCGTGAGATTGCTTGTATGCCAATTGTCAGGAAAGAGCCAGGAGATCGATTTGAAGCATCCTGCTTGTAAGGCAGTTTTCACAAAAGAGCCAGGCGTAGTCGGCTCGTAGCAGCCTGAGATTGCTCGGAAGGAAGTTGACACAAAAGAGGCAGGAGAAATCGGCTTGAGATTCTTTGTAAGACAGTTTTCACAAAGAGCCCGGAGAAGTCGGCCCATAGCAGCAAGAGATTGCTTGTAATGCAGTTGTTCCAAAAAAGCCAGAAGAGGCAGATGTCGATTTGTAGCTATCTGAGATTGCTTATAAGGCAGTTGTCACAAAAGAGACAGGCGTAGTCGGATTGTAGCAGCCTGAGATTGCTTGTAAGGCAGTTGTCACAAGAGAGCCAGGAGATGTCGATTTGTAGCAGCCTGAGATTGCTTGTAATACAATTGTCATAAAACAGACAGTCGATGTTTTGTATCAGCTTGAGATTGCCTGTAAGGCAGTTGTCACAAAGAGCCAGCAGAATTCGGCTTGGAGCAGCCTGAGATTTCTTGTAAATCAGTGAATTCGGCTCGTAACAGCCTGGGCTAGCTTGGGAGTCAATTGGCACAAAAAGCCAGGAGAATTCAGCTTGCAGCAGCCTGAGATTCGTTGTAGGCAGGTGTCACAAAAAGCCAGGAGAAATGGTCTCGTAGCTGCGTGGGATTGCTTGTAATGCATTGTCACAAAAAAAACAGGCGTAGTCGGCTTGTAGCAGCCTGAGATTGCTTGTAAATCAGTTGTCACAAAAGAGCCAGGTGAATTCTGCTCGTAGGAGCCAGGGATTGCTTGTAAGGAAGTTACCACAAAAGAGTCAGGTGAAATAGGCTCGTAGCAGCCTGAGATTTCTTGTAAGGCAATTTTCACAAAAGAGCCAAAATAAGTCGGCTCCTAGCCGCCTGATATTGCTTATAAGGCAATTTTCACAAAAGAGCAAAGAGAAGTCGGCTCGTAGCAGCCTGACATTGCTTGTAAGGCAGTTGTCACAAAGGAGCCAGAAGAATTCGGCTTGTAGCAGCCTGAGATTGATTGCAAGGCCGTTATCACAAAAGAGCAAGGAGAAGACGGCTCGTAGCAGGCTGGCATTGCTTGTAAGGCAGTTGTCAGAAAAGAAACAGGCGTGTTCGGCTTGTAGAAGCCAGAGATTGCTTCTAAGGATATTTTCACAAAATAGCGTAAAGAAGTCGGCTCGTGGCAGCCTGACATTGCTTGTAAGGCAGTTGTCACAAAAGAGCCAGGAGAATTCGGCTTGTAGAAGCTAGAGAATGCTTGTGAAACAGTTGCCACAAAAGAGCATGGAGAAATCGGCTCGTAGCAGCCTGGGATTGCTTTAAGGCAATAGGCACAAAAAGCCATAAGAATTGGGCTTGCTGCTGCCTGAGATTGCTTGTAAGGCAGTTGACACAAAAGAGCCAAGAGATCGATTTGTAGCAGCCTAAGATTGCTTGTACGGCAGTTGACATTGAAGAGACAGGCGTAGTCGGCTCTTAGAAGCCTGAGAATGCCTGTAAGGCAATTGTCACAAAAGAGTCAGTAGAATTCGGCTTGCAGCAGCCTGAGATTTCTTGTAAGGCAGTTGCCACAGAGGAGCCAGTTGAAATAGGCACGTAGCAGCGTGGCATTGCTTGTAAGTCAATTGGCAAAAAAAGCCAGGAGAATTGGGCTTGGAATTGGGAGATTGCTTGTAAGGCAGTTTTCACAAATGAGCCAGGAGATGTCGATTTGTAGCAGCCAGAGATTTCTTGTAAGGCAGGTACCACAAAAGAGCAAGGAGGTGTCGTCTTGTAACAGCCTGCTATTGCTTGAAAGCAATTTTCACATAAGATCCAGGAGAACCGTCACGTAGAAGCCTGAGATGGCTTGTAAGGCAGTTGTCACAAAAGAGGCAGGAGAATCGGCTTGTAGCTGCCTGAGATTGCTTGTAAGACAATTGACACAAAAAGCCAGGAGAATTGGGCTTGCTGCAGCCTGAGATTACTTGTAAGGCATTTGTCACGAAAAGCCAAGAGATCGATTTGTAGCATCCTGAGATTGCTTGTATGGCAGTTGTCAGAAAAGAGACAAGCGTAGTCGGCTTGTATCAGCCTGACATTTCTTGTAAGGCAGTTTTCAGAAAAGAGCCAGGATATGTCGTTTTGTAGCAGCCTGATTGGTTGAAAGGCAGTTGTCACAAAAGAGCCAGGAGAATTCGGCTTGTAGCAGCCTGAGATTGCTTGTAAGGCAGTTGCCACGAAAGAGCCAGGAGAAATCGACTCCTAGCAGCCTCGGATTGCTTGTAAGGAAATTGACACAAATAGCCAGGAGAATTGGGCTTGCTGCAGCCTGAGATTCCTTGTAAGGCAGTTTTCACAAAAGAGCCAGGAGATATCGATTTGTAGCAGCCTGAGAATGCTTGTAAGGAATTGTCACAAAGGAGCCAGGCGTAGTCGGCTTGTAGCAGCCTGAGATTGCTTGTAAATCAGTTGTCACAAAAGAGCCAGGTGAATTCGACTCGTATCAGCCTGGGATTGCTTGTAAGGCAAATGGCACAAAAAGCCAGGAGAATTTGGCTTGCTGCAGCCTGAGATTCGTTGAAGGCAGTTGTCACAAAATCCAGGAGAAATGGGCTCGTAGCTGCGTGGGATTTCTTGTAAGGCAATTCACACAAAAAGCTATGAGAATTGGGCTTGCTGCAGCCGGAGATTGCTTGGAAAGCAGTTGGCACAAAAGAGGCAGGAGGAATCGGCTTGTAGAAGCCTGAGATCCTCTGTAAGACAGTTTTCACAAATAGCCGGGAGAAGTCGTCCCATAGCAGAAGGAGATTGCTTTTAATGTCAGTTATGAAAAAAGAGCCAGTATGTGTAGACTTGTAGCAGCCTGAGATTGCTTGAAAAGCAATTTTCCCAAAAGATCCAGGAGAACCTGCTCGTAAAAGCCTGAGATAGCTTGTAAGTCAGTTGTCACAAAAGGGCCAGGAGATCGATTTCTAACAACCTGAGATTGCTTGTAAGTGAATTGTCATAGAAGAGCCGGGCGTAGTCGGCTCGTAGCAGCCTGAGATTGCTTCGAAGACAGTTGGCACAAAAGAGGCAGGAGAAATCGGGTTGTTGAAGGCTGAGGTCCTTTGTAAGGCAGTTTTCACAAATAGCCCGGAGAAGTCGGTCCATAGCAGCCTGACATTGCTTGTAAAGCAGTTGTCACAAAAGAGACAGAAGAATTCGGCTTGTATCAGCCTGAGATTGCTTGTAAGGCAGTTGTCACAAAAGAGACAGGCGTAGTCAGCTTGTAGCAGTCTGGGATTTCTTGTAAGGCAATTGGCAAAAAATGCCAGGAGAATTCGGCTTGCAGCAGCCTTAGATTGCTTGTAAGGCAGTTGTCACGAAAGAGCCAGGAGATCGATTTATAGCAGCCTGAGATTGCTTGTAAAGCAGTTGTCATAAAAGAGCCAGGCGTAGTCGGGTCGTAGCAGCCTGAGATTGCTTGGAAGGCAGTTGGCACAAAAGAGGCAGGAGAAATAGGATTGTAGAAGCCAGGAGATCCTTTGTAAGACAGTTTTCACAAATAGCCTGGAGAAGTCGGCCCATAGCAGCAGGAGATTGCTTGTATGGCAGTTGTCAAAAAAGAGCCAGCAGGTGCAGGCTTGTAGCAGATTGAGATTGCTTGTAACGCAATTTTCACAAATGTACCAGGAGAACCGTCTTGTAGAAACCTGAGAATGGGTTGTATCAGCCTTAGATTGCTTGTAAGGCAGTTTTCACAAAAGAGCCAGGATATGTCCGTTTGTAGGAGCATAAGATTGCTTGTAAAGAAGTTGCTACTTAAGAGCCAGGCGTATTCGGCTTGTAGCAGCCTGAGATTAATTGTAAGGCAGTTTTCACAAAAGAGCCAAAAGAAGTCGGCTCGTAGCAGACTGACATTGCTTGTAAGGCAGTTGTCACAAAAGAGCCAGGAGAATTCGGCTGGTACTAGCTGGCGATTACATGTAAGGCAGTTGCCACAAAAGAGCCTGGAGAAATCGGCTCGTAGCAGCCTGGGATTGCTTGTAAGGCAATTGGCAAAAAAGAATTTTCCCGTTTGATCGAATCCACAATATATTGGTATTCATTTGTCGGGAATTTCTTGCCTCTCCATAATTACAAAAGATTTTTCTACACCATGACTAAAGTCGAGGCGAAATTCAACGATATTGGTACTAGTGTTAGCTCATTTGCGGAAATTTTCATCCGGCCGTAAACTGGCAAATCAGTCATATTACACTTGTTTATAAATTTTTCCAGTAAAAGAAATATTTTCAAAATGTGTATCAAATAATGTGCAATTATTTGATTTGTGTATTTTTACAGTGATTTTTCATTTGGTCAGATAGTAAAAAGTACAGCTTTCATCATGTGCCCGGTATGTCCTCTGACAATTTACAGCGTCCGAATTCCAGTGTGCACAATGAAACTGCATTTCTAATTTTTCCGTTTTATCGCATCCACTAAATATTGGTGACCAATTGTAGAGAATTTCTTGCCTTATCCATAATTACAAAAGTATTTTCTACACCTTGATTAGAGTCCAGGCGAAATTCAACGATATGGGGACTTGTGTTAGCTCATTTGCGGAAATTTCCATGCGAATCCACTAAATATTGCTGTCCAATTGTCGGGTATTTCTTGCCTTATCCATAATTACAAATGTTTTTTCTACACATTGACTAGTGTCGAGGCGAAATTCAACGATATGGAGACTTGTGTTAGCTCATTTGCGGAAATTTTCATGCGGCCTTAAAATTGGAAATCAGTCATATTTCACTTGTTTATAACTTTTTTCCAGTAAATGAAATATTTTCAAAATTGTTAGCAAATTGTGTGCAATTATTTGTTTTGTCTATGTTTACAGGGATTTTTCTTTTGGTCAGATATTAAAAAGTAGAGCTTTCACCATGTGCGCGGTATGTCGTCTGACAATTTACAGGGTCCGAATTCCAGTGTGCACAATAAAACTGCATTTCTAATTTTTCCTTTTTATCGTATCCACTAAATATTGGTGTTCAGTTGTCGGGAATTTCCATAATTACAAAAGTTTTTTCTACACATTGACTAGATTCGAGGCAGTTGTCACAAAAGAGATGTCGATTTGTAGCGGCCTGAGATTACTTGTAATGCAGTTGCCACAAAAGAGGAAGCGGGTGTATGTTTGTAGCAGACTGAGATTGCTTTTTAGGCTATTTTCACAAATGTCCCAAGAGAACCGGCTCGTAGAAGCCTGACATTGCGTGTAAGGCAGTTTTCACAAAAAGCTAGGAGAAATCGGCTCGTAGCAACGTGGGATTTCTTGTAAGGCAATTGGCACAAAAGAGACAGGCGTAGTCGGCTTGTATCAGCCTGAGATTGCTTGTAAGACAGTTGTCAAAAAAGAGACAGGCGTAGTCGGCTTTTATCAGTCTGAGATTTCTTGTAAGGCAGTTTTCACAAAAGAGCCAGGAGATCGATTTGTAGCAGCCTGAGATTGCTTGTAAGGCAGTTGACACAGAAGAGCCAGGCGTAGTCGGCTCGTAGCAGCCTGAGATTGCTTGTAAAGCAGTTGTCACAAAAGAACCAGGAGAATTCGTCTTGTAGCAGCCTGAGATTGCTTGTAAGGCAGTTGCCAGAAAAGAGCCAGGTGAAATAGGCTCGTAGCAGCCTGGGATTACTTTTAAGGCAATTGGCACAAAAAGCCAGGAGAATTGGACTTGCTGCAGCCTGAGATTGCAGTAGTCACAAAAAGCCAGGAGAAATGTGCTCGTAGCTGCGTGGGATTACTTGTATGGCAATTTGTAAAGAAAGCCAAGAGAATTGGGTGTGCTGCAGCCTCAGATTGCTTGTAAGGCAGTTGCCATAAAAGAGAAAGTCGTAGGCGGCTTGTATCAGCCTGATATTGCTTGTAAGGCAGTTTCTCACAAAAGAGACAGGCGTAGCCGGCTTGTCTCAGCCTGATATGTCTTGTAAGGCAGTGTTCACAAAAGTCCAGGATATGTCGTTTTGTAGTAGCCTGAGATTGCTTGTAAGGCAGTTGCCACAAAAGAGCAAGGAGAAATCGGTTCTAGCATCCTCGGTTTGCTTGTAAGTCAATTGAAACCAAAGGCCACGAAAATTGGGCTTGCTGCAGCCTGTGATATCTTGTAAGGCAGTTGTCACGTTAGAGCAAGGAAATCGATTTGTAGCCTCTTGAGATTGCTTGTAAGGCAGTTGTCATAAAAGACCCAGGCGTAGTCGGCTCGTAGCAGCCTGAGATTGCTTGGAAGGAAGTTGGCACAAAAGAGGCAGGAGAAATCGGCGTGTAGTAGCTTGAGATCCTTTGTAACACAGTTTTCACAAATAACCCGGAGAAGTCGGCCGATAGCAGCAGAAGATTGCTTGTAATGCAGTTGTCAAAAAGTGCCAGCAGGTTTTGGCTTGTAGCAGACTAGATTGCTTGTAAGGCAATTTTCACAAATGTTCCAGGAGAACCAGCTCGTAGAAGTCTGAGTTTGCGTGTAAGGCAGTTTTCACAATAGAGCCAGGAGAATTAGGCTTGTAGAAGCCAGAGATTGCTTGTAATGCATTTCTCACACTAGAGACAAGAGAAGTCGGCTCGTAGCAGCCTGACATTGCTTGTAAGGCAGTTTTCACAAAAAGACAGGAGAAATTGTTTCGTAGCAGCGGGGGATTGCTTGTAAGGCAATTGGCACAAAAACCCATGGGTATTGGGCTTGCTGGAACCTGAGATTGCTTGTAACGCAGTTCTCACAAAAGAGCCAGGAGATGTCGATTTGTAGCAGCCTCAGATTGATTGTAAGGCAGTTGTCACAAAAGAGACAGACGTAGTCAGCTTGTAGCAGCCTGGGATTGCTTGTAAGGCAATTGGCACAAAAAGCAAGGAGAATTGGGCTTACTGCAGCCTGATATTGCTAGAAAGGCAGTTGTCACAAAAGAGCCAGGTGATCGATTTGTAGCAGCCTAAGATTGCTTGTAAGGCAGTTGATATTGAAGAGCCAGGCGTAGTCGGATCCTAGCAGCCTGAGATTGCCTGTAAGGCAGTTGTCACAAAAGATCCAGGTGAAATAGGCTCGTAGCAGCGTGGGATTGCTTGTACGGCAATTGGCACAAATAACCAGGAGAATAGGGCTTGCTGCAGCATGAGATTGCTTGTAAGGCAGTTGTCACGAAAGAGGCAGAAGATCGATTGTAGCAGCCTGAGATTGCTTGGAAGGTAGTTGGCACAAAAGTGGCACGAGTACTCGGCTTGTAGGAGCCAGAGATTCTTTGTTAGACATTTTTCAAAATAGCCCGGACAAGTCTGCCCATAGAAGTAGGAGATTGCTTGTAAGGCAGTTGTCAAAAAAGAGCCAGCAGTTGTTGGCTTGTAGCAGACTAAGATTGCTTGTAAGTCAGTTGTCAGAAAAGAGCCAGGAGAATTCGGCTTGTGAATCCTTACATTGCTTGTAAGACAATTTTGACAAATGAGCCAAGAGAAGTCGGCTCATAGCAGCCTGACATTGCTTGTAAGGCAGTTGTCACAAAAGAGCAAGGAGAAATCGGCTTGTAGCAGCCTGAGATACTTTGTAAGACAGTTTTCACAAATAGCCCTAAAAGTCGGCCCATAGAAGCCTGAGATTGCTTTCAATGCAGTTTTCACAGAAGAGCCAGCAGGTGTAGGCTTGTATCAGCCTGAGATTGCTTGTAAGGCAGTTTTCACAAACGAGCCAGGATATGTCGTTTTGTACCAACCTGAGATTGTTTGTAATGCAATTTTCACAAAAAGCTAGAAGTCGGCTCGAAGCAACCTGAAATTGCTTGTAAGGCAGTTGTCACAAAAGAGCCAGAAGAATTCGGCTCGTAGCAGCTTGACATTGCTTGTAAGGGAGTTGTCACAAAAGAGACAGGCATAGTCGGCTTGTATCAGACTGACATTGCTTGTAAGGCAATTGGCACAAGAAGCCAGGAGAATTGGGTTTGCTGCTGCCTGAGATTGCTTGTAAGGCAGTTGTCACGAATGAGCAGGGAGATCGATTTGTAGCAGCCTGAGATTGCTTGTAAAGCAGTTTTCACAAAAGAGCCAAGAGAAATCGGCTCGAAGCAGACTGAGATTGCTTGTTAGGCAGTTTTCATAAAAGAGCCAGGCGTAGTCGGCACGTAGCAGCCTGAGATTGCTTGTAATGCAGTTGTCACAAAAGAGCCAGGAGATGTCGATTTGTAGCAGCCTGAGATTGCTTGTAAGGCAGTTGTCATAGAAGAGCCAGGCGTAGTCGGCTCGTAGCAGCCTGAGATTGCTTGTAAGGCAGTTTCCACAAAAGAGCCAGTTGAAATAGGCTCGTAGCAGCCTGGGATTGCTTGTAAGGCAATTGGCACAAAAAGCCAGGAGAATTGGGCTTGCTGCAGCCTGAGATTGAGCCAGGAGATGTCGAATTCTAGCAGCCTGAGATTGCTTGTAAGGCATAGTCACAAAAGAGCCAGGCGTAGTCGGCTTGTAGCAGACTGAGATTGCTTGTAAGGCAGTTACCACCAAAGAACAAGCAGGTGTCGTCTTGTAGCAGCCTGAAATTGCTTGAAAGACAATTTTCACAAAAGATCCAGGAGAACCGGCTCGTAGAAGCGTGAGATTGTTTGTAACGCATTTGGGACAAAAGAGCCAGGAGAACCGGCTCGTAGAAGCGTGGGATTGCTTGTATGGCAATTGGCACAAAGGAGCCAGGAGAATTCGCCTTGTCGCAGCCTGAGATTGCTCGTAAGGAATTTGCCAAAAAAGAGCCAGGAGAAGTCGGCTCGTAGCAGCCTGGGATTGCTTGTAAGTTAATTGGCACAAAAAGCCAGGAGAATTGGTTTTGCTGCAGCCTGAGATTCGTTGTAACTCTGTTCTTACAAAATTCCAGGAGAAAAGGGCTCGTAGCTGCGTGGGATTGCTTGTAAGGTAATTGGAACAAAAAGCCATGAGAATTGGGCTTGCTGCAGCCTGAAATTGCTTGTAAAGCAGTTGTCAGAAAAGAGCCATGATAATTCGGCTACTAGAAGCCTGAGTTTGCTTGTAACGCAGTTGCCCCAAAGAGCAAGGAGGAATCGGCTCGTAGAAGCCGGGGATTGCATGTAAGGCATTTGTCACAAAATAGCCAGGAGAATTCGGCTTGTAGAACACTGAGATTGCTTGTAGAGCAGTTGCCTCAAAAGAGCCAGGAGAAATCGGCTCGTAGCAGCCTGGGATTGCTTTCAAGACAATTGCCACAAAAAGCCAGGAGAATTGGGCTTGCTGCAGCCTGAGATTGCTTGTAAGGCAGTTGTCACAAAAGAGACAGGAGATCGATCTCTATCAGCCTGAGATTGCTTGTGAGGCAGAGTCAGGCGTAGAGATCGTTCGTAAGACAGTTTTCACAAATAGCCCGGAGAAGTCGGCCCATAGCAGACTGAGATTGCTTGTAAGGCAATTTTCACGGAAGAGCCAGCAGGTGTAGGATTGTATCAGCCTGAGATTGCTTGTAAGGCAGTTTTCACAAAAGATCCAAGATATGTCGTTTTGTAGCAGCCTGAGATTGATTGTATGGCAGTTGCCACACAGGATCTAGGCGTATTCGGCTTTTAGCAGCCTGAGATTGCTTGTAAGGCAGTTTTCACAAAAGAGCCAAGAGAAGTCGGCTCGTAGCATCCTCACATTGCTTGTAAGGCACTTTTCACAAAAGAACCAGGAGAATTCGGCTGGTAGCAGCCGGCGATTGCATGTAAGGCAGTTGCCACAAAAGAGCCTGGAGAAATCGGCTCGTAGCTCCCTGGGATTGCTTGTAAGGCAATTGGCAAAAAAGAATTTTCCTTTTTTATCGAATCCACAAAATATTGGTGTTCATTTGTCGTGAATTTCTTGCCTTATCGATAATTACAAAAGATTTTTCTACACCTTGACTAAAGTCGAGGCGAAATTCAACAATATTGGGACTAGTGTTATAGCTCATTTGCGGAAATATTCATGCGGCCCTAAACTGGCAAATCAGTCATATTTCATTTGTTTATAAATTTTTCCAGTAAAAGAAATATTTTCAAAATGGGTGTCAAATTGTGTGCAATTATTGGATTTGTCTATGTTTACGGGGATTTGTCATTTGGTCAGATAGTAAAAAGTACAGCTTTCACCATGTGCGCGGTATCTCGCATGACAAGTTAGAGCGTCCGAATTCCAGTGTGCACAATAAGACTGAATTTCTAATTTTTCTTTTTATAGAAATCCACTAAATATTTGTTTCCAATTGTCGAGTATTTCTTGCCTTATCCATAATTGCAAAAGTTTTTTCTACACCTTGAATATAGACGAGGGGAAATTCAACAATATGGGGACTTGTGTTAGCTCATTTGCTGAAATTGTCATGCGGCCCTAAACTGGGAAATCAGTCATATTTCACTTGTTTTTAACTTTTTTCCAGTAAAAGAAATATTTTCAAAATTGTTATCAAATTGGGTGCAATTATTTCATTTGTCTATGTTTACAGAGATTTTTCATTTGGGCAGATAGTAAAAAGTACAGCTTTCACCATGTGCGCGGTATGTCGTCTGACAATTTACAGCGTCCGAATTCCAGTATGCACAATAAGAATGCATTTCTCATTTTTCATTTTTATCGAATCCACAAAATATTGGTGTCCAACTGACGAGAATTTCTTGCCTTATCCATAAATACAAAAGTTTTTGCTACACCTTTATTAGAGTCGACGCGAAATTCAACGAGATGGGGACTTGTGTTAGCTCATTTGCGTAAATTTTCATGCGGCCCTAAACTGGGAAATCAGTCATATTTCACTTGTTTATAACTGTTTTCCAGTAAAAGAAATATTTTCAAAATGGGTATCAAATTGTGTGCAATTATATATTTGTCTATGTTTACAGGGATATTTCATTGGGTCAGATAGTAAAAAGTACATCTTTCACATTGTGCGCGGTATGTGGTCTGACAATTTACAGTGTTCGTATTCCAGTGTGCACAACAAGACTGAATTTCTAATTTTTCCATTTTATCGATTCCACTAAATATTGGTGTCCAATTGTCGCGTATTTCTTGCCTTATCCATAATTAGAAATGTTTTTTCTAACCCTTGATTAGAGTCGAGGGGAAATTCAACGATATGGGAAATTGTGTTAGCTCATTTGCTGAAATATTCATTTGGCTCTAAACTGGGAAATCAGTCATATTTAACTTGTTTATAATTTTTTCCAGTAAAAGAAATATTTTCAAAATCGGTATCAAATTGTGTGCAATTATTTGATTTGTCTATGTTTACAGGGATTTTTCATTTGGTCAGATAGTAAAAATGCAGGTTTCACCACATGCATGCTATGTCGTCTGACAATTTACAGTGTCCGAATTCCAGTGTGCACAATAAGACTGCATTTCTAATTTTTCCTTTTTATCGATTCCACAAAATATTGGTGTCCATTTGTCTGGAGTTTCTTGCCTTATCCATAATTACAAAAGTTTTTCCTACACCTTGACTAGAGTTGAGGCAAATCAACGATATGGGAATTGTGTTAGCTCATTTTCGGAAATTTTCATGCGGCGTTAAACTGGGAAATCAGTCATATTTCACTTGTTTATAACTTTTTTCCAGTAAAAGAAATATTTTCTAAATTGTTAGCAAATTGTGTGCAATTATTTGATATGTCTATGTTTACAGGGATTTTTCTTTTGGTCAGATATTAAAAAGTACAGCTTTCACCATGTGCGCGGTATGTCGTCTGACAATTTACAGGGTCCGAATTCCAGTGTGCACAATAAGACTCCACTTCTAATTTTTCCTTTTTATCGTATCCACTAAATATTGGTGTTCATTTGTCGGGAATTTTTTGCCTTATCCATAATTACAAAAGTTTTTTCTACACATTGACTAGAGTCGAGGCAGTTGTCACAAAAGGGCCAGGAGATGTCGAATTGTAGCAGCCTGAGATTGCTTGTAATGCAGTTGCCACAAAAGAGGAAGCAGCTGTATGTTTGTACAGACTGAGATTGTTTGTATGTCTATTTTCACAAATGTCCCAACAGAACCGGCTCGTAGAAGCCTGAGATTGCGTGTAAGGCAGTTTTCACAAAAAGCCAGGAGAAATGGGCTCGTAGCAGCGTGAGATTTCTTGAAGGCAGTTGTCACAAAAGAGACAGGCGTAGTCGGCTTGTATCAGTCTGAGATTGCTTGTAAGGCAGTTGACACAAAAGAGCCAGGAGATCGGTTTGTAGCAGCATGGGATTGCTTGTAAGGCAGTTGTCATAGAAGAGCCAGGCTTAGTCGGCTCGTAGCAGCCTGAGATTGATTGTAAGGCAGTTGCCACAAAAGTGAAAGCAGGTGTCGTCTTGTAGCAGCCTGAGATTGCTTGAGAAGCAATTTTCACAAAATATCCAGGAGAACCGGCTCGGAGAAGCCTGAGATAGCTTGTAAGACAGTTGTCACAAAAGAGGCATGAGAAGTCGGCGCGTAGCAGCCTGAGATTGTTTGAAATGCAATTGGCACAAAAGAGACAGGACTAGTCGCCTTGTATCAGCCCGAGATTGCTTTAAGGCAGTTGTCACAAAAGAGACAGGCGTAGTCGCCTTGTATCAGCCTGAGATTGCCTGTAAGGCTGTTGTCACAAAAGAGACATGCGTAGTCAGCTGGTAGCAGCCTGAGATTGCTTGTAAGGCAGTTTTCACAAAAGATCCACATGAACCGGCTCATAGAAGCCTGAGATATCTTGTAAGGCAGTTGTCACAAAAGAGGCAGGAGAAGTCGGCTCGTCGCAGCCTGAGATTTTTTGTAATGCAATTGGCACTAAAGAGCAGCCTAAGATTGCCTTTAATGCAGTTTTCACCAAAGAGCCAGTTGATGGCGACTTGTAGCATCCTGAGATTATGTGTAAGACAGTTGTCAGAACAGGGCCAGGCGTAGTCGGCTTGTAGCAGCCTGAGATTGCTTTTAAGTCAGTTGTCAGAAAATACCCAGGAGAATTCGGCTTGTAGAAGTCTGAGATTGCTTGTAAGGCAGTTGCGACAAAAGAGCAAGAAGAAATCGGCTCGTAGCAGCCTGGGATTGCTTGTAAGGCAATTGGCACAAAAAACCAAGAGAATTGGCCTTGCTGCAGCCTGAGATTGATTGTAAGGCAGTTATCACAAAAAAGCCAGGAGATCGATTTGTAGCAGCCTGCGATTGCTTGTAAGGCGGTTGTCATAGAATAGCCGGGCCTAGTCGGCTCGTAGCAGCCTGAGATTGCTTGCAAGAGAGATGGCACGAAAGAGGCAGGATAAAAGGGGTCGTAGCAGAGTGATATTGCTTGTAAGGCAATTGGCACAAATAGCCAGGAGAATTGGGCTTGCTGCACCCTGAGATTGCTTGTAAGGCAGTTGTCATTGAAGAGCCAGTCGTAGTCGGCTCGTAGCAGCCTGCGATATCTTGGAATCAGTTGTCACCAAAGAGCCAGGAGAATATGGCTTGTAGAAGCCTGAGATTTCTTGTAAGGCAGTTGCCACAAAAGAGCAATGTCCATTTGTAGTAGCGTGACATTGCTTGTCAGGCAATTGGCACAAAAAGCAAGGAGAATTGGGTTTACTGCAGCCTGAGATTGCTTGTATGGCAGTTGGAATAGAAGAGCCAGGCGTAGTCGGCTCGTAGCAGCCTGAGATTGCTTGGAAAGCAGTTGGCACAAAAGAGGCAGGAGAAATCGGCTTGTAGTAGCCTGAAATCCTTTGTAAGATATTTCACAAATAGCCCGGAGAAGTCGGCCCATAGAAGGCTGTGATTGCTTGTAAGGCACTTTTCACTGAAGAGCCAGCAGGTGTAGGCTTGTATCAGCCAGAGATTGCTTGTAAGGCAGTTGTCACAAAAGAGCAAGGAGATCGATTTGTAACAGCCTGAGATTACTTGTAATGCAGTTGTCACAAAAGAGCCAGGAGATGTCGATTTGTAGCAGCCTGAGATTGCTTGTAAGGCAGTTTTAACAAAAGAGCCAGTATATGTCGTTTTGTAGCAGCCTGAGATTCCTTGTGAAGCAATTTTCAAAAATGTGCCAGGAGACTCGTCTTGTAGAATCCTGAGATTGCGTGTAAGGCAGTATTCACAAAAAGCCAGGAGAAATGGGATCGTAGCAGCGTGAGACTGCTTGTGAGGCAATTGGCACAAAAATCCAGGAGAATTGGGCTTGCTGCAGACTGAGATTGCTTGTAAGGCAGTGGTCACAAAAGTCCAGGAGAAATAGGCTCTTAGGTGCGCGGAATTGCTTGTAAGGCAATTGACACAAAAAGCCAGGAAAAATGGGCTTTCTGCAGCCTGAGATTGCGTGCAAGGCAGTTGTCACAAAAGAGCCAGGAGAATTCGGCTTGTAGATGCCTGGGATTGCTTGTAAGGCAGTTGTCACAAAAGAGCCAGGAGAAATCGGCTCCTAGCAGCCTTGGATTGCTTGTAAGGCAGTTTTCATTGAAAAGCCAGGCATAGTTGGCTCGTAGCAGTCTGAGATTGCTTGGAAGTTAGTTGGCACCAAAGAGTCAAAAGAAATCGGCTTGTATCAGCCTGAGATCCTTTGTAAGAGAGTTTTCACTAATAGCCCGGAGAAATCGGCCCATAGCAGCAGGAGATTGCTTGTAAGGCAATTGTCAAAAAAGAGCCAGCAGGTGTAGGGTTGTAGCAGACTAAGTTTGCTTGTAAGGCAATTTTCACAAATGTGCCAGGAGAACCGTCTTGTAGAAGCCTGAGATTGCGGGTAATGCAGTTTTCAGAAAAGTGCCAGCCAGTGTTGGCTTGTAGCAGGCAATTTTCACAAATGTGCCAGGAGAACCAGCTCGTAGAAGCCTGAGATTGCATTTAAAGACTGAGATTGCTTTTAAAGCATTTTTCAAAAAAGAGACAGGCGTAGACGTCTTGTATCAGCCTGAGATTGCTTGTAATGCAGTTGTCACAAAAGAAACTAGCGTAGTCAGCTTGTAGCAGCCTGAGATTGCTTGTAAGGCAGTTGTGACAGAAGAGCCAGGAGATCAATTTGTAGCAGCCTGTGATGGCTTGTAAGGCAGTTGGCATAGAAGAGACAGGCGTAGTCGGCTCGTAGCAGCCTGAGATTGCTTGGAAAGCAGTTGGCACAAAAGAGGCAGGAGAAATCGGCTTATAGTAGTCTGAGATCCTTTGTAAGACAGTTTTCACAAATAGCCCGGAGAAGTCGGCCCATAGCAGCAGGAGATTGCTTTTAATGTCAGTTGTGAAAAAAGAGACAGCATGTATAGCGTTGTAGCAGCCTGAGATTGCTTGAAAGACAATTTTCAGAAAATATCCAGGAGAACCGGCTCGTAGAAGCCTGAGATAGCTTGTAAGGCAGTTGTCACAAAAGAGGCAGGAAAAGTCGGCTCGTAGCAGCCTGAGATGTTTGTAATGCAATTGGCACAAAAATCAAGGAGAAGTGGGCTTGTAGCAGCCTAAGATTGCTTGTAAGTCGGTTTTCACAAAAGAGCCAGGATATGTCGTTTTGTAGCAGCCTGAGATTGCTTGTAAGGCAGTTGCCACAAAAGAGCCAGACGTGTTCGGCTTGTATCAGCCTGAGATTGCTTGTAAGGCCATTTTCACAAAAGAGACTAAGCAGTTGTCATGAAAAAGCCAGGCGTAGTTGGCTCGTAGCAGCCTGATATTGTTTGATTGGAAGTTGGCATAAAAGAGGCAGAAGAAATCGGCTTGTAGCAGCTTGAGATCCTTTGTAAGACAGTTTACATAAATAGCCCGGAGAAGTCGGCCCATAGCAACAGGAGATTGCTTCTAAAGCAGTTGTCAAAAAAGAGCCAGCAGATGTAGGCTTGTAGCAGACTGAGATTGCTTGTAAGGAAATTTTCACAAATGTGCAAGGAGAACCGGCTCGTAGAAGCCTGAGATTGCGTGTAAGGCAGTTTTCACAAAAGAGCCAGGAGAAATGGTCTCGTCGCAGCGTGGGTTTGCTTGTAAGGCAGTTGTCACAAAAGAGACAGGCGTAGTCAGCTTGTAGCAGCCTGAGATTGCTTGTAAGGCAGTTCTAACAAAAGAGACAGGAGATGTCGATTTGTATCAACATGAGATTGCTTGTAAGGCAGTTGTCACAAAAGAGACAGGCGTAGTCGGATTGTATCAGCCTGAGATTGCTTGTAAGGCAGTTCTCACTAAAGAGCCAGGAGAATTCGGCTTGTAACAGCATGAGATTGCTTGTAAGGCAGTTGCCACAAAAGAGCCAGGTGAAATAGGTTCGTAGCAGCCTGGGATTGCTTGTAAAGCAATTGGCACAAAAAGCCAGGAGAATTGGGGTTGCTGCAGCCTGAGATTGCTTGTAAGGCAGTTGTCACAAATAAGCCAGGAGATTTGTAGCAGTGTAAGATTGCTTGTAAGGCAGTTACCACAATAGAGCAAGCAGGTGTCGTCTTGTAGCAGCCTGAGATAGCTTGTAAGGCAGTTGTCACAAAAGAGGCAGGGTACGTCGTCTCGTAGCAGCGTGAGATTTTTGTAATGCAATTTGCACAAAAAGCCAGAAGAAGTGGGCTTGTAGCAGCATAAGATTGATTGTAAGGCAATTTTCACAAAAGTGCCAGTTGATGGCGACTGGTAGCAGCCTGAGATTATGTGTAAGACAGTTGTCACAATAGAGCCAGGATATGTCGGCTCGTAGTAGCCTGAGATTTCATATAAATCAGTTGTCACAAAAGAGCCAGGGGAATTCGGCTCGTAGCAACCTGTGATTGCTTTTAAGGCAGTTGTCACAAAAGAGACAGTAGATCGATTTGTAGCAGCCTGAGATTCCTTGTAAGGGAGTTGTAATTGAAGAGCCAGGCGTAGTCGGCTCGTAGCAGCCTGGGATTTTCTTGGAAGGCAGTTGGCACAAAATAGGCTGGAGAAATCGGCTTGTAGCAACCTGAGATCCTTTGTAAGACAGTTTTCACAAATAGGCCGGAGAAGTCGGCCAATAGCAGCAGGAGATTGCTTGTAAGGCAGTTGTCAAAAAAGAGCCAGCAGGTGTAGGCTTGTAGCAGACTGAGATTGCTTTTAAGGCAATGTTCACAAATGTGCCAGGAGAACCGGCTCGTAGAATCTTGAGATTGCGTGTGTAAGGCAGTTTTCACAAAAAAGCCAGGAGAAATGGGCTCGTAGCAGCGTGGGATATCTTGTAAGGCAATTGGGACAAAAAGCCAGGAGAATTGGGCTTGCTGCAGCCTTAGATTTCTTGAAAGGCATTTGTCACAAAAAGCAGGTGTTGGCTCGTACCTGCGTGGCATTGCTTTTAAGGCAATTGGCACAAAAAGCCAGGAGAATTGGGCTTGCTGCAGCCTGAGATTGCTTGTAACGCAATTGTCAAAAAACATCCAGGAGATGTCGATTTGTAGCAGTCTGAGATTGATTGTAAGGCTGTTGTCACAAAAGAGACAGGCGTAGTCAGCCCGTAGCAGCCTGGGATTACTTGTAAGGCTATTGGCAAAAATGCCAGGAGAATTTGTCTTGCTGCAGCCAGGGATTGCTTTTAAGGCAGTTGTCACGAAAGAGACAGGAGATCGATTTGTAGCAGCATGAGATTGCTTGTAAGGAAGTTGTCATAAATGAGCCAGTTGATGTCGACTTGGGATTGCTTGTAAGGCAATTGGCACAAAAAGCCAGGAGAATTGGGCTTGCTGCAGCCTGAGATTGCTTGTAAGGCAGTTACAACACAAGAGCAAGCAGGTGTCGTCGTGTAGCAGCCTGTAATTGCTTGAAAGGGCCAGGAGAAGTAGGGTTGTAGCAGCCTAAGATTGCTTGTAAGGAAGTTTTCACAAAAGAGCCAGTTGATGTCGACTTGTAGGTTATTATGTGTATGACAGTTGTCAAAGAAGGGCCAGGCGTAGTCGGCTTGTAGCAGCCTGAGATGACTTTCAAGGCAGTTTTAGAAAAGAGCCAGGAGAAATAGGCTTGTAGAAGCCTGAGATTACTTGTACGGCAGTTGCCACAAAAGAGCAAAGAGAAATCGGCTCGTAGCAGTAAGTCAATTGGCACAAAAAGCCATTAGAATTAGGCTTGCTGCAGCGTGAGATTGTTTGTAAGGCAGTTGTAACAAAAGAGCCAGTAGAACGATTTGTAGCTGCCAGAGATTGCTTGTAAGGCAGTTTTCACAAAAGAGCCAGCAGGTGCAGTCTTGTATCAGCCTGAGATTGCTTGTAAGGCAGTTTTCACAAAAGAGCCAGAATATGTCGTTTTGTAGCAGCCTGAGATTGATTGTAAGGCAGTTGCCACCAAAGAGCCTGGCGTATTCGGCTTGTAGCAGCCTGAGATTTCTTTTAAGGGAATTTAAACAAAACAGCTAAGAGAGGTCGGCTCGTAGCAGCCTGACATTGCTTGTAAGGCAGTTCTCACAAAAGAACCAGGAGAATGCGCCTTGTAGCAGCCTGAGATTGCTTGTAAGGCAATTGGCACAAAAAGCCAGGAGAATTGGGCTTGCTGCAGCATGTGATTACTTGTAAGGCAGTTGTCACAAAAGAGCGATGAGGTGTCGATTTGTAGCAGCCTGAGAATGCTTGTAAGGCAGTTGTCACGAAAGAGACCGGCGTAGTCGTTTTGTAGCTGCATGATATTGCTTGTAAGACAGTCGCTACAAAAGAGCCAGGAGAATTCGTCTCCTAGCAGCCTTGATTGGCTTGTAAGTCAATTGACACAAAAAGCCAGAAGAATTGGGCTTGCTGCAGCCTGACATTCCTTGTAAGGCAGTTGTCAGGAAAGAGGCAGGAGATCGATTTGTAGCATCCTGAGATTGCTTGTAAGGCAGTTGTCAATAAAGAGCCAGGCGTAGTCGGCTCGTAGCAGCCTGAGATTGCTTGGAAGGAAGTTGGCACAAAAGAGGCAGGAGAAATCGGCTTGTAGGAGCCTGAGATTCTTTGAGAGACAGTTTTCAAAAATAGCCCGGAGAACTCGGCCCATAACAGCAGGAGATTGCAGTTGTCAAAAAAGAACCAGCAGATTGCTTGTATGTCAGTTGTCAGAAAAGAGCCAAGAGAATTTCGCCTTGTAGAAACCTGAGATTGCTTGTAAGGCAATTTTCACAAATGAGCCAAGAGAAGTCGGCTCATAGCACATTGACATTGCTTGTAAAGCAGTTGTCACAAAAGAGCTAGAAGAATTCGTCTTGTAGCTGCCTGAGATTGAATGTAAGGAAGTTGTCACAAAAGAGCAGAGAGAAAACGGCTCGAAGCAGCCTGACATTGCTTGTAAGCAGCCTGAGATCCTTTGTAAGACAGTTTTAGTAACAGCCGGGTTATTTGTGAAAACTGTCTTACAAAGGATCTCAGGCTGCTACAAGTCGATTTCTCCTGCCTCTTTTTTGCCAACCGCCTTCCAGGCAATCTCAGGCTGCTACGAGCCGACTACGCCTGGGTCTTCTATGACAACTGCCTTACAAGCAATCTCAGAATGCAGCAAGCCCAATTCTCCTGGCTATTTTCTGCCAATTGCCTTTCAAGCAATCCCAGGCAGCAACGAGCCGATTTCTCCTTGCTCTTTTGTGACAACTTACTTACAGTCAATTTCAGGCGGCTACAAGCCGAATTCTCCTGGCTTTTTGTTACAACTGCCTTACAAGCAATCTCAGGCTGTTAAAAACCGATCTCCTGGCTCTTTTGTGACAACTGCCTTAAAAGCACTCTCAGGCTGCTACAAGCAGACTAGGAATCTCTCTTTGTGACAACTGCATTACAAGCAATCTCAGGCTTCTACGAGCCGGTTCTCCTGGCACATTTGTGAAAATTGACTTACAAGCAATCTCAGGCTGATACAAGCCGACTACGCCTGTCTCTTTTGTGGCAAATGCCTTACAAGAAATCTCAGACTTCTGCAAACTGACTAGGCCTGTCTCTTTTCTGACAACTGCCTTACAAGCAATATCAGGCTGATACAAAACGACATATCCTGGCTCTTTTGTAAAAGCTGCCTTACAAGCAATCACAGGCTGATACAAGTCGACTACGCCTGTCTCTATTGTAACAACTGCCTTAAAAGCAAACCCACGCTGGTACGAGCCCATTTCTCCTAGCTTTTTGTGAAAACTGCTTACACGCAATCTCAGGCTTCTACGAACCGGTTCTCCTGGCACATTTGTGAAAGTTGCCTTACAAGCAATCTCAGTCTGCTACAAGACTACAACTGCTGGCTCTTTTTTGACAACTGCCTTACAAGCAATCTCAGGCTGCAGCAAGCCCAATTCACCTGGATTTTTGTGGCAAGTGCCTTACAAGCAATCCGAGGCTGCTAGGAGCCGATTTCTGCTGGCTCTTTTGTGACAACTGCCTTACAAGCAATCTCAATCTGAAACAATCCGATTTCGCCTGTCTCTTTTGTGACAACTGCCTTACAAGCAATCACACGCTGCTACAAGCTGAATTCTCCTGGCTCTTTTGTGACAACTGCCTTACAAGAAATATTAGGCTGCTACAAAAAGACATATCCTGGCTCTTTTGTGAAATCTGCCTTAGATGCAATCTCAGTCTGATACAAGACGACTACGCCTGTCTATTTTGTGGCAACTGCCTTACAAACAATCTCAGGCTTCTACAAGCCGAATTCTACTTGCTATTTTGTGACAACCGCCTTACAAGCAATCCCTGGCTGCAACGAGCCGATTTCTTCTTGGTATTTTCTGGCAATTGACTTGCAATCATTTTCAGGCGGCTACAAGCCGAATTCTCCTGGCTTTTTGTGACAACTGCCTTACAAGCAATCTCAGGCTGTTACAAATCGATCTGCTGGCTCTTTTGTGACAACTGCCTTACAAGCAATCTCAGGCATCTACAAGAAGACTACGAATGTCTCTTTTGTGACAACTGCATTACAAGCAATCTCAGGCTGATAGAAGACGGATACGCCTGTCTCTTTTGGGAAAACTGCCTTAAACGCAATCTCAGGCTTCTACAAGCCAACACCTGCTGGCTTTTTTTGACAACTGCCTTAAAAGCAATCTCCGCTGCAGCAAGCCTAATTCTCCTGGCTTTTTGTGTCAATTGCCTTACAAGCAATCCCAGGCGGCTACAAGCCGAATTATTCTTACTATTTTGTGACAACTGCCTTACAAGCAAACCTAGGCTGCTGTTTTCTGGCTTACAATCAATTTCAGGCGGATACAAGCCGAATTCTGCTGGCTTTTTTGTGACAACTTCCTTACAAGCAATCTCAGGCTGCTACAAGCTGACTAGGCCTGTCTCATTTGTGAAAACTGCCTTAAAAGCAATCTCAGGCTTCTACGAGCCGGTTCTCCTGGCACATTTGTGAAAATTACCTTACAGGCAATCTCAGTCTTCTACAAGCCAACACCTGCTGGCTCTTTTTTGACAACTGCCTTAAAAGCAATCTCCGCTGCAGCAAGCCGAATTTACCTGGCTTTTTGTGTCAATTGCCTTACAAGCAATCCGAGGCTGCTAGGAGACGATTTCTCCTAGCTGTTTTGTCGCAACTGGTTTCAAACTATATCAGGCTGCTACAAAACGACATATCCTGGCTCTTTTGTGAAAACTCCCTTACAAGAAATCTCAGGCTGATACAAGTCGGCTACGCTTGTCTCTTTTGTGACAAATGTCTTACACGCAATCTCAAGCTGCTACAAGCTGACTACGCCTGTCTCTTTTTTGACAACTGCCTTACAAGCAAACCCCCGCTGCGACGAGCCCGTTTCTCCTGGCTTTTTGTGAAAACTGCCTTACACGCAATCTCAGGCTTCTACGAGCCGGTTTTCCTGGCACATTCGTGAAAATTGCCTTACACGCAATCTCAGTCTGCTACAAGCATACAACTGCTGGCTCTTTTTTGACAACTGCCTTACAAGCAATCTCCTGCTGCTATAGGCCGACTTCTCCGGGCTAGTTGTGAAAACTGTCTTACAAAGTATCTCAGGCTGCTACATGCCGATTTCTCCTGCCTTTTTGTGCCAACTGCCTTCCATGCAATCTCAGGCTGATACGAACCGACTACGGCTGTCTCTTCTATGTCAAATGCCTTACAATCAATCTCAGTCTGCTACAAATCGATCTCCTGACTCTATTGTGACAATTGCCTTACAAGCAATCTCAGGCTGAAGCAAGCCCAATTCTTCTGGCTTTATGTGTCAATTAACTTACAAGCAATCCCAGGCTGCTCCGAAAAGAGTTCTCCTTGCTATTTTGTGACAACTGCCTTACAAGCAATCCGAGGCTGCAACGAGCCGATTTCTCCTTGCTCTTTTCTGGCAACTGCCTTACAATCAATTTCAGGTGGCTACAAGCCGAATTCTCCTGGCTCTTTTGTGACAACTGCCTTACAAGCAATCTCAGGCTACTAAAAGCTGAATAGGCCTGTCGCATTTGTGACAACTGCCTTAAAAGGAATCTCAGGCTGATACAAGCCGACTACGCCTGTCACTCTTGTGAAAACTGCCTTAAACGCAATCTCAGGCTTCTACGAGCCGGTTCTCCTGGCACATTTGGGAAAATTGCCTTACAAGCAATCTCAGTCTGATACAAGCCAACAGCTGCTGGCCCTTTTTGAAAACTGCCTTACAAGCAATCTCCGGCTGCAGCAAGCCCAATTCACCAGGCTTTTTGTGTCAATTGCCTTACAAGCAATCCGTGGCTGCTAGGAGCCGATTTCTATTAGCTCTTTTGTAGCAACTGCCTTACAAGCAATCTCAGCCTACTACAAACAGACTACGCCTGTCTCTATTGTGACAACTGACTTACAAGGAATCTCAGTCTGCTACAAGCCGATTTCTCCTGGTTCTTTTGTGACAACTGATTACAAGCAATATCATGCAGCTACAAAACGACATATCATGGCTCTTTTGTGAACACTGCCTTCCAAGTAATCTCAGGCGGCTACAAGCTGAATTCTCCGGGCTCTTTTGTCACAACTGCCTTACAAGCAATATCAGGCTTCTACAAAACGACATATCCTCGCTCTTTTGTGAAAACTGCCTTACAAGCAATCTCAGGCCGCTACGAGCTGACTACTCCTGTCTCTTTTGTGACAACTGATTTACAAGCAATCTCAGGCTGATAAGAGCCGACTACACCTGTCTCTTTTGTGACAACTGACTTACAAGCCATCCCACGCTGCTACGAGCCCATTTCTCCTGGCTTTGTGCGAAAACTGTCTTACACGCAATCTCAGGCTTCTACGAGCCGGTTCTCCTGGCACATTTGTGAAAATTGCCTTACAAGCAAGTCAGTCTGCTATAGGCCGACTTCTGCGGGCTATTTGTGAAAACTGTCTTACAAAGTATCTCAGGCTGCTACAAGCCGATTACTCCTGCCTCTTTTGTGCCAACTGCCTTGCCAGCAATCTCAGGTTGATACGTGCCGACAACGCCTGGCTCTTCTAAGTTAACTGCCTTACAACCTTACAAGCAATCTCAGTCTGCTACAAATCGAAATCCTGGCTCTTTTGTGCCAATTGCCTTACAAGCATTCCCAGGCGGCTACGAGCCGAGTTCTACATGCTCTTTTATGGCAACTGCCATGCAAGCAATCTCAGATTTCTACAAGTCGAATTATTCTTAATATTTTGTGACAACTGCCTTACAAGCAATGCTAGGCTGCAACGAGCCGATTTCTCATTGCTGTTTTCTGGCAACTGCCTTACAATCAATTTCAGGCGGCTACAAGCCGAATTCTCCTGGCTCTTTTGTGACAACTGCCTTGTAAGCCGGTTCTCCTGGCACATTTGGGAAAATTACCTTACAAGCAATCTCAGTCTGCTACAAGCCAACAGCTGATGGCTCTTTTTGAAAACTGCCTTATAAGCAATCCCCGGCTTCAGCAAGCCCAATTCACGAGGCTTTTTGTGTCAATTGCCTTACAAGCAATCCGTGTCTGCTAGGAGCCGATTTCTATTGGCTTTTTGTCGCAACTGCCTTACAAGCAATCTCAGCCTACTACAAACTGACTATGCCTGTCTCTATTGTGACAAATGCCTTACAAGAAATCTCAGGCTGATACAAGCCGACTACGCCTGTCTCTTTTGTGACAACTGACTTACAAGAAATCTCAGGCTGCTACAAGACGAATTCTCCTGGCTCTTTTGTGACAACTGCCTTACAAGCAATATCATGCAGCTACAAAACGACATATCATGGCTCTTTTGTGAAAACTGCATTACAAGCCATCTCAGGCTGATACAAGCCGACTACGCCTGACACTTTTTTGACAACTGCCTTACAAGCAATCTCAGGCTGCTACAAGCTGACTACGCCTGTCTCTTTTGTGACAACTGCCTTACAAGCAATCTCAGCCTGCTACAAACTGACAACGCCTGTCTCTTTTGTGACAACTGCCTTACAAGCAATCTCAGGCTGATACAAGCCGACTACGCCTGTCTCATTTGTGACAACTGCCTTACAAGCAATCCCACGCTGGTACGAGCCCATTTCTCCTGGCTTTTTGTGAAAACTGCCTTACAGGCAATCTCAGGCTTTTACGAGCCGGTTCTCCTGGCACATTTGTGAAAATTGCCATACAAGCAATCTCAGTCTGCTACAAGCCGACAACTGCTGGCTCTTTTTAGACAACTGCCTTACAAGCAATCTCCTGCTGCTATAGGCCGACTTCTCCGGTTTATTTGTGAAAACTGTCTTACAAATATCTCAGGCTGCTACAAGCCGATTTCTCCTGCCTCTTTTGTGCCAATTGCCTTTCCAGCAATCTCAGGCTGATACGAGCCGACTACGCCTGTCTTTTCTATGTCGAGTGCCTTACAAGCAATATCAGTCTGATACAAATCGATCTCCTGGCTCTTTTGTGACAATTGCCTTACAAGCAATCTCAGGCTGCAGCAAGCCCAATTCTCCTTGCTTTTTGTGCCAATTGCCTTACAAGCAATCCCAGGCTGCTACGAGCCGATTTCTCCTTGCTCTTTTGTGGCAAATGCCTTACAAGCAATCTCAGGCTTCTACAAGCCGAATTCTTCTTACTATTTTGTGACAACTGCCTTACAAGCAATACGAGGCTGCAACGAGCCGATTTCTCCTTGGTCTTTTCTGGCAACTGCCTTACAATCAATTTCAGGCGGCTACAAGCCTAATTCTCGTGTCTCTTTTGTGACAACTGCCTTAAACGCAATCTCAGCCTTCTACGAGCAATCACCGCTGTAGCCAGCCGAATTTACCTTGCTTTTTGTGTCAGTTGCCTTACAAGCAATCCGAGGCAGTTAGGAGTCGATTTCTATTGGCTCTTTTGTGGCAACTGCCTTACAAGCACTCTCAGGCTGCTACAAGCCGAATTCTAATGGTTCTTTTGTGACAACTGCCTCACAAGCAATATCAGGCTGCTACAAAACGACATATCCTGGCTCTTTTGTGAAAACTGTCTTAAAAAGCAATCTCAGGCTGCTACAAGCTGACTACGCCTATCTCTTTTGTGACAACTGCCTTACAAGCAATCTCAGGCCGAATTCTCCTGGCTATTTTGTGACAATTGCCTTCCAGGCTGCTAGAAGCTGATTAGGCCTGTCTCTTTTGTGACAACTGCATTACCAGCAATCTCAGTCTGATACAAGCCGACTAAGCCTGTCTCTTTAGTGAAAACTGCCTTACAGACAATCTCAGGCTTCTACGAGCCGGTTCTCCTGGCACATTTGTGAAAATTGCCATACAAGCAATCTCAGTCTGCTACAAGCCTACAACTCTTTTTTGACAACTGCCTTACAAGCAATCTCCTGCTGCTATAGGCCGACCTCTCCGGACTATTTGTAAAAACTGTCTTACAAAGTATCTCAGGCTGCTACAAGCCGATTTCTCCTGCCTATTTGTGCCAACTGCCTTTCCAACAATCTCAGGCTGCTACAAGCCGAATTTTCCTGGCTCTTTTGTGACAACTGCATTTCCAGCAATCTCAAATCGGTCTCCTGGCTCTTTTGTGACAAATGCCTTACAAGCAATCTCAGGCTGCTACAAGCTGACTATGCCTGTCTCATTTGTGACAACTGCCTTAAACGCAATCGCAGACAGACAGGCGTAGTCAGCTTGTATCAGCCTGACATTGCTTGTAAGGCAGTTGTCACAAACGAGAGAGGCGTAGTCGGCTTGTATCAGACTGAGATTGCTGGTAATGCAGTTGTCACAAAAGAGACAGGCCTAATCAGCTTCTAGCAGCCTGGAAGGCAATTGTCACAAAATAGCCAGGAGAATTCGGCTTGTAGAAGCCTGAGATTGCTTGTAAGGCAGTTGCCACAAAAGAGCAAGGAGAAATAGACACGTAGCAGCCTGGGATTGCTTGTAAGGCAATTGGCACAAAAAGCCAGGAGAATTGGGCTGGCTGCAGCCTGACATGGCTTGTAAGGCAGTTGTCATAGAAGAGCCAGGCGTAGTCGGCTCGTAGCAGCCTGAGATTGCTTGGAAGGCAGTTGGCACAAAAGAGGCAGGAGAAACCGGCTTGTCTCTTTTGTGACAACTGCCTTACAAGCAAACCCACGCTGCTACGAGCCCATTTCTCATGGCTTTCTGTGAAAACCGCTTTACACGCAATCTCAGGCTTCTACGAGCCGGTTCTCCTGGCACATTTGTGAAAATTGCCTTACAAGAAATATGACTCTGCTACAAGCCTACAACTGCTGGCCCTTTTTTGACAACAGCCTTACAAGCAGTCGCCTGCTATGGGCTATTGGCACATTTGTGAAAATTGACTTACAAGCAATCTCAGTCTGCTACAAGCCAAGACAGGTATCTCTTTTTTGACAACTGCCTTAGAAGCAATCTGCTGCTGCTATGGGCCGACTTCTCCGGGCAATTTGTGAAAACTGTCTTACAAAGGATCTCACGCAGCTACAAGCCGATTTCTCCTGCCTCTTTTGTGCCAACTTAATTCCAAGGAATCCCATGCTGCTACGAGCCGACTACACCTGGCTCTTTTATGACAACTGCCTTACAAGCAATCTCAGGCTGCTACAAATCGATCTACTGGCTCTTTCGTCACAACTGCCTTACAAGCAATCTCAGGCTGCTACAAAATTACATATCCTAGCTCTTTTGTGACAACTGCGTTACAAGCAAACTTCTGCTGGCTCTTTTGTGCCAATTGCATTACGAACAATCTCAGGCTGCTACGAGACGATTTCTCCTGCCTCTTTTGTGAAAATTGCATTTCAAGTAATCTCAGGCTGCTACAAGATGATACTTGCTTGCAGCAAGCCCAATTCTCCTGGCTTTTTTGTCAATTGCCTTACAAGAAATCCGAGGCTGCTACAAGCCGAATTCTCCTGGCTCTTTTCTGACAACTGACTTCAAAGCAATCTCAGGCTGCTACGAGCCGACATCTCCTGGCTATATTGTGACAACTGTCTTACACATAATCTCAGGCTGCTACAAGTCACCATCACCTGGCTCTTTTGTGAAAACTGCCTTACAAGCAATCTTAGGCTGCTACAAGCCCTACTCTCCTGGCTTTTTGTGCCAATTGCATAACAAAAAAACTCAGGCTGCTACAAGCCGACGTCACCTGCCTCTTTTGTGACAACTACCTTACATGCTATCTCAGGCATCTACGAGCTGGTTCTCCGGGATCTTTTGTGAAAATTGCCTTTCAAGCAATCTCAGGCTGCTACAAGACGACACCTGGTTGCTCTTTTGTGGTAACTGACTTACAAGCAATCTCAGGCTGCTACAAATCGATCTCCTGGCTCTTTTGTGTCAATGCCTTACAAGCAATCTCAGGCTGCTACAAATCGACATCTACTGGCTCATTTGTGACAACTGCCTTTCAAGAAATCTCAGTCTGCTACAAGCCGACTTCTCCTGCCTCTTTTGTGCCAACTTCCTTCCAAGCAATCTCAGGCTGCTACGAGCCGACTAAGCCTGGCTCTTTTATGACAACTGCCTTAGAAGCTATCTCAGGCTGCTACAAATCGATCTCCTGGCTCTTTCGTGTCAACTGCCTTACAAGAAATCTCAGGCTATAGCAAGCCGAATTCTCCTGTCTTTTTGTGCCAATTGCCTTACAAGCAATCCCAGGATGCGAGGAGCCGATTTCTCCTGGCTCTTTTGTGGCAACTGCCTTACAATCAATCTCAGGCTGCTATAAGCCGACTTCTCCGGGCTATTTGTGAAAACTCTCTTACAAAGTTTCTCAGGCTGCTACAAGCCGATTTCTCCAGCCTCTTTAGTACCAACTGCCTTACAAGCAATCTCCTGGCTTTTTTTGCATTACAAGCAATCCCAGGCTGCTACGAGCCGGTTTCACCTGGCTCTTTTGTGGCAACTGCCTTACAAGCAATCTCAGGCTTCTACAAGCCGAATTCTCCTGTCTCTTTTCTAACAAGTGACTTAAAAACAATCTCAGGCTGCTACAAGCAGACTACGCCTGGCCGTTTTGTGACAAATCTCTTACACATAATCTCAGGCCGCTACAAGTCGCCATCAACGGGCTCTTTTTCTAATACTGCCTTAAAGGCAATCTTAGGCTGCTACAAGCCCACTTCTCGTGGCTTTTTGTGCCAATTGCATTACAAAAAATCTCATGCTGCTACGAGCCGACTTCTCCTGCCTCTTTTGTGACCACTGGCTTACAATTATTCTCAGGCTGCAGCAAGCCCAATTAACATGGCTTTTTGGGCCAATTGCCTTACAAGCAATCCAACGCAGCTACGAGCCCATTTCTCCTGGCTTTTTTTGACAACTGCCTTACAACTAATCAGAGGCTGCAGCAAGCCCAATTCTCCTGGCATTTTGCGCCAATTGTCTTACAAGCAATCCCACGCTGATACGAGCCGAATTCACCTGGCTCTTTTGTGACAACTGATTTACAAGCAATCTCAGGCTGCTACAAGCAGAATTCTCCTGGCTCTTTTAAAATTAGAAATTCAGTCTTATTGTGCACACTGGAATTCGGACGCTATAAATTGACAGACGACAAACCGCACACATGGTGAAAGCTGTACTTTTTACTATCAAATAATGGCACACAATTTGATAACAATTTTGAAAATAGTCCCCATATCGTTGAATTTCTCCTCGACTCTAATCAAGGTGTAGAAAAAACTTTTGTAATTATGGATAAGGCACGAAATTCCCGACATTTGGACCCCATTATTTAGTGGATTTGATGAAAAGGAAAAATGAGAAATCCAGTCTTATTTTTCACACTGGAATTCAGAGGCTATAAATTGTCAGACGACATATCGCGCACATGATGTAAGCTGTACTTTTTACTATCTGACCAAATGAAAAATCACTGTAAAAATACACAAATCAAATAATTGCACACAATTTGATCCCCATTTTGAAAATATTTCTTTTACTGGAAAAAAGTTATAAACAAGTGAAATATGACTGATTTCCCAGTTTAGGGCCGCATGACAATTTCCGCAAATGAGCTAACACAAGTCCCCATACCGTTGAATTTCGACTCGACTCTAATGAAGGTGTCGAAAATCTTTTGTAATCATGGATGAGGCAAGAAATTCTCGACAATTGGACACCAATATTTTGTGGATTCTATAAAAAGGAAAAATTAGAAATGGAGTCTTATGGTGCACACTGGAATTCGGACGTTGTATATTGTCAGACGACATACCGCGCACATGGTGAAAGCTGTACTTTTGACTGTCTGAGCAAATGAAAAATCCCTGTAAACATAGACAAATCAAATAATTGCACACAATTTGATACCCATTTTGAAAAGATTTCCTTTACTGGAAAAAAGTTATAAACAAGTGAAATATGACTGATTTCCCAGTTTAGGGCCGCATGACAATTTCATCAAATGTGCTAACACAAATCCCCATTCCGTTGAATTTCGACTCGACTCTAATCAAGGTGTCGAAAACACTTTTGTAATTATAGATAAGGCAAGAAATTCTCGACAATTGGACACCAATATTTTGTGGATTCTATAAAAAGTAAAAATTAGAAATGCAGTCTTATTGTGCACACTGGAATTCGGATGCTGTAAATTGTCAGACGACATAACGCGCACATGGTGAAAGCTGTACTTTTTACTATCTGAGCAAACGAAATATCCCTGTAAACATAGACAAATCAAATAACTGCACACAATTTGCTACCCATTTTGAAAATATTTCTTTTACTGGAAAAAGGTTATAAACAAGTGAAATATGACTGATTTCCCAGTTTAGGGCCGCATGACAATTTCCGCAAATGAGCTAACACAAGTCCGCAAACCGTTGAATTTCGCCTCAACTCTATTCAAGGTGTCGAAAAAGATTTGTAATTATAGATAAGGTAGGAAATTCCCGACAAATGGACACCAATATTTTGTGGATTCGATAAAATGTAAAAATTAGAAATGCAGTCTTATTGTGCACACTGGAATTCGGAGGCTGTAAATTGTCAGACGACATAACGCGCACATAGTGAAAGCTGAACTTTTTGCTATCTGACCAATTGAAAAATCCCTGTATACATAGACAAACCAAAAAATTGCACACAATTTGATCCCCATTTTGAAAATATTTCTTTTACTGGAAAAAAGTTATAAACAAGTGAAATATGACTGATTTCCCAGTTTAGGGCCGCATGACAATTTCCGCAAATGAGCTAACACAAGTCCCCATACCGTTGAATTTCGACTCGACTCTAATGAAGGTGTCGAAAATCTTTTGTAATCATGGATAAGTCAAGAAATTCCCGACAATTGGACAGCAATATATTGTGGATTCTATAAAAAGGAAAAATTAGAAATGCAGTCTTATTGTGGACACTGGAATTCGGACGCTGTAAATTGTCAGACAACATACCGGGCACATGGTGAAAGCTGTACATTTTCGTATCAGACCAAATGAAAAATCCCTGTAAACATAGATAAATTTCACACAATTTGATACCCATTTTGAAAATATTTCTTTTACTGGAAAAAACTTACAAACAAGTGAAATATAACTGATTTCCCAGTTTAGGTCAGCAAGACAATTTCCGCAAATGAACTAACACAAGTCACCATACCGTTGAATTTCGACTCGACTCTAATAAAGGTGTCGAAAACACTTTTGTAATTATGGATAAGGCAAGAAATTCCCGAATATTCGACAGCAATATATTGTGGATTTTATAAAAAGGCAAAATTAGAAATGCATTCTTATTGTGCACACTGGAATTCGGACGCTGTAAATTGTCAGACGACATACCGAAAACATGGTGAAAGCTCTACATTTTACTATCTGACAAAATGAAAATTCCCTGTAAACATAGATAAATCAAATAACTGCACACAATTTGATACCCATTTTGAAAATATTTCTTTTACTGGAAAAAGGTTATAAACAAGTGAAATATGACTGATTTCCCAGTTTAGGGCCGCATGACAATTTCCGCAAATGTGCTAACAGAAGTCCCCATACCGTTGAATTTCGACTCGACTCTAATCAAGGTGTCGAAAAAACTTTTGTAATTATGGATAAGGCAAGAAATTCCCGACAAATGAACAGCAATATTTTGTGGATTCTACAAAAAGGAAAAATTAGAAATGCATTCTTATTGTGCACACTGGAATTCGGAGGCTGTAAATTGTCAGACGACATACCGCGCACATGGTGAAAGCTGTACTTTTTACTATCTGAGCAAATGAAAAGTCCCTGTATACATAGATAAAACAAATAATTGCACAAAATTTGATACCCATTTTGAAAATATTCCTTTTACTGGAAAAAAGTTATAAACAAGTGAAATATGACTGATTTCCCAGTTTAGGGCCGCATGACAATTTCCGCAAATGAGCTAACACAAGTCCCCATACCGTTGAATTTCGACTCGACTCTAATCAAGGTGTCGAAAATCTTTTGTAATCGTGGATAAGTCAAGAAATTCCCGACAATTGGACACCAATATATTGTGGATTCTATGAAAAGGAAAAATTAGAAATGCAGTCTTATTGTGGACACTGGAATTCGGACGCTGTAAATTGTCAGACGACATACCGCGCACATGGTGAAAGCTGTACATTTTCGTATCAGACCAAATGAAAAATCCCTGTAAACATAGATAAATTTCACACAATTTGATACCCATTTTGAAATAATTTCACACAATTTGATACCCATTTTGAAAATATTTCTTTTACTGGAAAAAAGTTACAAACAAGTGAAATATAACTGATTTCCCAGTTTAGGTCAACAAGACAATTTCCGCAAATGAACTAACACAAGTCCCCATACCGTTGAATTTCGACTCGACTCTAATAAAGGTGTCGAAAATCTTTTGTAATCATGGATAAGTCAAGAAATTCCCGACAATTGGACAGCAATATATTGTGGATTCTATAAAAAGGATAAATTAGAAATGCAGTCTTATTGTGGACACTGGAATTCGGACGCTGTAAATTGTCAGACAACATACCGAACACATGGTGAAAGCTGTACATTTTACTATCTGACAAAATGAAAATTCCCTGTAAACATAGATAAATCAAATAATTTCACACAATTTGATACCCATTTTGAAAATATTTCTTTTACTGCATAAAAGTTATAAACATGTGAAATATGACTGATTTCCCAGTTTAGGGCCGCATGACAATTTCCGCAAATGAGCTAACACAAGTCCCCAAACCGTTGAATTTCGCCTCAACTCTATTCAAGGTGTCGAAAAAGATTTGTAATTATAGATAAGGTAGGAAATTCCCGACAAATGGACACCAATATTTTGTGGATTCGATAAAATGTAAAAATTAGAAATGCAGTCTTATTGTGCACACTGGAATTCGGACGGTGTAAATTGTCAGACGACATAACGCGCACATGGTGAAAGCTGAACTTTTTGCTATCTGACCAATTGAAAAATCCCTGTATACATAGACAAACCAAAAAATTGCACACAATTTGATCCCCATTTTGAAAATATTTCTTTTACTGGAAAAAAGTTATAAACAAGTGAAATATGACTGATTTCCCAGTTTAGGGCCGCATGACAATTTCCGCAAATGAGCTAACACAAGTCCCCATACCGTTGAATTTCGACTCGACTCTAATCAAGGTGTCGAAAATCTTTTGTAATCATGGATATGTCAAGAAATTCCCGACAATTGGACAGCAATATATTGTGGATTCTATAAAAAGGAAAAATTAGAAATGCAGTCTTATTGTGGACACTGGAATTCGGACGCTGTAAATTGTCAGACGACATACCGCGCACATGGTGAAAGCTGTACATTTTCTTATCAGACCAAATGAAAAATCCCTGTAAACATAGATAAATTTCACACAATTTGATACCCATTTTGAAAATATTTCTTTTACTGGAAAAAAGTTACAAACAAGTGAAATATAACTGATTTCCCAGTTTAGGTCAGCAAGACAATTTCCGCAAATGAACTAACACAAGTCACCATACCGTTGAATTTCGACTCGACTCTAATAAAGGTGTCGAAAACACTTTTGTAATTATAGATAAGGCAAGAAATTCCCGACTATTCGACAGCAATATATTGTGATTTTATAAAAAGGCAAAATTAGAAATGCACTCTTATTGTGCACACTGGAATTCGGACGCTGTAAATTGTCAGACCACATACCGCGCACATGGTGAAAGCTGTACGATTTACTATCTGAGCAAACGAAATATCCCTGTAAACATAGACAAATCAAATAACTGCACACAATTTGCTACCCATTTAGAAATTATTTCTTTTACTGGAAAAAGGTTATAAACAAGTGAAATATGACTGATTTCCCAGTTTAGGGCCGCATGACAATTTCCGCAAATGAGCTAACACAAGTCCCCATACCGTTGAATTTCGACTCGACTCTAATCAAGGTGTCGAAAATCTTTTGTAATCGTGGATAAGTCAAGAAATTCCCGACAATTGGACACCAATATATTGTGGATTCTATGAAAAGGAAAAATTAGAAATGCAGTCTTATTGTGGACACTGGAATTCGGACGCTGTAAATTGTCAGACGACATACCGCACACATGGTGAAAGCTGTACATTTTCGTATCAGACCAAATGAAAAATCCCTGTAAACATAGATAAATTTCACACAATTTGATACCCATTTTGAAATAATTTCACACAATTTGATACCCATTTTGAAAATATTTCTTTTACTGGAAAAAAGTTACAAACAAGTGAAATATAACTGATTTCCCAGTTTAGGTCAGCAAGACAATTTCCGCAAATGAACTAACACAAGTCCCCATACCGTTGAATTTCGACTCGACTCTAATAAAGGTGTCGAAAATCTTTTGTAATCATGGATAAGTCAAGAAATTCCCGACAATTGGACAGCAATATATTGTGGATTCTATAAAAAGGATAAATTAGAAATGCAGTCTTATTGTGGACACTGGAATTCGGACGCTGTAAATTGTCAGACAACATACCGAACACATGGTGAAAGCTGTACATTTTACTATCTGACAAAATGAAAATTCCCTGTAAACATAGATAAATCAAATAATTTCACACAATTTGATACCCATTTTGAAAATATTTCTTTTACTGCATAAAAGTTATAAACATGTGAAATATGACTGATTTCCCAGTTTAGGGCCGCATGACAATTTCCGCAAATGAGCTAACACAAGTCCCCAAACCGTTGAATTTCGCCTCAACTCTATTCAAGGTGTCGAAAAAGATTTGTAATTATAGATAAGGTAGGAAATTCCCGACAAATGGACACCAATATTTTGTGGATTCGATAAAATGTAAAAATTAGAAATGCAGTCTTATTGTGCACACTGGAATTCGGACGCTGTAAATTGTCAGACGACATAACGCGCACATGGTGAAAGCTGAACTTTTTGCTATCTGACCAATTGAAAAATCCCTGTATACATAGACAAACCAAAAAATTGCACACAATTTGATCCCCATTTTGAAAATATTTCTTTTACTGGAAAAAAGTTATAAACAAGTGAAATATGACTGATTTCCCAGTTTAGGGCCGCATGACAATTTCCGCAAATGAGCTAACACAAGTCCCCATACCGTTGAATTTCGACTCGACTCTAATGAAGGTGTCGAAAATCTTTTGTAATCATGGATATGTCAAGAAATTCCCGACAATTGGACAGCAATATATTGTGGATTCTATAAAAAGGAAAAATTAGAAATGCAGTCTTATTGTGGACACTGGAATTCGGACGCTGTAAATTGTCAGACGACATACCGCGCACATGGTGAAAGCTGTACATTTTCGTATCAGACCAAATGAAAAATCCCTGTAAACATAGATAAATTTCACACAATTTGATACCCATTTTGAAATAATTTCACACAATTTGATACCCATTTTCAAAATATTTCTTTTACTGGAAAAAAGTTACAAACAAGTGAAATATAACTGATTTCCCAGTTTAGGTCAACAAGACAATTTCCGCAAATGAACTAACACAAGTCCCCATACCGTTGAATTTCGACTCGACTCTAATAAAGGTGTCGAAAATCTTTTGTAATCATGGATAAGTCAAGAAATTCCCGACAATTGGACAGCAATATATTGTGGATTCTATAAAAAGGATAAATTAGAAATGCAGTCTTATTGTGGACACTGGAATTCGGACGCTGTAAATTGTCAGACAACATACCGAACACATGGTGAAAGCTGTACATTTTACTATCTGACAAAATGAAAATTCCCTGTAAACATAGATAAATCAAATAATTTCACACAATTTGATACCCATTTTGAAAATATTTCTTTTACTGCATAAAAGTTATAAACATGTGAAATATGACTGATTTCCCAGTTTAGGGCCGCATGACAATTTCCGCAAATGAGCTAACACAAGTCCCCAAACCGTTGAATTTCGCCTCAACTCTATTCAAGGTGTCGAAAAAGATTTGTAATTATAGATAAGGTAGGAAATTCCCGACAAATGGACACCAATATTTTGTGGATTCGATAAAATGTAAAAATTAGAAATGCAGTCTTATTGTGCACACTGGAATTCGGACGGTGTAAATTGTCAGACGACATAACGCGCACATGGTGAAAGCTGAACTTTTTGCTATCTGACCAATTGAAAAATCCCTGTATACATAGACAAACCAAAAAATTGCACACAATTTGATCCCCATTTTGAAAATATTTCTTTTACTGGAAAAAAGTTATAAACAAGTGAAATATGACTGATTTCCCAGTTTAGGGCCGCATGACAATTTCCGCAAATGAGCTAACACAAGTCCCCATACCGTTGAATTTCGACTCGACTCTAATGAAGGTGTCGAAAATCTTTTGTAATCATGGATATGTCAAGAAATTCCCGACAATTGGACAGCAATATATTGTGGATTCTATAAAAAGGAAAAATTAGAAATGCAGTCTTATTGTGGACACTGGAATTCGGACGCTGTAAATTGTCAGACGACATACCGCGCACATGGTGAAAGCTGTACATTTTCTTATCAGACCAAATGAAAAATCCCTGTAAACATAGATAAATTTCACACAATTTGATACCCATTTTGAAAATATTTCTTTTACTGGAAAAAAGTTACAAACAAGTGAAATATAACTGATTTCCCAGTTTAGGTCAGCAAGACAATTTCCGCAAATGAACTAACACAAGTCACCATACCGTTGAATTTCGACTCGACTCTAATAAAGGTGTCGAAAACACTTTTGTAATTATAGATAAGGCAAGAAATTCCCGACTATTCGACAGCAATATATTGTGATTTTATAAAAAGGCAAAATTAGAAATGCACTCTTATTGTGCACACTGGAATTCGGACGCTGTAAATTGTCAGACCACATACCGCGCACATGGTGAAAGCTGTACGATTTACTATCTGAGCAAACGAAATATCCCTGTAAACATAGACAAATCAAATAACTGCACACAATTTGCTACCCATTTTGAAAATATTTCTTTTACTGGAAAAAGGTTATAAACAAGTGAAATATGACTGATTTCCCAGTTTAGGGCCGCATGACAATTTCCGCAAATGAGCTAACACAAGTCCCCATACCGTTGAATTTCGACTCGACTCTAATCAAGGTGTCGAAAATCTTTTGTAATCGTGGATAAGTCAAGAAATTCCCGACAATTGGACACCAATATATTGTGGATTCTATGAAAAGGAAAAATTAGAAATGCAGTCTTATTGTGGACACTGGAATTCGGACGCTGTAAATTGCCAGACGACTTACCGCGCACATGGTGAAAGCTGTACATTTTCGTATCAGACCAAGTGAAAAATCCCTGTAAACATAGATAAATTTCACACAATTTGATACCCATTTTGAAATAATTTCACACAATTTGATACCCATTTTGAAAATATTTCTTTTACTGGAAAAAAGTTACAAACAAGTGAAATATAACTGATTTCCCAGTTTAGGTCAGCAAGACAATTTCCGCAAATGAACTAACACAAGTCCCCATACCGTTGAATTTCGACTCGACTCTAATAAAGGTGTCGAAAATCTTTTGTAACCGTGGATAAGTCAAGAAATTCCCGACAATTGGACAGCAATATATTGTGGATTCTATGAAAAGGAATAATTAGAAATGCAGTCTTATTGTGCACACTGGAATTCGGAGGCTGTAAATTGTCAGACGACATACCGCGCACATGGTGAAAGCTGTACTTTTTACTATCTGAGCAAATGAAAAGTCCCTGTATACATAGATAAAACAAATAATTGCACAAAATTTGATACCCATTTTGAAAATATTTCTTTTACTGGAAAAATTTATAAACAAGTGAAATATGACTGATTTCCCAGTTTAGGGCCGCATGACAATTTCCGCAAATGAGCTAACACAAGTCCCCATACCGTTGAATTTCGACTCGACTCTAATCAAGGTGTCGAAAATCTTTTGTAATCGTGGATAAGTCAAGAAATTCCCGACAATTGGACACCAATATATTGTGGATTCTATGAAAAGGAAAAATTAGAAATGCAGTCTTATTGTGGACACTGGAATTCGGACGCTGTAAATTGTCAGACGACATACCGCGCACATGGTGAAAGCTGTACATTTTCGTATCAGACCAAATGAAAAATCCCTGTAAACATAGATAAATTTCACACAATTTGATACCCATTTTGAAATAATTTCACACAATTTGATACCCATTTTGAAAATATTTCTTTTACTGGAAAAAAGTTACAAACAAGTGAAATATAACTGATTTCCCAGTTTAGGTCAGCAAGACAATTTCCGCAAATGAACTAACACAAGTCCCCATAACGTTGAATTTCGACTCGACTCTAATAAAGGTGTCGAAAAACTTTTGTAATTATGGATAAGGCAAGAAAGTCCCGACAATTGGACAGCAATATTTTGTGGATTCTATAAAAAGGAAAAACTAGAAATGCTGTCTTATTGTGCAGACTGGAATTGGGACACTGTAAATTGTCAGATGACATACCGCACACATGGTGAAATCTGTACATTTTACTATCTGACCAAATGAAAATTCCCTGTAAACATAGATAAATCAAATAATTTCACACAATTTGATACCCATTTTGAAAATATTTCTTTTACTGGATAAAAGTTATAAACATATGAAATATGACTGATTTCCCAGTTTAGGGCCGCATGACAATTTCTGCAAATGAGCTAACACAAGTCCCCATACCGTTTAATTTTGACTCGGCTCTAATCAAGGTGTCGAAAAAACTTTTGTAATTATGGATAAGGCAAGAAATTCCCGACAATTGGGCACCAATATTTTGTGGATTCGATAAAAAGGAATAATTAGAAATGCAGTCTTATTGTGCACACTGGAATTCGGACGCTGTAAATTGTCAGACGACATACCGCGCACATGGTGAAAGCTGTACTTTTTACTATCTGAGCAAATGAAAAGTCCCTGTATACATAGATAAAACAAATAATTGCACAAAATTTAATACCCATTTTGAAAATATTTCTTTTACTGGAAAAAAGTTATAAACAAGTGAAATATGACTGATTTCCCAGTTTAGGGCCGCATGAAAATTTCCGCAAATGAGCTAACACAATTCCCCATACCGTTGAATTTCGACTCGACTCTAATCAAGGTGTCGAAAATCTTTTGTAATCGTGGATAAGTCAAGAAATTCCCGACAATTGGACACCAATATATTGTGGATTCTATAAAAAGGAAAAATTAGAAATGCAGTCTTATTGGGCACACTGGAATTCGGACGCTGTAAATTGTCAGACGACATACCGCGCACATGGTGAAAGCTGTACATTTTCGTATCAGACCAAATGAAAAATCCCTGTAAACATAGATAAATTTCACACAATTTGATACCCATTTTGAAATAATTTCACACAATTTGATACCCATTTTGAAAATATTTCTTTTACTGGAAAAAAGTTAAAAACAAGTGAAATATAACTGATTTCCCAGTTTAGGTCAGCAAGACAATTTCCGCAAATGAACTAACACAAGTCCCCATACCGTTGAATTTCGACTCGACTCTAATAAAGGTGTCGAAAAACTTTTGTAATTATGGATAAGGCAAGAAATTCCCGACAATTGGAAATCAAATTTTGTGCAAATATTTGTTTTATCTATGTATACTGGGACTTTTCATTTGCTCAGATAGTAAAAAGTACAGCTTTCACCATGTGCGCGGTATGTCGTCTGACAATTTACAGCCTCCGAATTCCAGTGTGCACAATAAGACTGCATTTCTAATTATTCCTTTTTATCGAATCCACAAAATATTGGTGTCCAATTGTCGCGAATTTCTTGACTTATCCACGATTACAAAAGATTTTCGACACCTTGATTAGAGTCGAGTCGAAATTCAACGGTATGGGGACTTGTGTTTATCTTACATTAGACGCTCAAATATGCACCAGAAACCAAGAGTAGAGAAACAGGGCTGCGGGACGTATTGTATCATCTTACACAAGACGCTCAAATATGGACCGGAAGCCAACAGGTCAGAAGCCATGCTGCTGGTCTTACTCACATCTTACATTAGACGCTCAAATATGGACGGGAAACCAACAGATCAGCGGCCATGCTGCTGGACGTAGTTTATCTTTTTACATTAGACGATCAAATATGCACCAGAAACAAACATATCAGAAACAAAGCTGCTGGACGTAGTGTATCATCTCACACAAGACGCTCAAATATGGAACGGAAGGCAACAGGTCAGAGGCCATGCTGCTGGACGTAGTCTGAAATCTTACATTAGACGCTAAAATATGGACCGGAAACCAACAGATCAGAGGCCATGCTACTGGACGTAGTTTATCTTTTTACATTAGACGCTGAAATATGCACCAGAAACCAAGAGACCAGAAACAGGGCTGCTGGATGTAGTGTATCATCTTACACAAGACGCTCAAATATGGACCGGAATCCAACCGCTCAGAGGCCATGCTGCGGGACGTAATCTAAAATCTTACATTAGACGCTCAAATATGGACCGGAAACCAACAGATCAGAGGCCATGCTGCTGGGCGTAGTTTATCTTTTTATATTAGACGCTCAAATATGCACCAGAAACCAACAGATCAGAATCATGGCTGCTGAACGTAGTGTATCATCTCACACAAGACGCTCAAACATGGACCGGAAGCCAACAGGTCAGAGGCCATGCTGCTGGACGTAGTCCAATATCTTACATTAGACGCTCAAATATGGACCGGAAACCAACAGATCAGAGGCCATGCTCCTGTACGTAGTTTATCTTTTTACATTAGACGCTCAAATATGCACCAGAAACCAAGAGTAGAGAAACAGGGCTGCGGAACGTAGTGTATCATGTTACACAAGACGCTCAAATATGTACCGGAAGCCAACAGGTCAGAGGCCATGCTGCTGGATGTAGTCGTATATCTTACATTAGACGCTCAAATATGGACGGGAAACCAACAGATCAGCGGCCATGCTGCTGGACGTAGTTTATCTTTTTACATTAGACGATCAAATATGCACCAGAAACAAACATATCAGAAACAAAGCTGCTGGACGTAGTGTATCATCTCACACAAGACGCTCAAATATGGAACGGAAGGCAACAGGTCAGAGGCCATGCTGCTGGACGTAGTCTGAAATCTTACATTAGACGCTAAAATATGGACCGGAAACCAACAGATCAGAGGCCATGGTACTGGACGTAGTTTATCTTTTTACATTAGACGCTGAAATATGCACCAGAAACCAAGAGACCAGAAACAGGGCTGCTGGATGTAGTGTATCATCTTACACAAGACGCTCAAATATGGACCGGAATCCAACCGCTCAGAGGCCATGCTGCTGGACGTAGTCTAATATCTTACATTAGACGCTCAAATATGGAACGGAAACCAACAGATCACAGGCCATGCTCCTGTACGTATTTCATCTTTTTACATTAGACTCTCAAATATGCACAAGACACCAAGAGTAGAGAAACAGGGCTGCGGAACGTAGTGTGTCATCTCACACAAGACGCTCAAATATGGACCGGAAGCCAACAGGTCAGAGGCCATGCTGCTGGATGTAGTCTAAAATCTTACATTAGAAGCTAAAATATGGACCGGAAACCAAAAGATCAGAGGCCATGCTGCTGGGCGTAGTTTATCTTTTTACATTAGACGCTCAAATATGCACCAGAAACCAACGGATCAGAATCATTGCTGCTGGACGTAGTGTATCATCTTACACAAGACACTCAAATATGGACCGGAATCCAACAGTTCAGAGGCCATGCTGCTGCACGTAGTCTAAAATCTTACATTAGACACACAAATATTGACCGGAAACCAACAGATCAGAGGCCATGCTGCTGGACGTAGTTTATTTTTTTACATTAGACGCTCAAATATGCACCCGAAACCAAGAGTAGAGAAACAGGGCCGCGGGAACTATTGTATCATCTTACACAAGACGCTCAAATATGTAACGGAAGCCAACAGGTCAGAGGCCATGCTGCTGGACGTAGTCGAATATCTTACATTAGACGATCAAATATGGACGAAAAACCAACAGATCAGAAGCCATCCTGCTGGACGTAGTTTATCTTTTTACATTAGACGCTCAAATATGCACCAGAAACCAACATAACAGAATCATGGCTGCTGGACGTAGTGTATCATCTTACACAAGACGCTCAAATATGGACCGGAAGCCAACCGCTCAGAGGCCATGCTGCTGGACGTAGTTTATCTTTTTACATTAGACGCTCAAATATGCACCAGAAACCAAGAGTAGAGAAACAGGGCGGCGGGATGTATTGTATCATCTTACACAAGACGCTCAAATATGTACCAGAAGCCAACAGGTCAGAGGCCATGCTGCTGGACGTAGTCTAAAAACCTTACATCAGACGCTCAAATATGGACCGGAAACAAACAGATATGAGGCCATTCTGCTGGACGTAGTTTATCTTTTTACATTAGACGCTAAAATATGCACCCGAATCCAAGAGATCAGAATCATGGCTGCTGGACGTAGTGTATCATCTTACACCAGACGCTGAAATATGGACCGGAAGCCAACATGTCAGAGGCCATGCTGCTGGACGTAATCTAAAATCTTACATTAGACGCTCAAATATGGACCGGAAACACACAGATCAGAGGCCATGCTACTGGACGTAGTTGATCTTTTTATATAAGACGCTCAAATATGCACCAGAAACCAAGAGTAGAGAAACAGGGCTGCGGAACGTAGTGTATCATCTTACACAAGTCGCTCAAATATGTAACGGAAGCCAACAGGTCAGAGGCAATGCTGCTGGACGTAGTCGAAAATCTTGCATTAGACGCTCAAATATTGACAGGAAACCAACAGATCAGCCGCCATGCTGCTGGGCGAAGTTTATCTTTTTACTTTAGACGCTCAAATATGCACCAGAAACCAAGAGATCGGAAACAGGGCTGCTGGACGTAGTGTATCATCTTACACAAGACGCTGAAATATGGACCGGAAGCCAACAGGTCAGAGGCCATGCTGCTGGACGTAATCTAAAATCTTACATTAGACGCTCAAATATGGATCGGAAACACACAGATCAGAGGCCATGCTACTGGACGTAGTTGATCTTTTTATATTAGACGCACAAATATGCACCAGAAACCAACAGATCAGAATCATGGCTGCTGGACGTAGTGTATCATCTTACACAAGACGCTCAAATATTCACTAGAAACCAAGAGATGAGAAACAAGGCTGCTGGGCGTAGTGTATCATCTCACAAAAGACGCTCAAATATTGACCGGAAGCCAACAGGTCAGAGGACATGCTGCTGGACGTAGTCTGAAATATTACATTAGACGCTCAAATATGGACCGGAAACCAACAGATCAGAGGTCATGTTGCTGGACGTAGTTTATCTTTTTACATTATACGCTCAAATATGCACCCGAAACCAAGAGTTCAGAAAAAGGGTTGCTGGACGTAGTGTATCGTCTTACACAAGACTTTCAAATATGGGCCGGAAGCCAACAGGTCAGAGGCCATGCTGCTGGACGTAATCTAAAATCTTACATTAGACCCTCAAATATAGACGGGAAACCAACAGATCAGAGGCCATGCTGCTGGACGTAGTTTATCTTTTTACATTAAACGCTCACATATGCACCAGAAACCAAGAGCAGAGAAACAGGGCTGCGGGACGTAGTGTATCATCTTACACATGACGCTCAAATATATACCGGAAGCCAACGGGTCTGAGGCCATGCTGCTGGGCGTAGTCGAAAATCTTACATTAGACGCTCAAATATGGACGGGAAACCAACAGATCAGAGGCCATCCTGCTGGACGTAGTTTATCTTTTTACATTAGAAGCTCAAATATGCTCCAGAAACCAATAGATCAGAAACAGGGCTGCTGGACGTAGTGTGTCATCTCACACAAGACGCTCAAATATGGACCGGAAGCCAACAGGTCAGAGGCCATGTTGCTGGACGTAGTCTAAAATCTTACATTAGACGCTAAAATATGGACCGGAATCCAAAAGATCAGAGGCCATGCTGCTGGACGTAGTATATCTTTTTACATTAGACGCTCAAATATGCACCAGAAACAAACAGATCAGCATCATGGCTGCTGGACGTAGTGTATCATCTTACACAAGACGCTCAACTATGGACCGGAAGCCAACAGGTCAGAGGTCATGCTGCTGGACGTAGTTTATCTTTTTACATTAGACGCTCAAATATGCACCAGAAACCAAGAGTAGAGAAACAGGGCTGCGGGACGTATTGTATCATCTTACACAAGACTCTCAAATATGTACCGGAAGCCAACAGGTCAGAGGCCATGCTGCTGGACGTAGTCTAAAATCTTACATTAGACGCTCAAATATGGACCGGAAACAAACAGATATGAGTCCATTCTGCTGGACGTAGTTTATCTTTTTACATTAGACGCTCAAATATGCACCAGAAACCAAGAGTAGAGAAACAGGGCTGCGGAACGTAGTGTATCATCTTACACAAGACGCTCAAATATGTACCGGAAGCCAACAGGTCAGCGGCTATGCTGCTGGACGTAATCGAAAATCTTGCATTAGACGCTCAAATATTGACAGGAAACCAACAGATCAGCGGCCATGCTGCTGGGTGTAGTTTATCTTTTTACTTTAAACTCTCAAATATGCACCAGAAACCAAGAGATCGGAAACAGGGCTGCTGGACGTAGTGTATCATCGTACACAAGACGCTGAAATATGGACCAGAAGCCAACAGGTCAGAGGCCATGCTGCTGGACGTAATCTAAAATCTTACATTAGACGCTCAAATATCGACCGGAAACCAACAGATCAGAGGCCATTCTACTGGACGTAGTTGATCTTTTTACATTAGACGCTCAAATATGCACCAGAAACCAAGTGTTCAGAAACAGGTTTGCTGGACGTAGTGCATCGTCTTACACAAGACTTTCAAATATGGACCGGAAGCCAACAGGTCAGAGGCCATGCTGCTGGACGTAATCTAAAATCTTACATTAGACGCACAAATATGGACGGGAAACCAACAGATCAGTGGCCATGCTGCTGGACGTAGTTTATCTTTTTACATTAGACGCTCAAATATGCACCAGAGACCAAGAGCAGAGAAACAGGGCTGCGGGACGTAGTGTATCATCTTACACATGACGCTCAAATATATACCGGAAGCCAACGGGTCAGAGGCCATGCTGCTGGGCGTAGTCGAAAATCTTACATTAGACGCTCAAATATGGACGGGAAACCAACAGATCAGAGGCCAGCCTGCTGGACGTAGTTTATCTTTTTACATTAGACGCTCAAATATGCACCAGAAACCAACAGATGAACATCATGGCTGCTGGACGTAGTGTATCATCTTACACAAGACGCTCAACTATGGACCGGAAGCCAACAGGTCAGAGGTCATGCTGCTGGACGTAGTCTCAAATCTTACATTAGACGCTCAAATATGGACCGGAAACCAACAGATCAGAAGCCATGCTGCTGGACGTAGTTTATCTTATTATATTATACGCTCAAATATGCACCAGAATCCAAGGGATCACAATCATGGCTGCTGATCGTAGTGTATCATCTTGCACAAGACCCTCAAATATGGACCGGAATCCAACAGGTCAGAGGCCATGCTGCTGGTGTAGTTTATCTTATTATATTAGACGCTCAAATATGCACCAGAATCCAAGAGATCAGAATCATGGCTGCTGGACGTAGTGTATCATCTTACACAAGATGCTCAAATATGGAACGGAAACAAACAGATCAGAGGCCATGCTCCTGTACGTAGTTTATCTTTTTACATTAGACGCTCAAATATGCACCAGAAACTAAGAGTAGAGAAACAGCGCTGCGGAACGTAGTGTATCATCTTACACAAGACGCTCAAATATGTACCGGAAGCCAAAAGGGCAGAGGCAATGCTGCTGGACGTAGTCGAAAATCTTGCATTAGACGCTCAAATATTGACAGGAAACCAACAGATCAGCGGCCATGCTGCTGGACGTAGTTTATCTTTTTACTTTAGACGCTCAAATATGCACCAGAAACCAAGAGATCTGAAACAGGGCTGCTGGACGTAGTGTATCACCTTACACAAGACGCTCAAATATGTACCGGAAGCCAACAGGTCAGAGGCAATGCTGCTGGACGTAGTCGAAAATCTTGCATTAGACGCTCAAATATGGACCGGAAACCAACAGTTCAGAGTCCATGCTACTGGACGTAGTTGATCTTTTTACATTAGACGCTCAAATATGCACCAGACACCAACAGATCAGAATCATGGCTGCTGGACGTAGTGTATCATCTTACACAAGACTCACAACTATGGACCGGAAGCCAACAGGTCAGAGGTCATGCTGCTGGACGTAGTCTAAAATCTTACATTAGACGCTCAAATATGGACCGGAAACCAACAGATCAGAAGCCATGCTGCTGGTTGTAGTTTGTCTTTTTACATTACACGCTCAAATATGCACAAGAATCCAAGAGATCAGAATCATGGCTGCTGGACGTAGTGTATCATCTTACACAAAACCCTCAAATATTGTCCGGAAGCCAACATGTCAGAGACCATGCTCCTGGACATAATTTATCTTTTTACATTAGACGCTCAAATATGCACCAGAAACCAAGAGATGAGAAACAGGGCTGCTGGACGTAGTGTATAATCTTACACAAGACGGTCAAATATGGACCGTAATCCAATAGGTCAGAGGCCATGCTGCTGGGCATAGTCTAAAATCTTACATTAGACGCTCAAATATGGACCGGAAACCAACAGATCAGAGGCCATACTGGTGGACGTAGTTTCTCTTTTTAAATTAGAAGCGCATATATGCACCTGAAACCAACAGATCAGAATCATGGCTGCTGGACGTAGTGTATCATCTTACACAAGACGCTCAAATATGGACAAGAAGCCAACAGGTCAGAGGCCATCCTGCTGGACGTAGACTAAAATCTTACATGAGACGCTCAAATATGGACCGGAAACCAACAGATCAGAGGCAATGCTGCTGGTCGTAGTTTATCTTTTTACATTAGAGGCTCAAATATGCACCAGAAACCAAGACATCAGAAACAGGGCTGCTGGACGTATTGTATCTTCTTACACAAGACGCTCAAATATGGACCGGAAGCCAACAGCTCAGAGGCCATGCTGCTGGTCGTAGTCTAAAATCTTACATTAGACGCTCAAATATGGACCGGAAACCAAGACATCAGAGGCCAAGGTGCTGGACGTAATTTATCTTTTTACATTAGACGCTCAAATATGCACCAGAAACCAACAGATCAGAATCATGGCTGCTGGACGTAGTGTATCATCTTACACAAGACGCTCAAATATGGACCGGAAGCCAACAGGTCAGAGGCCATCCTGCTGGACGTAGTCTAAAATCTTACATTAGACGCTCAAATATGGACCGGAAACCAACAGATCAGAGGTCATGCTGCTGGACGTAGTTTATCTTTTTACATTTGACGCTCAAATATGCACCAGAATCCAAGAGATCAGAATCATGGCTGCTGGACGTAGTGTATCATCTTACACATGAGGCTCAAATATGGACCGGAAGCCTACAGCTCAGAGGCCTTCCTGCTGGACGTAGTCTAAAATCTTACATTAGACGCTCAAATATGGACCGGACACCAACAAATAAGAGGCCATGCTGCTGGACGTAGTTTATCTTTTTACATTAGACGCTCAGATATGCACCAGAAACCAAGAGATCAGAAACAGGTCTGCTGGACATATTGTATCATCTCACACAAAACGTTCAAATATGGACCGGAAGCCAACAGGTCAGAAGCCATGCTGCTCTGACGTAGTGTAAAATCTTACATTAGACGCTCAAATATGGACCGGAAACCAACAGATCAGAGGCCATGCTGCTGGACGTAGTTTATCTTTTTATATTAGACGCTCAAATATGCACCAGAATCCAACAGATCAGAATCATGGCTGCTGGACGTAGTGTATCATCTTACACAAGACGCTCAAATATGGACCGGAAGCCAACACTTCAGAGGACATCCTGCGGTACGTAGTCTAAAATCATATATTAGACGCTCAAATATGGACCGGAAACGAACAGATTAGAGGCCATGCTGCTGGCCGTAGTTTATCTTTTTACAATAGACGCTCAAATATGTACCAGAATCCAAGAGATCAGAATCATGGCTGCTGGACGTAGTGTATCATCTTACACAAGAGGCCCAAATATGGACCGGAAGCCTACTGCTCACAGGCCATGCTGCTGGACGTAGTCTAAAATCTTACATTAGATGCTCAAATAAGGATCGGAAACCAACAGATCAGAGGCCATGCTGCTGGACGTAGTTTATCTTTTCACATTAGACATTCAAATATGCACCAGAAACCAAGAGATCAGAAACAGGGTTGCTGGACGTAGTGTATCATCTTACACAAGACACTCAAATATAGACCGGAAGCCAACAGGTCGTAGGCCAAGCTGCTGGAGGTAGTCTAAAATCTTACATTAGACGCTCAAATATGGACGGGAAACCAACAGATCAGAAGCCATGCTGCTGGACGTAGTTTATCTTTTTGCATTATAAGCTCAAATACGTACCAGAAACCAACATGTCAGAGGCCATGCTGCTGGACGTAGTCTAAAATCTTACATTAGACGCTCAAATATTGACCGGAAGCCTATTGCTCAGAGGCCATGCTGCTGGGCGTAGTCTAAAATCTTACATTATACGCTCAAATATGGACCGGACACCAACAAATCAGAGGCCATGCAACTGGACGTAGTTTATCTTTTTACATTAGACAGCTCAAATATGTACCAGAAACCAAGAGATCAGAATCATGGCTGCTGGACGTAGTGTATCATCTTACACAAGACGCTCAAATATGGACCGGAAGCCTACAGGTCAGAGGCCATGCTACTGGACGTACTCTAAAAGCTTACATTAGACGCTCAAATATGGACCGGAAACCAACAGATCAGAGGCCATGCTGCTGGACGTAGTTTATCTTTTTACATTAGACGCTCAAATATGCACCAGAAACCCTGAGATCAGAAACAGGGTTGCTGGACGTAGTGTATCCTCTAACACAAAACTTTCAAATATGGACCGGAAGCCAACACGTCAGAGGCCATGCTGCTGGACGTAGTCTAAAATCTTACATTTGACGCTTTAATATGGACGGGAAACCAAAACATCAGTGGCCATCCTGCTGGACGTAGTTCATCTTTTTACATTAGACGCTCAAATATGCACCAGAAACCAAGAGTAGAGAAACAGAGCTGCGGGACGTAGTGTATCATCTTACACATTACGCTCAAATATGGACCGGACGCCTACAGGTCAGCGGCCATGCTGCTGGTTGTAGTCTAAAATCTTACATTGGACGCTCAAATATGGACCGGAAACCAACATATCAGAGGCCATGGTGCTGGACGTCGTTTATCTTTTTACATTAGACGCTCAAATATGGACCAGAAACAAAGAGATCAGAAACAGGGCTGCTGGACGTAGTGTATCATCTTACACAAGACGCTCAAATATGGACCGGAAGCCAACAGGTCAGAGGCCATGCTGCTGGACGTAGATTAATATCTTACATTAGACGCTCAAATATGGACCGGAAACCAACACATCAGAGGACATGCTGCTGGACGTTGTTTAACTTTTTTCATTAGACGCTCAAATATGCACCAGAAACCAAGAGATCAGAAACAGGTCTGCTGGACGTATTGTATCATCTCACACAAAACGCTCAAATATGGACTGGAAACCAACAGGTCAGTGGCCATGCTATTGGACGTATTCTAAAATCTTACATTAGATGCTCAAATATGGACCGGAAACCAACAGAGCAGAGGTCATGCTGCTGGACGTAGTTTATCTTTTTACATTAGACGCTCAAATATGCACCAGAAATCAAGAGATCAGAAACAGGGTTGCTGGACGTAGTGTATCCTCTAACACAAAACTTTCAAATATGGACCGGAAGCCAACACGTCAGAGGCCATGCTGCTGGTCGTAGTCTAAAATCTTACATTTGTCGCTATAATATGGACGGGAAACCAACAGATCAGAGGCCATGCTGCTGGACGTAGTTTATCTTTTTGCATTAGACGTTCAAATATGCACCAGAAACCAGCAGATCAGAATCATGGCTGCTGGACGTAGTGTATCATCTTACACAAGACGCTCAAATATGGACCGGAAGCCTACAGGTCAGAGGCCATGCTGCTGGACGTAGTCTAAAATCTAGCATTAGACGCTCAAATATGGACCGGAAACCAACAGATCAGAGGCCATGCTGCTGAACGTAGTTTATCTTTTCACATTAGACGCTAAAATATGCACCAGAATCCAACAGTTCAGAATCATGGGTGCTGGACGTAGTGTATCATCTTACACAAGACGCTCAAATATGTACCGGAAGCCGAGACGTGAGATGCCATGCTGTAGGACGTAGTCTAAAATCTTACATTAGACGCTCAAATATGGACCAAAAACCAACAGATAAGAGGCCATGCTGCTGGGCGTAGTTTAACTTTTTACATTAGACGCTCAACTATGCACCAGAAACCAAGAGTAGAGAAACAGGGCTGCCGGACGTAGTGTATCATCTTACAAAAGACGCACAAATATGTACAGGAAACCGACAGGACAGATACCATGCTGCTATACGTAGTCTAAAACCTTACATTAGACGCTCAAATATGAACCGGAAACCAACAGTTCAGAAGCCATGCTGCTGGACGTAGTTTATCTTTTTACATTAGACGCTCAAATATGCACCAGAAACCATCAGATCAGAATCATGGCTGCTGGACGTAGTGTATCATCTTACAGAAGACGCTCAAATGTGGACCGGAAGCCAACAGGTCAGAGGCCATGCTGCTGGACGTAGTCTAAAATCTTACATTAGACGCTCAAATATGGACCGGAAACCAACAAATCAGAGGCCATGCTTCTCGACGTAGTTTATCTTTTTACATTAGACGCTAAAATATGCACCAGAAACCAAGAGATCAGAAACAGGGCTGCTGGATGTAGTGTATCATCTTACACAAGACGCTCAAATATGGACCGGAAGCCATCAGATCAGGGGCCATGCTGCTGGACTTAGTCTAAAATCTTACATTAGACGCTCAAATATGGACGGGAAACCAAGAGATCAGTGGCCATGCTGCTGGACGTAGTTTATCTTTTTACATTAGACGCTCATATATGTACCAGAAACCAACATATCAGAATAATGGCTGCTGAACGTAGTGTATCATCTTACACAAGACGCTCAAATATGGACCGGAAGCCAACTGCTCAGAGGCCATGCTGCTGGACGTAGTCTAAAATCTTACATTAGACGCTCAAATATGGACCGGAAACCAACAGATCAGAGGCCATGCTGCTGGCCGTAGTTTATCTTTTTTCATTAGACGCTCAAATATGCACCAGAAAACCAAGAGATCAGAAACGGGATTGCTGGATGTATTGTATCATCTCACACAAAACGCTCAAATATGGACCGGAAGCCAACAGGTCAGAGGCCATGCTAGTGGACGTAGTCTAATATCTTACATTAGACGCTCAAATATGGACCGGAAGCCAACAGGTCAGAGGCCATGCTGCTGGACGTAGTCTAAAATCTTACATTAGACGCTCAAATATGGACTGGAAACAAACAGATCAGAGGCCATGCTGCTAGTTGTAGTTTATCTTTTTGCATTAGACGCTCAAATATGCAACAGATACCAGCAGATCTGAATCATGTCTGCTGGACGTAGTTTATCATCTTACACAAGACGCTCAAATATGGACCGGAAGCCAACAGGTCAGAGGCGATGCTGCTGGACGTACTCTAAAATCTTACATTAGACGCTCAAATATGGACCTGTAACCAACAGATCAGAGGCCATGCTGCTGGACGTAGTTTTTCTTTTTAAATTAGACGCTCAAATATGCACCAGAAACCAAGAGATCAGAAACAGGGCTGCTCGACGTAGTGTATCATCTTACACAAGTTGCTCAAATATGGACCGGAAGCCAACAGGTCAGAGGCCATGCGTCTGGACGTAGTCTAAAACCTTATATTAGACGCACAAATATGGACCGGAAACCAAAAGATCAGAGGCCATACTGCTGGACGAAGTTTATCTTTTTACATTAGACGCTAAATATGCACCAGAAACCAACAGATCAGAATCATGGCTGCTGGACGTAGTGTATCATCTTACCGAAGACGCTCAAATATGGACAGGAATACAACAGGTCGGAGGCCATGCTGTTGGACGTAGTCTAAAATATTACATGAGATGCTCAAATATGGACTGGAAACAAACAGATCAGAGGACATGCAGCTGGACGTAGTTTATCTTTTTACATTAGACGCTAAATATGCACCAGAAACCAACAGATCAGAATCATGGCTGCTGGACGTAGTGTATCATCTTACCCAAGACGCTCAAATATGGACAGGATTACAACAGGTCGGAGGCCATGCTGTTGTACGTAGTCTAAAATATTACATGAGACGCTCAAATATGGACTGGAAACAAACAGATCAGAGGCCATACTGCTAGATGTACTTTATCTTTTTGCATTAGACGATCAAATATGGAACAGAAACCAGCAGATCAGAATCATGTCTGCTGGAGTTAGTTTATCATCTTAAACAAAACGCTCAAATATGGACCGGAAGCTAACAGGTCAGAGGCCATGCTGCTGGACGTAGTCTAAAATCTTACATTAGACGCTCAAATATGGACTGGAAACAAACAGATCAGAGGCCATGCTGCTAGACGTAGTTTATCTTTTTACATTAGACGCTCAAATATGCACCAGAAACCAAGAGATCAGAAACAGGGTTGCTGGACGTATTGTATCATCTTACACAAGACGCTCAAATATGGACCGGAAGCCAACAGGTCAGAGGCCATGCTACTGGACGTAGTCTAAAATCTTACATTAGACGCTCAAATATGGACGGGAAACCAATAGATCGGAGGTCATGCTGCTGGTCTTAGTTTATCTTTTTACATTAGACGCACAAATATGCACCAGAAGCCAACAGATCAGAAACGCGGCTGGCTGCTGGACGTAGTGTATCAGCTTACACAAGACGCTCAAATATGGACGGGAAGCCAACAGGTCAGAGGCCATGCTGCTGGACGTAGTCTAAAATCTTACACTAGACGATCTTATATGGACCGGAAACCAACAGATCAGAGGCCATGCAGCTGGACGTAGTTCATCTTTTTACATTAGACGCTCAAATATGCACCAGAAATCAACAGATAAGAATCATGGCTGCTGGACGTAGTGTATCATCTTACACAAGACACTCAAATATGGACTGGAAGCTAACAGGTCAGAGGACATGCTGCTGGACGTAATCTGAAATCTTACACTAGACGCTCAAATATGGACCGGAAACCCACAGATCAGAGGCCATGCTACTGGACGTAGTTTATCTTTTTACATTAGACGCTCAAATGTGCACCAGAAACCAACAGATCAGAATCATGGCTGCTGGTCTTAGTGTTTCATCTTACACAAGACGCTGAAATATGGAGCGGAATCTAACTGGTCAAAGGCTATGCTGCTGGACGTAGTCTAAAATCTTACATTAGACGCTCAAATATGGACCGGAAACCAACAGATCGTAGACCATGCTGCTGGACGTAGTTTATCTTTTTACAGTAGACGCTCAAATATGCACCAGAAACCAACAGATCAGAAACACGGCTGCCTGCTGGACGTAGTGTATCATCTTACACAAGACGCTCAAATATGGACCGGAAGCCAACAGGTCAGAGGCCATGCTACTGGACGTAGTCTAAAATCTTACATTAGACGCACAAATATGGACGGGAAACCAATAGATCGGAGGCCATGCTGCTGGACGTAGTTTATTTTTTTACATTAATCGCTCTAATATGCACCAGAAGCCAACCTATCAGAAACGCGGCTGGGTGCTGGACGTAGCGTATCAGCTTCCACAAGACGCTCAAATATGGACTGGAAGCCAACAGGTTAGAGGCCATGCTGTTGGACGTACTCTAAAATCTTATACTAGACGCTCAAATATGGACCGGAAAACAACAGATCAGAGGCCATTCTGCTGGACGTAGTTTATCTTTTTACATTAGACGCTCAAATATGCACCAGAAACCAACAGAGCAAAATCATGTCTGCTGGACGTAGTGTATCATCTTACACAAAACGCTCAAATATGGACCGGAAGCTAACAAGTCAGAGGCCATGCTGCTGGACGTAGTCTAAAATCTTAAATTAGACGCTCACATATGGACCGGAAACCAAGAGATCAGAGGCTATGCTGCTGGACGTAGTTTATCTTTTTACATTAGAGGCTCAAATATGCACCAGAAAGCAACAGATCAGGATCATGGCTGCTGGACTTAGTGTATAATCTTAAACAAAACGCTCAAATATGGACCGGAAGCTAACAGGTCAGAGGCCATGCTGCTGGACGTAGTCTAATATATTACATTAGACGCACAAATACTGACCGGAAACCAACAGAACAGAATCCATGCTGCTGGACGTATTTTATCTTTTTATATTAGACGCACAAATATGCACCAGAAACCAACAGATCAGAATCATGGCTGCTGGACGTAGTGTATCATCTTACCCAAGACGCTCAAATATGGACAGGAATACAACAGGTCAGAGGCCATGCTCTTGGACGTAGTCTAAAATCTTACATGAGACGCTCAAATATAGACCGGAAGCTAACAGGTCAGAGGCCATGCTGCTGGGCTTAGTTTATCATTTTACATTAGACGCTCAAATATGCACCAGAAACAAAGAGATTAGAAACAGGGCTGCTGGACGTAGTGTATCATCTTACACAACACGCTCAAATATGGACCGGAAGCCAACAGGTCAGAGTCCATGCTGCTGGGCGTAGTCTAAAATCTTACATTAGACGCTCAAATATGGACCGGAAACAAACAGATCAGAGGCCATGCTGCTGGACGTAGTTTATCTTTTTACATTAGACGCTCTAATATGCACCAGAAACCTAGAGATCAGAAACAGGTCTGCTGGACGTAGTGTATCATCTTCCATAAGAGGCTCAAATATGGACCGGAAACCAACAGGTCAGAGGCCATGCTGCTGGGCGTATTCTAAAATCTTACACTAGACGCTCAAATATGGACCGGAAACCCACAGATCAGAGGCCATGCTGCTGGACGTAGTTTATCTTTTTACATTAGACGCTCAAATATGCACCAGAAGCCAGCAGATCAGAATCATGTCTGCTGGAGTTAGTGTATCATCTTACACAAGACGCTCAAATATGGACCGGAAGCCAACAGGTCAGAGGCCATGCTACTGGACTTAGTCTAAAATCTTACATTAGACGCTCAAATATGGACGGGAATCCAATAGATCGGAGGCCATGCTGCTGGACGTAGTTTATTTTTTTACATTAATCGCTCTAATATGCACCAGAAGCCAACCTATCAGAAACGCGGATGGCTGCTGGACGTAGCGTATCAGCTTACACAAGACGCTCAAATATGGACTGGAAGCCCACAGGTTAGATGCCATGCTGTTGGACGTACTCTAAAATCTTACACTAGACGCTCAAATATGGACCGGCAAACAACAGATCAGAGGCCATGCTGCAGGACGTAGTTTATCTTTTTACATTAGACGCTCAAATATGCACCAGAAACCAACAGAGCAAAATCATGGGTGCTGGACGTAGTGTATCATCTTACACAAGACGTTCAAATATGGACCGGAAGCCAACAGGTCCTAGGCCATGCTGCTGGACGTAGTCTAAAATCTTACATTAGACGCTCAAATATGGACTGGAAACCCAGAGAGCAGAGGCCATGCTGCTGGGCGTAGTTTATCTTTTTACATTAGACGCTCAAATATGCACCAGAAACCAAGAGAGCAGAATCATGGCTGCTGGACGTAGTGTATCATCTTACACAAAACGCTCAAATATGGACCGGAAGCTAACAGGTCAGAGGCCATACTGCTGGACGTAGTCTAAAATCTTACATTAGACGCTCAAATATGGACCGGAAACCCTCAGATCAGAGGCCATGCTGCTGGACGTAGTTAATCTTTTTACATTAGACGCTAAAATATGCACCAGAAACCAACAGATCAGAATCATGGCTGCTGGACTTAGTGTATAATCTTAAACAAAACGCTCAAATATGGACCGGAAGCTAACTGGTCAGAGGCCATGCAGCTGGACGTAGTCTAAAATATTACATTAGACGCTCAAATACTGACCGGAAACCAACAGAACAGAATCCATGCTGCTGGACGTATTTTATCTTTTTATATTAGACGCACAAATATGCACCAGAAACCAACAGATCAGAATCATGGCTGCTAGACGTAGTGTATCATCTTACACAAGACGCTCAAATATGGACCGGAAGCCAACAGGTCAGAGGCCATGCTGCTGGACGTAGTTTATCTTTTTACATTAGACGCTAAATATGCACCAGAAACCAACAGATCAGAATCATGGCTGCTGGACTTAGTGTATCATCTGAAACAAAACGATCAAATATGGACCGGAAGCTAACAGGTCAGAGGCCATGCTGCTGGTCGTAGTCTCAAATCTTACATTAGACGCTCAAATATGGACTGGAAACAAACAGATCAGAGGCCATGCTGCTCGACGTAGTTTATCTGTTTACATTAGACGCTCAAATATGCACCAGAAACCAAAAGATCAGAAACAGGGCTGCTGGACGTAGTGTATCATCTTACACAAGACGCTCAAATATGGACCGGAAACCAACAGGTCAGAGGCCATGCTGCTGGACGTAGTTTATCATTTTACATTAGACGCTCAAATATGCACCAGAAACAAAGAGATTAGAAACAGGGCTGCTGGACGTAGTGTATCATCTTACACAAGACGCTCAAATATTGACCGGACGCCAAGAGATCAGAGGCCATGCTGCAGGTAGTAGTCTAAAATCTTACATTAGACGCTCAAATATGAACCGGAAAGCAACAGATCAGAGGCCATGCTGCTGGACGAAGTTCATCTTGTTAGATTAGATTGCTCAATTATGCACCAGAATCAAACAGTTCAGAATCAGGGCTGCTTCACGTAGAGTATCATCTTACACAAGACGCTGAAATATAGACCGGAAGCCAACAGGGCAGAGGCCATGCTGCTGGCCGTAGTCTAAAATCTTACATTAGACGCTCAAATATGGACCGGAAACCAACAGATCAGAGGCCATGCTGATGGACGTAGTTTATCTTTTTACATTAGACGCTCAAATATGCACCAGAATCAACAGATCAGAATCATGGCTGCTGGACGTAGTGTATCATCTTACACAAGACGCTCAAATATGGACCGGAAGCCACCAGGTCAGAGGCCATGCTGCTGGACGTCGTCTAAAATCTTACATTTGACGCTCAAATATGGACCGGAAACCAACAGATCAGAGGCCATGCTGCTGGACGTAGTTTATCTTTTTACATTAGGCGCTCAAATATGCACCAGAATCCAACAGATCAGAAACAGGGCTGCTGGAGGTAGTGTGTCATCTTACACAAGACGCTCAAATATGGACCGGAAGCCAACAGGTCAGAGGCCATGCTGCTGGACTTAGTCTAAAATCTTACATTAGACGCTCAAATATGGACCGGAAACCAACAGAACAGAGGCCATGCTAATGGACGTAGTTTATCTTTTTACATTAGACGCCAAAATATGCACCAGAAACCAACAGATCAGTATCATGGCTGCTGGACGTATTGTATCATCTTACACAAGACGATCAAATAAAGACCGGAAGCTAACAGATCAGAGGCCATGTTGCTGGACGTTGTCTAAAAACTTACATTAGACGCTCAAATATGGATCGGAACCCAACAGATCAGAGGCCATGCTGCTGGACGTAGTTTATCTTTTTACATTAGACGCTCAAATATGCACCAGAAACCAAGCGATCAGAAACAGGGCTGCTGGACGTAGTGTATCTTCTTACACAAGAAGCTCAAATATGGACCGGAAGCAAACAGGTCAGAGGCCATGCTGCTGGAGCAGTATAAATCTTACATTAGACGCTCAAATATGAACCGGAAAGCAACAAAGCAGATGCCATGCTGCTGGATGTAGTCTAAAATGTTACATTAGACGCACAAATATGGACCGGAAACCAACAGATCAGAGGCCATGCTACTGGACGTAGTTTATCTTTTTACATTAGACGCTGAAATATGCACCAGAAACCAAGAGATCAGAAACAGGGCTGCTGGGCGTAGTGTATCATCTTACACAAGACGCTCAAATATGGACCGGAAGCCAACAGGTCAGAGGCCATGCTGCTGGACGTAGTTTATCTTTTTACATTAGACGCTCAAATATGGACCAGAAACCAACAGATCTGAAACATAGCTGCTGGACGTAGTGCATTATCTTACACATGACGCTCACATATGGACCGGAAGCTAACAGATCAGAGGCCATGCAGCTGGACGTAGTCTAAAATCTTACATTAGACGCTCAAATATGGACCGGAAACCAAAAGATCAGAGACGATGCTGCAGGACGGAGTTTATCTTTTTACATTAGACGCTCAAATATGCACCAGAAACCAAGAGTTCAGAATCATGGCTGCTAGACGTAGTGTATCATCTTACTCAAGACAATCAAATATGGAACGGAAGCCAACACGTCGGAGGCCATGCTGCTGGACGTAGTCTAAAATCTTACATTAGACGCTCAAATATGTACCAGAAACCAAAAGATCAGAGGCCATGCTACTGGACATAATTTATCTTTTTGCATTAGACGCTCAAATATGCACCTGAAACCAAGAGATCAGAAACAGAACTGCTGAACGTAGTGTATCATATTACACAAGTCGCTCAAATATGTACCGGAAGCCAACATGTCAGAGGCCATGCTGCTGGTCGTAGTCTAAAATCTTACACAAGATGCTCAAATAGGGACCGGACGTCTACAGTTCAGATGCAATGCTGCTGTACATAATTTATCTTTTTATATTAGAGGCTCAATTATGCACCAGAAACCAAGAGATCAGAATCTGGGCATGCTGGACGTAGTGTATCATCTTACACAATAGGCTCAAATATGGACCGGAAGCCAAGAGATCAGAGGCCATGCTGCTGGACGTACTCTAAAATCTTACATTAGACGCTAAAATATGGACCGGAAACCAACAGACAGAGTCAATGCTTCTGGACGTAGTTTATCTTTTTACATTAGACGCTCAAATATGCACCAGAACAAACAGATTAGAATCATGACTGCTGGACGTAGTGTATCATCTTACACAAGACGCTCAAATATAGACCGGAAGCCAACAGGTCAGATGCCATGCTGATGGATGTAGTCTAAAATGTTACATTAGACGCTCAAATACGGACGGTAAAACAACAGATCAGAGGCCATGCTGCTGGACGTAGTTTATCTTTTTACATTAGACGCTCAAATATGGACCAGAAACCAACAGATCTGAAACATGGCTGCTGGACGTAGTGCATTATCTGACACGTGACGCACACATATGGACCGGAAGCTAACAGATCAGAGGCCATGCTGCTGGACGGAGTCTAAAATCTTATATTAGACGCTCAAATATGGACCGGAAACCAACAGATCAGAGGCCATGCTGCTGTACGTAGTTTATCTTTTTATATTAGACACTCAAATATGCACCAGAAATCAACAGATCTGAATCATGGCTGCTGGGCGTAGTTTATCATCTTACACAAGACGCTCACATATGGACCGGAAGCTATCAGATCAGAAGCCATGCTGCTGGACGTAGTCTAAAATCTTACATTAGACGCTCAAATATGGACCGGAAACCAACAGATCAGAGTCCATGCTGCTGGACGTAGTTTATCTTTTTACATTAGACGCTAAATATGCACCAGAAACAAACAGTTCAGAATCAGGGCTGTTTCACGTAGTGTAACATCTTACACAAGACGCTGAAATATAGACCGGAAGCCAACAGGGCACAGGCCATGCTGCTGGACGTAGTCTAAAATCTTACATTAGACGCTCAAATATGGACCGGAAAGCAACATATCAGAGGCCATGCTGCTGGACGTAGTTTATCTTTTTACATTAGACGCTCAAATATGCACCAGAACCAACAGATCAGAATCATGGCTGCTGGACGTAGTGTATCATCTTACACAAGACGATCAAATATGGACCGGAAGCCACCAGGCCAGAGGCCATGCTGCTGGACGTCGTCTAAAATCTTACATTAGACGCTCAAATATGGACCGGAGACCAACAGATCAGAGGCCATGCTGCTGGACGTAGTTTGTCTTTTTACATTAGACGCTCAAATATGCACCAGAATCCAACAGATCAGAAACAGTGCTGCTGGACGTAGTGTATCATCTTACACAAGACGCTCAAATATGGACCGGAAGCCAACAGGTCAGAGGCCATGCTGCTGGACTTAGTCTAAAATCTTACATTAGACGCTCAAATATGGACCGGAAACCAACAGAAGAGAGGCCATGCTAATGGACGTAGTTTATCTTTTTACATTAGACGCCAAAATATGCACCAGAAACCAACAGATCAGTATCATGGCTGCTGGACGTAGTGTATCATCTTACACAAGACGATCAAATAAAGACCGGAAGCTAACAGATCAGAGGTCATGTTGCTGGACGTTGTCTAAAAACTTACATTAGTCGCTCAAATATGGATCGGAACCCAACAAGACAGAGGCCATGCTGCTGGACGTAGTTTATCTTTTTACATTAGACGCTCAAATATGCACCAGAAACCAACAGATCAGAAACAGGCCTGCTGGACGCAGTTTATCATCTTACACAAGACGCTCAAATATGGACCGGAAGCCAAGAGATCAGAGTCCATGCTGCTGGCCGTAATCTAAAATCTTTCATTAGACGCTCAAATATGAACCGGAAACCAACAGATCAGAGTCCATGCTGCTGGACGTAGTTTATCTTTTTACATTAGACGCTCAAATATGCACCAGAAACCAAGCGATCAGAAACAGGGCTGCTGGACGTAGTGTATCATCTTACACAAGACGCTCAAATATGGACCGGAAGCCAACAGGTCAGAGGCCATGCTGCTGGACGCAGTCTAAAATCTTACATTAGACGCTCAAATACGGATGGGAAACCACTCAGATCAGAGGCCATGCTGCAGGACGGAGTTTATCTTTTTACATTAGACGCTCAAATATGCACCAGAACCAACTGATCAGAATCATGGCTGCTGGACGTAGTGTATCATCTGACACAAGACGCTCAAATATTGACCGGAAGCCAACAGGTCAGAGGCCATGCTGCTGGACGTAGTCTAAAATCTTACATTAGACGCTCAAATATGAACCGGAAAGCAACAGATCAGAGGCCATGCTGCTGGACATACTTTATCTTTTTACATTAGACGCTCAAATATGCACCAGAAACCAAGAGATAGGAAACAGGGCTGCTGGACGTAGTGTATCATCTTACACAAGACGCTCAAATATAGACCGGAAGCCAACAGGGCAGATGCCATGCTGCTGGAAGTAGTCTAAAATGTTATATTAGACGCACAAATATGGACCGGAAACCAACAGATCAGAGGCCATGCTACTGGACGTAGTTTATCTTTTTACATTAGACGCTCAAATATGCACCAGAAACCAAGAGATCAGAAACAGGGCTGCTGGGCGTAGTGTATCATCTTACACAAGACGCTCAAATATGGACTGGAAGCCAAAAGGTCAGAGGCCATGCTGCTGGACGTAGTTTATATTTTTATATTAGACGCTCAAATATGGACCAGAAACCAACAGATCTGAAACGTGGCTGCTGGACGTAGTGCATCATCTTAAACATGACGCTCACATATGGACCGGAAGCTAACAGATCAGAGGCCATGCTGCTGGACGTAGTCTAAAATCTTACATTAGTCGCTCAAATATGGACCAGAAACCAGAAGATCAGAGGCGATGCTGCAGTACGGAGTTTATCTTTTTACATTAGACGCTCAAATATGCACCAGAAACCAAGAGTTCAGAATCATGGCTGCTAGACGTAGTGTATCATCTTACTCAAGACAATCAAATATGGAACGGAAGCCAACACGTCGGAGGCCATGCTGCTGGACGTAGTCTAAAATCTTACATTAGACGCTCAAATATGTACCAGAAACCAACAGATCAGAGGTCATGCTGCTGGACATAATTTATCTTTTTGCATTAGACGCTCAAATATGCACCTGAAACCAAGAGATCAGAAACAGAGCTGCTGAACGTAGTGTATCATATTACACAAGTCGCTCAAATATGTACCGGAAGCCAACATGTCAGAGGCCATGCTGCTGGACGTAGTCTAAAATCTTACACAAGACGCTCAAATATGGATCGGAACCCAACAAGACAGAGGCCATGCTGCTGGACATACTTTATCTTTTTACATTAGACGCTAAAATATGCACCAGAAACCAAGAGATCAGAAACAGGGCTGCTGGACGTAGTGTATCATCTTACACAAGACGCTCAAATATAGACCGGTAGCCAACAGGGCAGATGCCATGCTGATGGATGTAGTCTAAAATGTTACATTAGACGCACAAATATGGACCGGAAACCAACAGATCAGAGGCCATGCTGCTGTACGTAGTTTATCTTTTTATATTAGACGCTCAAATATGCACCAGAAACCAACAGATCAGAATCATGGCTGCAGGACGTAGTGTATCATCTTACACAAGACGCTCAAATATTGAACGGAAGCCGACCGGTCAGAGGCCATGCTGCTGGCCGTAGTCTAAAATCTTACATTACACGCTCAAATATGGACCGGAAACCAACAGATCAGAGGCCATGCTGCTGGACGTAGTTTATCTTTTTCCATTACACGCTCAAATATGCACCAGAAACCAACAGATCAGAATCATGGCTGCTGGACGTAGTGTATCATCTTATACAAGACGCTCAAATATGACCGGAAGCTAACCGGTCGGAGGCCATGCTGCTGGACGTAATCTCAGATCTTACATTGGACGCTCAAATATGAACCGGAAACCAACAGATCAGAGGCCATGCCGCTGGACGTAGTTTATCTTTTTACATTAGACGCTCAAATATGCACCAGAAACCAACAGATCAGAATCATGGCTGCTGGACGTAGTGTATCCTCTTACACAAGACGCTCAAATATGGAACGGAAGACAAAAGGTCGGAGGCAATGCTGCTGGACGTAGTGTGAAATCTGACATTAGACTCTCAAATATGGACCGGAAACCAACATATCAGAGGCCATGCTGCTGGACGTAGTTTATCTTTTTACATTAGACGCACAAATATGCACCTGAAACCAAGAGATCAGAAACAGAGTTGCTGGACGTAGTGTATCATCTTACACAAGTCGCTGAATTATGGATCGGAAGACAACAGGTTAGAGTCCATGCTGCTGGACGTAATCTAATATCTTACATTAGACGCTCAAATATGGAGCGGAAACAAACAGATCAGAGGCCATGCTGCTGGACGTAGTTTATATTTTACATTAGACGCTCAAATATGCACCAGAAACCAACAGATCTGAATCATGGCTGCTGGGCGTAGTGTATCATCTTACACAAAACGCTCACATATGGACCGGAAGCTAGCAGATCAGAAGCCATGCTGCTGGACGTAGTCTAAAATCTTACATTGGACGCTCAAATATGGACCGGAAACCAACGGATCAGAGGCGATGCTGCTGGCTGGAGTTTATCTTTTTACATTAGACGCTCAAATACGCACAGAAACCAAGAGTTCAGAATCATGGCTGCTGGACGTAGTGTATCATCTTACACAAGACGCACAAATATGGAACGGAAGCTAACAGGTCGGAGGCAATGCTGCTGGACGTAGTCTAAAATCTTACATTAGACGCTCAAATATGGACCGGAAACCAACAGATCAGAGTCCATGCTGCCTGACGTAGTTTATCTTTTTACATTAGACGCTCAAATATGCACCAGGACCAATAGATCAGAATCATGGCTGCTTGAAAATTATATCATCTTACACAAGACACTCAAATATGGATCGGAACCCAACAAGTCAGAGGCCATGCTGCTGGACGTAGTTTATCTTTTTACATTAGACGCTCAAATATGCACCAGAAACCAACAGATCAGAAACAGGGCTGCTGGACGTAGTGTATCATCTTACACAAGACGCTCAAATATGGACCGGAAGCCAAGAGATCAGAGGCCATGCTGCTGGACGTAGTCTAAAATCTTGCATTAGACGCTCAAATATGAACCGGAAACCAACAGATCAGAGGCCATGCTGCTGGACGTAGTTTATCTTATTACATTAGACGCTCAAATATGCACCGGAAACCAAGCGATCAGAAACAGGGCTGCTGGACGTAGTGTATCATCTTACACAAGTCGCTCAATTATGGATCGGAAGCCAACAGGTCAGAGGCCATGCTGCTGGGCGTAATCTAAAATCTTACATTAGACGCTAAAATATGGAGCGGAAACCAACAGATCAGAGGCTATGCTGCTGGACGTAGTTCATCTTTTTATATTAGACGCTCAAATATGCACCAGAGACCAACAGATCTGAAACATGGCTGCTGGACGTAGTGCATCATCTTACACATGACGCTCACATTTGGACCGGAAGCTAACAGATCAGAAGCCATGCTGCTGGACGTAGTCTAATATCTTACATTAGACGCTCACATATGGACCGGAAACCAAGAGATCAGAGGCCATGCTGCTGGACGTAGTTTATCATTTTACATTAGACGCTCAAATATGCACCAGAAACCAACAGATCTGAATCATGGCTGCCGGACGTAGTGTATCATCTTACACAAGACGCTCAAATATAGAACGGAAGCCAACAGGTCGGAGGCTATGCTGCTGGACGTAGTCTAAAATCTTACATTAGACGCTCAAATATGGACCGGAAACCAACAGATCAGAGTCCATGCTGCTGGACGTAGTTTATCTTTTTACATTAGACGCTCAAATATGCACCAGAACCAACAGATCAGAATCATGGCTGCTTGACGTAGTGTATCATCTTACACAAGACGCTCAAATATGGATCGGAACCCAACAAGTCAGAGGCCATGTTGCTGGACGTAGTCTAAAATCTTACATGAAACGCTCAAATACGCATGGGAAACCAACAGATCAGAAGCCATGCTGCTGGACGTAGTTTATTTTTTACATTAGACGATCAAATATGCACCAGAACCAACTGATCAGAATCATGGCTGCTGGACGTAGTGTATCATCTGACACAAGACGCTCAAATATGGACCGGAAGCCAACAGGTCAGAGGCCATGCTGCTGGACGTAGTTTATCTTTTTACATTAGACGCTCAAATATGCACCAGAACCAATGGATCAGAATCATGGCTGCTGGACGTAGTGTATCATCTGACACAAGACGCTCAAATATGGACCGGAAGCCAACAGGTCAGAGGCCATGCTACTGGACGTAGTTTATCTTTTTACATTAGACGCTCAAATATGCACCAGAAACCAAGAGATCAGAAACAGGGCTGCTGGACGTAGTGTATCATCTTACACAAAACGCTCAAATATGGACCGGAAGCAACAGATCAGAGGCCATGCTGCTGGACGTAATTTATCTTTTTATATTAGACGCTCAAATATGCACCAGAAACCAACAGATCAGAATCATGGCTGCTGGATGTAGTATATCATCTTACACAAGACGCTCAAATATAGACCGGAAGCCAAGAGGGCAGAGGCCATGCTGCTGGACGTAGTCTAAAATCTTACATTAGACGCACAAATATGGACCGGAAACCAATAGATCAGAGGCCATGCAACTGGACGTAGTTTATCTTTTTACATTAGACGCTCAAATATGCACAGAAACAAACAGATCAGGATCATGGCAGCTGGACGTAGTGTATCGTCTTACACAAGACGCTCGAATATGGACCGGAAGCTAACAGGTCAGAGGCTATGCTGCTGGACGTAATCTCAGATCTTACATTAGACGCTCAAATATGGACCGGAAACCAACAGTTCAGAGTCCATGCTGCTGGACGTAGATTATCTTTTTACATTAGACGCTCAAATATGCACCAGAAACCAACAGATCAGAAACAGGGCTGCTGGACGTAGTGTATCATCTTACACAAGACTCTCAAATATGGACCGGAAGACAAGAGATCAGAGGCCATGCTGCTAGACGTAGTCAAAAATCTTGCATTAGACGCTCAAATATTAACCGGAAACCAACAGATCAGAGGCCATGCTGCTGGCCGTAGTTTATCTTTTTACATTAGACGCTCAAATATGCACCAGAAACCAAGCGATCAGAAACAGGTCTGCTGGACGTAGTGTATCATCTTACACAAGACGCTCAAATATGGACCGGAAGCCAACAGGTCAGAGGCCATGCTGCAGGACGTAGTCTAAAATCTTACATGAAACTCTCAAATACGGATGGGAAACCAACAGATCAGAGGCCATGCTGCTGGACGTAGTTTATCATTTACATTAGAGGCTCAAATATGCACCAGAACCAACTGATCAGAATCATGGCTGCTGGACCTAGTGTATCATCTGACACAAGACGCTCAAATATGGACCGGAAGCCAACAGGTCAGAGGCCATGCTGCTGGACGTAGTTTATCTTTTTACATTAGTCGCTCAAATATGCACCAGAATCCCAGAGATCAGAAACAGGGCTGCTGGACGTAGTGTATCATCTTACACAAAACGCTCAAATATGGACCGGAAGCAACAGGTCAGAGGCCATGCTGCTGGACGTAGTCTAAAATCTTACATTAGGCGCTCAAATATAGACCGGAAACAAACAGAACAGAGGCCATGCTGCTGGACGTAATTTATCTTTTTATATTAGACGCTCAAATATGCACCAGAAACCAACTGATCAGAATTATGGCTGCTGGACGTAGTATATCATCTTACACAAGACGCTCAAATATGGACCGGAATCCAACAGGTCAGAGGCCATGCTGCTGGACGTAGTCTAAAATCTTACATTAGACGCTCAAATATGAACCAGAACCCAACAGATCAGAGGCCATGCTGCTGGACATAATTTATCTTTTTGCATTAGACGCTCAAATATGCACCAGAAACCAAGAGATCAGAAACAGGGCTGCTGGACGTAGTGCATCATCTTATACAAGACGCTCAAATATATACCGGAAGCCAACAGGGCACAGGCCATGCAGCTGGACGTAGTCTTAAATCTTACATTAGACGCACAAATATGGACCGGAAACCAACAGATCAGAGGCCATGCTACTGGACGTAGTTTATCTTTTTACATTAGACGCTCAAATATGCATCAGAAACCAAGAGATCAGAAACAGGGCTGCTGGGCGTAGTGTATCATCTTACACAAGACGCTCAAATATGGACCGGAAGCCAACAGGTCAGAGGCCATGCTGCTGGACGTAGTCTAAAATCTTACATTAGACGCTCAAATACGGACGGGAAACCAACAGATCAGAGGTCATGCTGCTGCACGTAATTTAGCTTTTTACATTAGATGCTCAAATATGCACCAAAACCAACACATCAGAATCATGGCTGCTGGACGTAGTGTATCATCTTACACAAGACGCTCAAATATGGACCGGAACCCAACAGTTCAGAGGCCATGCTGCTGGACGTAGTCTAAAATCTTACATTAGGCGCTCAAACATGGACCGGAAACCAACAGATCAGAGGCCATGCTGTTGGCCGTAGTTTATCTTTTTACATTACACGCTCAAATATAAACCAGAAACCAACAGATCAGAATCATGGCTGCTGGACGTAGTGTATCAGCTTCCACAAGACGCTCAATTATGAACCGGAAGCTAACAGGTCAGAGGCCTTGCTGCTGGGCGTAATCTCAGATCTTACATTAGACGCTCAAATATGGACCGGAAACCAACAGATCAGAGACCATGATGCTGGACGTAGATTATCTTTTTATATTAGAGGCTCAAATATGCACAAGAAAACCAACAGATCAGAATCATGGCTGCTGGACGTACTGTATCATCTTACACAAGACGCACAAATATGGACCCGATGCCAACAGGTCAGAGTCCTTGCTGCTGGTCGTATTCTAATATCTTACATTAGAGGCTCAAATATGGACCGGAAACCAACCGATCAGAGGCCATGCTGCTGGACGTACTTTATCTTTTTACATTAGACGCTCAAATATGCACCAGAAACAAACAGATCAGGATCATGGCAGCTGGACGTAGTGTATCATATTACACAAGACGCTCGAATATTGACCGGAAGCTAACAGATCAGAGGCCATGCTGCTGGACGTAGTCTAAAAACTTACATTAGAAGCACAAATATGGAACGGGAACCAACAGATCAGAAGCCATCCTGCTGGACGTAGTTTATCTTTTTACATTAGACACTCAAATATGAACCAGAAACCAACAGATCAGAATTATGGCTGCTGGACGTAATGTATCATCTTACACAAGACGCTCAAATATGGACTGGAAGGCAATAGGTCAGAGGCCATGCTGAAGGACGTACTCTAAAATCTTACATTAGACGCTCAAATATGGACCGGAAACCAACAGATCAGAGGCCATGCTGCTGGACTTTCTTTATCTTATTACATTAGACGCTCATATATGCACCAGAAACCAAGAGATCAGAATCATGGCTGCTGGACGTAGTGTATCATCTTACACAATACGCTCAAATACGGAACGGAAGCCAAGAGGTCAAATGCAATGCTGCTGGACGTAGTCTAAAATCTTACATTAGACCCTCAAATATGGACAGGAAAGCAACAGATCAGAGGCCATGCTGCTGGACGTAGTTTATCTTTTTACATTAGACGCTCAAAAATGCACCAGAACCAACAGATCAGAATCAAGCTGCTGGTCGTAGTGTATCATCTTACAAGAGACGTCCAAATATGGACCGGAAGCCAACAGGTCAGAGGCCATGCAGCTGGGCGTTGTCTAAATTCTTACATTAGACGCTCAAATATGGACCGGTAACGAACAGATCAGAGGCCATGCTGCCGGACGTAGTTAATCTTTTTACATTACACGCTCAAATATGCACCAGAAACCAACAGATCAGAATCATGGCTGCTGGACGTAGTGTATCATCTTACACAAGACGCTCAAATATGGAACGGAAGCTAACAGGTCAGAGGCCATGCTGCTGTACGTAATCTCAGATCTTACATTGGACGCTCAAATATGAACCGTAAACCAACAGATCAGAGGCCATGCTGCTGTACGTAATCTCAGATCTTACATTGGACGCTCAAATATGAACCGGAAACCAACAGATCAGAGGCCATGCTGCTGGACGTAGTTTATCTTTTTACATTTGACACTCAAATATGCACCAGAAACCAACAGATCAGAAGCATGGCTGCTGGACATAGTGTATCATCTTACACAAGACGCTCAAATATGGAACGGAAGCCAACAGGTCAGAGTCCTTCCTGCTGGACGTATTCTAATATCTTACATTAGAGGCTCAAATATGGACCGCAAACCAACCGATCAGAGGCCATGCTGCTGGACGTACTTTATCTTTTTACATTAAACGCTCAAATATGCACCAGAAAAATCAGATCAGGATCATGGCAGCTGGACGTAGTGTATCATCTTACACAAGACTCTCGAATATGGACCGGAAGCTAACAGGTCAGAGGCCATGCTGCTGGACGTAGTCTAAAAACTTACATTAGACGCTCAAATATGGAACGGGAACCAAGAGATCAGAAGACCTGCTGCTGGACGTAGTTTATCTTCTTACATTAGACACTCAAATATGAACCAGAAACCAACAGATCAGAATTATGGCTGCTGGACGTAATGTATCATCTTACACAAGACGCTCAAATATGGACTGGAAGGCCAGAGGTCAGAGGCCATGCTGAAGGACGTACTCTAAAATCTTACATTAGACGCTCAAATATGGACCGGAAACCAACAGATCAGAGGTCATGCTGCTGGACGTAGTTTATCTTTTTACATTACACGCTCAAATAAGCACCTGAATCCAACAGATCAGAATCATGGCTGCTGGACGTAGTGAATCATCTTACACAAGACGCTCAAATATGGAACGTAAGCCAATAGTTCAGAGGCCATGCTGCTGGACGTAGTCTAAAATCTTACATTAGACGCTCAAATATGGACCGGAAACCAACAGATCAGAATCATGGCTGCTGGACGTAGTGAATCATCTTACACAAGACGCTCAAATATGGAACGTAAGCCAATAGTTCAGAGGCCATGCTGCTGGACGTAGTCTAAAAACTTACATTAGACGCACAAATATGGAACGGGAACCAACAGATCAGAAGCCATCCTGCTGGACGTAGTTTATCTTTTTACATTAGACACTCAAATATGAACCAGAAACCAACAGATCAGAATTATGGCTGCTGGACGTAATGTATCATCTTACACAAGACGCTCAAATATGGACTGGAAGGCAATAGGTCAGAGGCCATGCTGAAGGACGTACTCTAAAATCTTACATTAGACGCTCAAACATGGACCGGAAACCAACAGATCAGAGGCCATGCTGCTGGACTTTCTTTATCTTATTACATTAGACGCTCATATATGCACCAGAAACCAAGAGATCAGAATCATGGCTGCTGGACGTAGTGTATCATCTTACACAATACGCTCAAATACGGAACGGAAGCCAAGAGGTCAAATGCAATGCTGCTGGACGTAGTCTAAAATCTTACATTAGACCCTCAAATATGGACAGGAAAGCAACAGATCAGAGGCCATGCTGCTGGACGTAGTTTATCTTTTTACATTAGACGCTCAAAAATGCACCAGAACCAACAGATCAGAATCAAGCTGCTGGTCGTAGTGTATCATCTTACAAGAGACGCCCAAATATGGACCGGAAGCCAACAGGTCAGGGGCCATGCAGCTGGGCGTAGTCTAAATTCTTACATTAGACGCTCAAATATGGACCGGTAACGAACAGATCAGAGGCCATGCTGCCGGACGTAGTTAATCTTTTTACATTACACGCTCAAATATGCACCAGAAACCAACAGATCAGAATCATGGCTGCTGGACGTAGTGAATCATCTTACACAAGACGCTCAAATATGGAACGGAAGCCAACAGGTCAGAGTCCTTCCTGCTGGACGTATTCTAATATCTTACATTAGAGGCTCAAATATGGACCGGAAACCAACCGATCAGAGGCCATGCTGCTGGACGTACTTTATCTTTTTACATTAAACGCTCAAATATGCACCAGAAAAATCAGATCAGGATCATGGCAGCTGGACGTAGTGTATCATCTTACACAAGACGCTCGAATATGGACCGGAAGCTAACAGGTCAGAGGCCATGCTGCTGGACGTAGTCTAAAAACTTACATTAGACGCTCAAATATGGAACGGGAACCAAGAGATCAGAAGACCTGCTGCTGGACGTAGTTTATCTTCTTACATTAGACACTCAAATATGAACCAGAAACCAACAGATCAGAATTATGGCTGCTGGACGTAATGTATCATCTTACACAAGACGCTCAAATATGGACTGGAAGGCCATAGGTCAGAGGCCATGCTGAAGGACGTACTCTAAAATCTTACATTAGACGCTCAAATATGGACCGGAAACCAACAGATCAGAGGTCATGCTGCTGGACGTAGTTTATCTTTTTACATTACACGCTCAAATATGCACCTGAATCCAACAGATCAGAATCATGGCTGCTGGACGTAGTGAATCATCTTACACAAGACGCTCAAATATGGAACGTAAGCCAATAGTTCAGAGGCCATGCTGCTGGACGTAGTCTAAAATCTTACATTAGACGCTCAAATATGGACCGGAAACCAACAGATCAGAATCATGGCTGCAGGACGTAGTGAATCATCTTACACAAGACGCTCAAATATGGAACGTAAGCCAATAGTTCAGAGGCCATGCTGCTGGACGTAGTCTAAAAACTTACATTAGACGCACAAATATGGAACGGGAACCAACAGATCAGAAGCCATCCTGCTGGACGTAGTTTATCTTTTTACATTAGACACTCAAATATGAACCAGAAACCAACAGATCAGAATTATGGCTGCTGGACGTAATGTATCATCTTACACAAGACGCTCAAATATGGACTGGAAGGCAATAGGTCAGAGGCCATGCTGAAGGACGTACTCTAAAATCTTACATTAGACGCTCAAATATGGACCGGAAACCAACAGATCAGAGGCCATACTGCTGGACTTTCTTTATCTTATTACATTAGACGCTCATATATGCACCAGAAACCAAGCGATCAGAATCATGGCTGCTGGACGTAGTGTATCATCTTACACAATACGCTCAAATACGGAACGGAAGCCAAGAGGTCATATGCAATGCTGCTGGACGTAGTCTAAAATCTTACATTAGACCCTCAAATATGGACAGGAAAGCAACAGATCAGAGGCCATGCTGCTGGACGTAGTTTATCTTTTTAATTTAGACGCTCAAAAATGCACCAGAACCTACAGATCAGAATCAAGCTGCTGGTCGTAGTGTATCATCTTACAAGAGACGCCCAAATATGGACCGGAAGCCAACAGGTCAGAGGCCATGCAGCTGGGCGTAGTCTAAATTCTTACATTAGACGCTCAAATATGGACCGGTAACGAACAGATCAGAGGCCATGCTGCCGGACGTAGTTAATCTTTTTACATTACACGCTCAAATATGCACCAGAAACCAACAGATCAGAATCATGGCTGCTGGACGTAGTGTATCATCTTACACAAGACGCTCAAATATGGAACGGAAGCTAACAGGTCAGAGGCCATGCTGCTGTACGTAATCTCAGATCTTACATTGGACGCTCAAATATGAACCGTAAACCAACAGATCAGAGGCCATGCTGCTGTACGTAATCTCAGATCTTACATTGGACGCTCAAATATGAACCGGAAACCAACAGATCAGAGGCCATGCTGCTGGACGTAGTTTATCTTTTTACATTTGACGCTCAAATATGCACCAGAAACCAACAGATCAGAATCATGGCTGCTGGACATAGTGTATCATCTTACACAAGACGCTCAAATATGGAACGGAAGCCAACAGGTCAGAGTCCTTCCTGCTGGACGTATTCTAATATCTTACATTAGAGGCTCAAATATGGACCGGAAACCAACCGATCAGAGGCCATGCTGCTGGACGTACTTTATCTTTTTACATTAAACGCTCAAATATGCACCAGAAAAATCAGATCAGGATCATGGCAGCTGGACGTAGTGTATCATCTTACACAAGACGCTCGAATATGGACCGGAAGCTAACAGGTCAGAGGCCATGCTGCTGGACGTAGTCTAAAAACTTACATTAGACGCTCAAATATGGAACGGGAACCAAGAGATCAGAAGACCTGCTGCTGGACGTAGTTTATCTTCTTACATTAGACACTCAAATATGAACCAGAAACCAACAGATCAGAATTATGGCTGCTGGACGTAATGTATCATCTTACACAAGACGCTCAAATATGGACTGGAAGGCCACAGGTCAGAGGCCATGCTGAAGGACGTACTCTAAAATCTTACATTAGACGCTCAAATATGGACCGGAAACCAACAGATCAGAGGTCATGCTGCTGTACGTAGTTTATCTTTTTACATTACACGCTCAAATATGCACCTGAATCCAACAGATCAGAATCATGGCTGCTGGACGTAGTGAATCATCTTACACAAGACGCTCAAATATGGAACGTAAGCCAATAGTTCAGAGGCCATGCTGCTGGACGTAGTTTAAAATCTTACATTAGACGCTCAAATATGGACCGGAAACCAACAGATCAGAATTATGGCTGCTGGACGTAATGTATCATCTTACACAAGACGCTCAAATATGGACTGGAAGGCCATAGGTCAGAGGCCATGCTGAAGGACGTACTCTAAAATCTTACATTAGACGCTCAAATATGGACCGGAAACCAACAGATCAGAGGTCATGCTGCTGGACGTAGTTTATCTTTTTACATTACACGCTCAAATATGCACCTGAATCCAACAGATCAGAATCATGGCTGCTGGACGTAGTGAATCATCTTACACAAGACGCTCAAATATGGAACGTAAGCCAATAGTTCAGAGGCCATGCTGCTGGACGTAGTCTAAAATCTTACATTAGACGCTCAAATATGGACCGGAAACCAACAGATCAGAGGCCATGATGCTGGACGTAGTTTATATTATTACATTAGACGATCAAATATGCACCAGAAACCAAGAGATCAGAATCATGGCTGCTGGACGTAGTGTATCATCTTACACAAGAGGCTCAAATATGGACCGGAAGCCAGCAGGTCAAAGGCAATGCTGCTGGACGTAGTATAAAATCTTACATTAGACCCTCAAATATGGACAGGAAACCAACAGATCAGAGGCCATATATTTCTTTACAATTAGACGCTCAAATATGCACAGCAACCAAGACATCAGAAAAAGTGCGGCTGGACGTAGTGTATCATCATACACAATACGCTGAAATATGGAACGGAATTTCAACAGGTCAGAGGCCTGCTGCTGGACGTAATCGAAAATCTTACATGAGACGCTCAAATATGGACCGTAATCCAACAGATCAGAGGCCATGCTGCTGGCCGCTACATTATCTTTTTACATTAGCCGCTCAAATAAGCACCAGAAACCAAGAGATCAGAAACAGGGCTGCTGGACGTAGTGTATCATCTTACACCAGACGCTCAAATATGGACCGGAAGCCAACAGGTCAGAGGCTATGCTGCTGGACGTAGTTTATCTTTTTACATTAAACGCTCAAATATGCACCAGAACCAACAGATCAGAATCAAGCTGCTGGACGTAGGGTATCATCTTACACAAATATGGTCCGTAAGCCAACAGGTCAGGGGCCATGCAGCTGTGCGTAGTCTAAATTCTTACATTAGATGCTCAAATATGGACCGGTAACGAACAGATCAGAGGCCATGCTGCTGGGCGTAGTTTACCTTTTTACATTAGACGCTCAAATATGGACCAGAAACCAACAGATCATAATCATGGCTATTGGACGTAGTGTATCATCTTACACAAGACGATCAAATATGGACCCGAATCCAACGGGTCAGAGTCCATGCTATTAGACGTAGTCTAAAATCTTACATTAGAGACTCAAATATGGACCGGAAACCAACCGATCAGAGGCCATGCTGCTGGACGTAATTTATCTTTTTACATTAGACGCTCAAATATGCACCAGAAACCAACAGATCATAATCATGGCTGCTGGACGTAGTGTATCATCTTACACAAGACGCGCAAATATGGACCGGAATCCAACAGGTCAGAGGCCATGCTGCTGGTCGTAGTCTACGTAGTGTATCACCTGACACAAGACGCTCAAATAAGGACCGGAAACCAAGAGGTCAGAGGCCATGCTGCTGGTCGTAGTCTAAAATCTTACATTAAACGCTCAAATATGGACGGGAAAAAACAGATCAGAGGCCTTCTGCTGGACGTAGTTTATCTTTTTACATTAGACGCTCAAATATGCACCAGAAACCAAGAGATCAAAAAAGGACTGCTGGATGATGAGTATCATCTTACACAAGTCCCTCAAATATTGACGGGAAGCCAACGGTTCAGAGGCCATGCTTCTGGTCTTAGTCTAAAATCTTACATTAGACGCTCAAATATGAACCGGAAACCAACAGATCAGAGGCCATGATGCTGGACGTAGTTTATCTTTTTACATTAGACGTTCAAATATGCACCAGAAACCAAGAGATCAGAATCATGGCTGCTGGACGTAGTGTATAATCTTACACCAGACGCTCAAATATGGACCGGAAGCCAACAGGTCAGAGGCCATGCTGCTGGACGTAGTTTACCTTTTTACATTAAACGCTCAAATATGCACCAGAACCAACAGATCAGAATCAAGCTGCTGGACGTAGGGTTTCATCTTACCCAAATATGGACCGGAAGCCAACAAGTCAGGGGCCATGCAGCTTGGCGTAGTCTAAATTCTTACATTAGACGCTCAAATATGGACCGGTAACGAACAGATCAGAGGCCATGCTGCTGGGCGTAGTTTATCTTTTTACATTAGACGCTCAAATATGGACCAGAAACCAACAGATCATAATCATGGCTGCTGGACGTAGTGTATCATCTTACACAAGACGCTCAAATATGGACCCGAATACAACGGGTCAGAGTCCATGCTATTAGACGTAGTCTAAAATCTTACATTAGAGGCTCAAATATGGACCGGAATCCAACAGGTCAGAGGTCATGCTGCTGGTCGTAGTCTAAAATCTTACATTAGACGCTCAAATATGGACCGGTAACGAACAGATCAGAGGCCATGCTGCTGGGCGTAGTTTATCTTTTTACATTAGACGCTCAAATATGGACCAGAAACCAACAGATCATAATCATGGCTGCTGGACGTAGTGTATCATCTTACACAAGACGATCAAATATGGACCCGAATCCAACGGGTCAGAGTCCATGCTATTAGACGTAGTCTAAAATCTTACATTAGAGACTCAAATATGGACCGGAAACCAACCGATCAGAGGCCATGCTGCTGGACGTAATTTATCTTTTTACATTAGACGCTCAAATATGCACCAGAAACAAACAGATCAGAATCATGGCTGCTGGACGTAGTGTATAATCTTACACCAGACGCTCAAATATGGACCGGAAGCCAACAGGTCAGAGGCCATGCTGCTGGACGTAGTTTACCTTTTTACATTAAACGCTCAAATATGCACCAGAACCAACAGATCAGAATCAAGCTGCTGGACGTAGGGTTTCATCTTACCCAAATATGGACCGGAAGCCAACAAGTCAGGGGCCATGCAGCTTGGCGTAGTCTAAATTCTTACATTAGACGCTCAAATATGGACCGGTAACGAACAGATCAGAGGCCATGCTGCTGGGCGTAGTTTATCTTTTTACATTAGACGCTCAAATATGGACCAGAAACCAACAGATCATAATCATGGCTGCTGGACGTAGTGTATCATCTTACACAAGACGCTCAAATATGGACCCGAATACAACGGGTCAGAGTCCATGCTATTAGACGTAGTCTAAAATCTTACATTAGAGGCTCAAATATGGACCGGAATCCAACAGGTCAGAGGTCATGCTGCTGGTCGTAGTCTAAAATCTTACATTAGACGCTCAAATATGGACCGGTAACGAACAGATCAGAGGCCATGCTGCTGGGCGTAGTTTATCTTTTTACATTAGACGCTCAAATATGGACCAGAAACCAACAGATCATAATCATGGCTGCTGGACGTAGTGTATCATCTTACACAAGACGATCAAATATGGACCCGAATCCAACGGGTCAGAGTCCATGCTATTAGACGTAGTCTAAAATCTTACATTAGAGACTCAAATATGGACCGGAAACCAACCGATCAGAGGCCATGCTGCTGGACGTAATTTATCTTTTTACATTAGACGCTCAAATATGCACCAGAAACAAACAGATCAGAATCATGGCTGCTGGACGTAGTGTATCATCTTACATTAGACGCTCAAATATGGACCGGAAACCAAAAGATAAGACGCCATGCTGCTGGATGTAGTTTATCTTTTTACTTTAGACGCTCAAATATGCACCAGAAACCAACAGGTCAGAATCATGGCTGCTGGACGTAGTGTATCATCTTACACAATTCGCTCAAATATGGACCGGAAACCAAGAGGTCAGACGCCATGCTAATGGACGTAGTCTAAATCTTACATTAGACGCTGAAATATGGACAGTAATCCAACAGATCAGAGGCATGGCTGCTGGACGTAGTTTATCTTTTTACATTAAACGCTCAAATATGCACCAGAAACCAAATGATCAAAAACAGGTCTGCTGGACGTAGTGTATCATCTTACACAAGACGCTCAAATATGGACCGGAATCCAACAGGTCAGAGGCCATGCTGCTGGACGTAGTCTAAAATCTTACATTAGACGCTCAAATATGGACCGGAAACCAACAGATCAGAGGCCATGCTGCTGGACGTAGTTTATCTTTTTACATTAGACGCTCAAATATGCACCAGAAACCCACAGATCAAAATCATGGCTGCTGGACATAGTGCATCATCTTACACAAGACGCTCAAATGTGGAACGTAAGCCAACAGGTCAGAGGCCATGCTGCTGGACGTAGTCTAAAATCTTACATTAGACGCTCAAATATGGACCGGAAACATACAGATCAGAGGCCATGCTGCTGGTCGTAGTTTATCTTTTTACATTAGACGCTCAAATATGCACCAGAAACCAACAGATCAGAATCAAGGCTGCTGGGCGTAGTGTATCATCTTACACAAGACGCTCAAATATGGACCGAAAGCCAAGAGGTCAGAGGCCATGCTGTTGGACGTAGTCTAATATTTTACATTAGACGCTCAAATATGGACCGGAAACAAACAAATCCGAGGCCATGCTGCTGGTCGTAGTTTATCTTTTTACATTAGAAGCTCAAATATGCACCAGAAACCAACAGATCAGAATCATGGCTGCTGGACATAGTGTATCATCTTACATTAGACGCTCAAATATGGACCGGAAACCAACTGATCAGAGGCCATGCTGCTGGACGGAGTTTATCTTTTTACATTAGTCGCTCAAATATGCACCAGAAACCACGAGATCCGAAACAGGGCTGCTGGACGTACTGTATCATCTTTCACAAGACGCTCAAATATGGACCGGAAGCCAACAGATCAGAGGCCATGCTGCTGGACGTAGTGTATCATCTTACATTAGACGCTCAAATATGGACCGGAAACCAACAGATCAGAGGCCATGCTGCTGGCCGTAGTTTATCATTTTACATTAGACGCTCAAATATGCACCAGAAACCAACAGATCAGAGGCCATGCTGCTGGACGTAGTGTATCATCTTACATTAGACGCTCAAATATGGACCGGAAACCAACAGATCAGAGGCCATGCTGCTGGCCGTAGTTTATCTTTTTACATTTGACGCTCAAATGTGCACCAGAAACCAACAGATCAGAGGCCATGCTGCTGGACGTAGTATATCACCTGACACAAGACGCTCAAATAAGGACCGGAAACCAAGAGGTCAGAGGCCATGCTGCTGGTCGTAGTCTAAAATCTTACATTAGACGCTCAAATATGGACGGGAAAAAACAGATCAGAGGCCTTCTGCTGGACGTAGTTTATCTTTTTACATTAGACGCTCAAATATGCACCAGAAACCAGGAGATCAGAAAAAGGACTGCTGGACGATGTGTATCATCTTACACAAGACCCTCAAATATTGACGGGAAGCCAACGGTTCAGAGGCCATGCTGCTGGTCTTAGTCTAAAATCTTACTTAGACGCTCAAATATGAACCGGAAACCAACAGATCAGAGGCCATGATGCTGGACGTAGTTTATCTTTTTACATTAGACGTTCAAATATGCACCAGAAACCAAGAGATCAGAATCATGGCTGCTGGACGTAGTGTATCATCTTACACCAGACGCTCAAATATGGACCGGAAGCCAACAGGTCAGAGGCCATGATGCTGGACGTAGTTTGCCTTTTTACATTAAACGCTCAAATATGCACCAGAACCAACAGATCAGAATCAAGCTGCTGGACGTAGGGAATCATCTTACACAAATATGGACCGGAAGCCAACAAGTCAGGGGCCATGCAGCTTGGCGTAGTCTAAATTCTTACATTAGACGCTCAAATATGGACCGGTAACGAACAGATCAGAGGCCATGCTGCTGGGCGTAGTTTATCTTTTTACATTAGACGCTCAAATATGGACCAGAAACCAACAGATCATAATCATGTCTGCTGGACGTAGTGTATCATCTTACACAAGACGCTCAAATATGGACCCGAATCCAACGGGTCAGAGTCCATGCTATTAGACGTAGTCTAAAATCTTACATTAGAGGCTCAAATATGGACCGGAAACCAACCGATCAGAGGCCATACTGCTGGACGTAATTTATCTTTTTACATTAGACGCTCAAATATGCACCAGAAACCAACAGATCAGAATCATGGCTGCTGGACGTAGTGTATCATCTTACATTAGACGCTCAAATATGGACCGGAAACCAACAGATAAGAGGCCATGCTGCTGGATGTAGTTTATCTTTTTACTTTAGACGCTCAAATATGCACCAGAAACCAACAGGTCAGAATCATGGCTGCTGGACGTAGTGTATCATCTTACACAATTCGCTCAAATATGGACCGGAAACCAAGAGGTCAGACGCCATGCTACTGGACGTAGTCTAAATCTTATATTAGACGCTCAAATATGGACAGTAATCCAACAGATCAGAGGCATGGCTGCTGGACGTAGTTTTTCTTTTTACATTAAACGCTCAAATATGCACCAGAAACCAAATGATCAAAAACAGGTCTGCTGGACGTAGTGTATCATCTTACACAAGACGCTCAAATATGGACCGGAATCCAACAGGTCAGAGGTCATGCTGCTGGACGTAATCTAAAATCTTACATTAGACGCTCAAATATGGACCGGAAACCAACAGATCAGAGGCCATGCTGCTGGACGTAGTTTATCTTTTTACATTAGACGCTCAAATATGCACCAGAAACCCACAGATCAAAATCATGGCTGCTGGACATAGTGCATCATCTTACACAAGACGCTCAAATGTGGAACGTAAGCCAACAGGTCAGAGGCCATCCTGCTGGACGTAGTCTAAAATCTTACATTAGACGCTCAAATATGGACCGGAAACATACAGATCAGAGGCCATGCTGCTGGACGTAGTTTATCTTTTTACATTAGAAGCTCAAATTTGCTCCAGAAACCAACAGATCAGAATCATGGCTGCTGGACATAGTGTATCATCTTACATTAGACGCTCAAATATGGACCGGAAACCAACTGATCAGAGGCCATGCTGCTGGTCGGAGTTTATCTTTTTACATTAGTCGCTCAAATATGCACCAGAAACCACGAGATCCGAAACAGGGCTGCTGGACGTAGTGTATCATCTTACACAAGACGCTCAAATATGGACCGGAAACCAACAGATCAGAGGCCATGCTGCTGGCCGTAGTTTATCATTTTACATTTGACGCTCAAATATGCACCAGAAACCAACAGATCAGAATCATGCCTGCTGGACGTAGTATATCACCTGACACAAGACGCTCAAATAAGGACCGGAAACCAAGAGGTCAGAGGCCATGCTGCTGGTCGTAGTCTAAAATCTTAAATTAGACGCTCAAATATGGACGGGAAAAAACTTATCAGAGGCCTTCTGCTGGACGTAGTTTATCTTTTTACATTAGACGCTCAAATATGCACCAGAAACCAAGAGATCAGAAAAAGGACTGCTGGATGATGTGTATCATCTTACACAAGACCCTCAAATATTGACGGGAAGCCAACGGTTCAGAGGCCATGCTGCTGGTCTTAGTCTAAAATCTTACATTAGACGCTCAAATATGAACCGGAAACCAACAGATCTGAGGCCATGATGCTGGACGTAGTTTATCTTTTTACATTAGACGTTTAAATATGCACCAGAAACCAAGAGATCTGAATCATGGCTGCTGGACGTAGTGTATCATCTGACACAAGACGCTAAAATATGGACCGGAAGCCAACATGTCAGAGGCCATGCTGCTGGACTTAGTTTATATTTTTACATTAGAAACTAAAATATGCACCAGAATCCAAAAGATCAGAATCATGGCCGCTGGACGTAGTGTATCATCTTAGAAAAGACGCTAAAATATGGACTGGAAGCCAAAAGGTCAGAGGCCCTGCTGCTGGACGTAGTCTAAAATCTAACATTAGACGCTCAAATATGGACCAGAAACCAACAGATCAGAGGCCATGCTGCTGGACGTATTTTATCTTTTTACATTAGACGCTCAAATATGCAACAGAAACCAGCAGTTCAGAATCATGGCTGCTGGACGTAGTGTATCATCTTACACAAGACACGCAAATATGGACCGGAAGCCAACAGGTCAGAGGCCATGCTGCTGGACGTAGTCTAAAATCTTACATTAGACGCTCAAATATTGACCGGAAACCAACAGACCAGAATTATGGCTCCTGGACATAGTGCCTCATCTTACACAAGACGCTCAAATATGGACCGGAAGCCAGCAGGTCAGAGGCCATGCTGTTGGCAGTAGTTTATCTTTTTACATTAGACGCTCAAATATGCACCAGAAACCAAGAGATCAGAAAAAGGGCTGCTGGACGTAGTGTATAGTCTTACACATGACGCTCAAATATGGACCGGAAGCAAACAGATCACAGTCATGGCTGCTGTACGTAGTTTATCGTCTTAGACTAGACGCTTATATATGGAACAGAAACCAAAAGATCAGAGGCCATGCTCCTGGAGGTAATTTATCATCTGACACAAGACGCTCAAATATAGATCACGAACCAAGAGATCAGAAACCATACTGCTGGACGTAGTCTAAAATCTTACATTAGACGCACAAATATGGGCCGGAAACCAACAGATCAGAGGCCATGCTGCTGGACGTAGTTTATCTTTTTACATTAGACGCTCCAATATGCACCAGAAACCAACATATCTGAATCATGGCTCCTGGACGTAGTGTATCATCTTACACAAGACGCTCAAATATGGACCGGAAGCCAAGAGGTCAGAGGCCATGCTGCTGGACGCAGTCTAAAATCTTACATTAGACGCTCAAATATGGACCGGAAACCAACAGATCAGAGGCCATACTGCTGGACGTAGTTTTTCTTTTTACATTAGACGCTCAAATATGGACCGGAAACCAACCGATCAGAAGCAATGGTCCATCATCTTACACTAGACGCTCAAATACGGACCAGAATCCCACAGGTCAGAAGGCCTGATTCAGGACGTAGTTTATCATCTTACACAAGACCGTCAAATATTGACCAGAAACCAACCGACCAGAGGTTTTGCTGTGGGACGTATTTTATCATCTTACACAAGACGCTCAAATATGTACCAGAGACTCACCAATCACAGACCATACAGCGGGACGTAGATTATCATCTTACACCAGATGCACAAAATGGAACGGAAAACAAAGATTAGAGCCCATTCAGCCGGACGTATTTTATCATCTTACAATAGACTCTCAAATATGGCCCGGAAACCAACAGATCAGAAGCCTTGCTGCTGAACGTAGTGTATCATCTTACATTAGACGCCAAATATGGACCGGAAACCAGCAGATCAGAATCATGGCTGCTGGACGTAGTGTATCATCTTACACAAGACGCTCCAATATGGATCAGAAACCAACAGATCAGAGTTCATGCTGCTGGGTGTAGTTTATCATCTTACAATAGACGCTCAAATATGGACCAGAAACCAAAAGATCAGAGGCCATGCTGCTGGGGCTAATAAGTCTTCTTACACAAGACGCTCAAATATGGAACAGAAACGAACAGATCACATAGTGCTGGACGTAGTTCATCATCTTACACTAGACGCTCAAATATGGACCGGAAACCAACAGTTCAGAGGCCATGTTGCTGGACGCAATTTATCATTTTACAGTAGACGCTCAAATATGCACTAGAAACCAACATATCAGAATCATGGCTGCTGGACGTAGTGTAGAATCTTACAAAAGTCGCTCAAATATGGACCAGAAACCAACAGATCAGAAGTCATTCTGCCGGACGTAGTTTATCATCTTACACAAGACGCTCAAATATGGACCGGAAACCAACAGTTCAGAGGCCATGTTTCTGGATGTAATTTATCATTTTACAGTAGACGCTCAAATATGCACTAGAAACCAACATATCAGAATCATGGCTGCTGGACGTATTGTAGCATCTTACAAAAGGTGCTCAAATATAGACCAGAAACCAACAGGCCAGAAACCATGCTTCTGGACGTAGTCTGTAATCTTACACAAGACCCTCAAATATGGATCAGAAGCCAACAGATCACTGGTTTTGCTGCTGGATGTAGTTTATCATCTTACACAAGATGCACAAATATGAACCAGAATCCAACAGATCTGAAGCCATGCTGCTGGACTTAGTTTATCATCTTACACTAGACGCTTACATATGGCCCAGAAACTAACAAATCAAAGCCCATGCTGCTGGACGTAATTTATCATCTTACATAAGACGTTCTAATATGGACCAGAATCCAACAGATCAGAGGCCATACTGCTGGACATTTTATTTATCATCTTACACTAGATTCTCAAATATGGACAGGATACCAACAGATGTGACGCCTTGATGCTGGAATTAGTTTATCATCTAGACGCTCATATATGGACCACAAACCAATCGATCAGAGGCCATCCTGCTGGACTTAATTTATCATCTTACACTACACGCTCAAATACGGACCAGAAACCAACAGATCAGAGGCCATGCTGCTGGATATAATTTATCATCTTACACAATACCCTCAAATATGGATCAGAAGCCAACAGATCTGAGGATCTGCTGCTGGACGTAGTTCATCATCTTACACAAGACGCTCAAATATGTACCAGAAACCCACCGATCACAGACCATACAGCTGGATGTAGTTTATCATCTTACACTAGATGCTCAAATATGGACTGGAAACCAAACGATCACAGGCCATGCTACTGGACGTAATTTATAATCTTACATTAGACGCTCAAATATGGACCGCAAACCAACAGATCAGAATCATCGCTGCTGGACTTAGTGTATCATCTTACAGAAGACGCTCCAATATGGATCAGAATCCAACAGATCAGAGGCCATGCTCCTGGATGTAGTTTAACATCTTACACAAGACGCTGAAATATGGACCAGAAGCCAACAGATCAGAGGCCATGCTGTGGGATGTAGTTTATCATCTTACACTAGACACTCAAATATGGACCGGAAACCAAGATATCACAGTCATGAGTGCTGGATATAGTTTTTCACCTTACAGTAGACGCTCTAATATGGACCGGAAAACAAGAGATCAGAGGCCTTGCTGCTGGACGTAGTTAATCATTTTACACAAGACCTTCAAATATGGAACAGAAACCAAGCGATCAGAGGTCTTGATGCGGGACTTAGTTTATCATCTTACACTAGATGCTCAAATATGGAGAGAAACCAAGAGATCAGAGACATGCTGCTGGACGTAGTGTATCATCTTACACAAGACGCTCAAATATGGACCGGAAACCAACGGATCAGAGGCCATGCTGCTGGACATAGTTTATGATCTTACACTAGTCGCTAAAATATGGACCGGAAACCAACCGATCAGAGGACATGCTGCTGGACTAAGTCTACCATTTTACACTACACACTCAAATATGCACCAGAAATCAACAGATCAAAGGACATTCTTATGGACGTAATTTATCATCTTACACTAGATTCTCAAATATGGACCAGAAACTAACGAATCAGAGGCCTTGCTGCTGGACGTAATTTATCATCTTACACAGGACGCTCAAATATGAACCGGAAACCAACAGATCAGAAGCCATGCTGCGGGACATAGTTGATAATCTTAGACAAGACGCTCAAATATGGATCAGAAACCCACAGATCAGAGGCCATGCTGCTGGACCTAGTTTATAATCTTACACACGACGCTCAAATATGGACCAGAAACCAACAGATCAGAGGCCATTCTGCTGGACGTACTTTATCTTCTTACACTAGACTCTCAAATATGTACAGGAATACAAGAGACCAGCGGACTTGCTGCTAGACGTGGTTTATCATCTTACACAAGACACCCAGATATGGACAAGAAACCAAAAGATCAGAGGCCATGAGACTGGGGGTAATTCATCATCTTTACACGCTCAAATATGGACCAGAAGCCAACAGATCAGAGGTCTTGATGCTGGACGTATTATATCATCTTACACTAGATTGTAACATGGACCGGAAAACAATAGATCAGAAGCCATGCTGCTGGACGTAGTTTATCATCTTACACTAGACGCTAAATATGGACCGTAAACCAACAGATCAGAGGCTTTGCTGCTGGAAGTAGTTTAGCATCTTACACAAGATGCTCAAATATGGACCAGAATCCAACAGATCAGAGGCCATGCTGCTGGACGTAGTTTATCAAGTAACACTAGCCGCTCAAATATGAAAAAAAAACAACAGATCAGAGGCCATGCTGCAGGACATAGTTTATCATCTGACACTAGACGTTCAAATATGAACCAGAAACCAACAGATCACAGTCATGGCTGCTGTACGTAGTTTATCGTCTTAGACTAGACGCTTATATATGGAACAGAAACCAAAAGATCAGAGGCCATGCTCCTGGAGGTAATTTATCATCTGACACAAGACGCTCAAATATAGATCACAAACCAAGAGATCAGAGGCCATGCTGCCGGACGTAGTTAATCATCTTACACTAGACGCTCAAATATGTTCCGTAAACCAACAGATCAGAGGCCTGAGTTTATCCTTTAGGCCTTAGTTTATCTTCTTACACAACACATTCAAATATCGTCCAGAAAAGAACAGATCAACGCCATGCTACTGGACGTAATTTAACATCTTACAAAAGACGCTCAAATATGGACAGTAATCCAACAGATCAGAGGCATTCCTGCTGGACGTAGTTTAACATCTTACACAAGACGCTCAAATATGGACCAGAAACCAACAGATCAGAGGTCATTCTGCTGGACGTAGTTTATCATCTTACACTCGACGTTCAAATATGGAGCAGAAATCAAAATATCAGAGGCAATGCTGCTTGGCATACTTTATCTTCGTACACAAGACTCTCAAATATGGACCAGAAACCAAAAGATCAGCTATGAAGTAAAATCTATATTTACTAATGAAATGGAAAAGCTTACTGCAATTTAATACATCATCCCCAATATTAGAATGAATTTTGAATTTATAGTAGAAATATTTTACCTTGCAAATGATATTGATATTAAGTAAAATCTATATTTACTAATGAAATAAAAAATCTTATTGGAATTTAATGCCTCGTCCCCAATGTTAGAATGAATTTTGTATATTTAGTAGAATAAGTTCCATTTTTTAATATTTTAATTAGAATAATTTAATAAGTTTTAAATCATTTAAAATTTAGTATTAATTTGTACCTAACCAATGATATTGCTACTAAGTAAAATCTATATTTACTAATCAAATGGAAAAGCTTACTGCAGTTTAATGCCTCATCCCCATTGTTAGAATGAATTTTGATTTTTTAGTAGAATTATATTCATTTTTCTTCAACTTTAATTAGAATAATTTATAAAGTTTTAATCTTTTACAATTTGGTATTAATTTGTACCTGGCACATAATATTGCAATATAATAAAATCTGTATTTACTAATAAATTGGAAAAGCTTTCTGAAATTTCTTACCTCATCCACAATTTTAAATTGAATTTTGAATAATTAGTAGAATTATTTTCATTCTATAAAATTTTTATTACAATAATTTATAGTTTTAAATCTTTTAAAATTTGGTATTAAATTGTACCTGACAAATGATATTGCTATTAAGTAAAATCTATATTTACTAATCAAATGGAAAATATAACTGCAATTTAATGCCTCATTGCCAATGTTAGAATGAATGTTGAATTTTTAGTATAATTATTTTCATTTTATTAAATTTTAATTAGAATAATTTATAGTTTTAAATCTTTGAAAATTGGTATTAATTTGTACCTGGCAAATGATATTGCTATTAAGTAAAATCTATATTTACTAATCAAATGGAAAATATAACTGCAATTTAATGCCTCATTGCCAATGTTAGAATGAATGTTGAATTTTTAGTATAATTATTTTCATTTTATTAAATTTTAATTAGAATAATTTATAGTTTTAAATCTTTTAAAATTTGGTATTAATTTGTACCTGGCAAATGATATTGCTATTAAGTAAAATCTATATTTACTAATCAAATGGAAAATATAACTGCAATTTAATGCCTCATTGCCAATGTTAGAATGAATGTTGAATTTTTAGTATAATTATTTTCATTTTATTAAATTTTAATTAGAATAATTTATAGTTTTAAATCTTTTAAAATTTGGTATTAATTTGTACCTGGCAAATGATATTGCTATTATGTAAAATCTATATTTACTAATCAAATGGAAAATATAACTGCAATTTAATGCCTCATTGCCAATGTTAGAATGAATGTTGAATGTTTAGTATAATTATTTTCATTTTATTAAATTTTAATTAGAATAATTTATAGTTTTCAATCTTTTAAAATTTGGTATTAATTTGTACCTGGCAAATGATATTGCTATTAAGTAAAATCTATATTTACTAATCAAATGGAAAATATAACTGCAATTTAATGCCTCATTGCCAATGTTAGAATGAATGTTGTGTTTTTAGTATAATTATTTTCATTTTATTAAATTTTAATTAGAATAATTTATAGTTTTAAATCTTTTAAAATTTGGTATTAATTTGTACCTTGCAAATGATATTGCTATTAAGTAAAATCTATATTTACTAATCAAATGGAAAATATAACGGCAATTTAAGGCCTCATTGCCAATGTTAGAATGAATGTTGAATTTTTAGTATAATTATTTTCATTTTATTAAATTTTAATTAGAATAATTTATAGTTTTCAATCATTTAAAATTTGGTATTAATTTGTACCTGGCAAATGATATTGCTATTAAGTAACATCTATATTTACTAATCAAATGGAAAATATAACTGCAATTTAATGCCTCATTGCCAATGTTAGAATGAATGTTGTATTTTTAGTATAATTATTTTCATTTTATTAAATTTTAATTAGAATAATTTATAGTTTTAAATCTTTTAAAATTTGGTATTAATTTGTACCTTGCAAATGATATTGCTATTAAGTAAAATCTATATTTACTAATCAAATGGAAAATATAACGGCAATTTAATGCCTCATTGCCAATGTTAGAATGAATGTTGAATTTTTAGTATAATTATTTTCATTTTATTAAATTTTAATTAGAATAATTTATAGTTTTAAATCTTTGAAAATTCGTATTAATTTGTACCTGGCAAATGATATTGCTATTAAGTAAAATCTATATTTACTAATCAAATGGAAAATATAACTGCAATTTAATGCCTCATTGCCAATGTTTGAATGAATGTTGAATTTTTAGTATAATTATTTTCATTTTATTAAATTTTAATTAGAATAATTTATAGTTTTAAATCTTTCAAAAATTTGGTATTAATTTGTACCTGGCAAATGATATTGCTATTAAGTAAAATCTATATTTACTAATCAAATGGAAAATATAACGGCAATTTAATGCCTCATTGCCAATGTTAGAATGAATGTTGAATTTTTAGTATAATTATTTTCATTTTATTAAATTTTAATTAGAATAATTTATAGTTTTAAATCTTTTAAAATTTGGTATGAATTTGTACCTGGCAAATGATATTGCTATTAAGTAAAATCTATATTTACTAATCAAATGGAAAATATAACTGCAATTTAATGCCTCATTGCCACTGTTAGAATGAATGTTGAATTTTTAGTATAATTATTTTCATTTTATTAAATTTTAATTAGAATAATTTATAGTTTTAAATCTTTTAAAGTTTGGTATTAATTTGTACCTGGCAAATGATATTGCTATTAAGTAAAATCTATATTTACTAATCAAATGGAAAATATAACTGCAATTTAATGCCTCATTGCCAATGTTAGAATGAATGTTGTGTTTTTAGTATAATTATTTTCATTTTATTAAATTTTAATTAGAATAATTTATAGTTTTAAATGTTTTAAAATTTGGTATTAATTTGTACCTTGCAAATGATATTGCTATTAAGTAAAATCTATATTTACTAATCAAATGGAAAATATAACGGCAATTTAAGGCCTCATTGCCAATGTTAGAATGAATGTTGAATTTTTAGTATAATTATTTTCATTTTATTAAATTTTAATTAGAATAATTTATAGTTTTCAATCTTTTAAAATTTGGTAATTATTTGTACCTGGCAAATGATATTGCTATTAAGTAAAATCTATATTTACTAATCAAATGGAAAATATAACTGCAATTTAATGCCTCATTGCCAATGTTAGAATGAATGTTGTGTTTTTAGTATAATTATTTTCATTTTATTAAATTTTAATTAGAATAATTTATAGTTTTAAATCTTTTAAAATTTGGTATTAATTTGTACCTGGCAAATGATATTGCTATTAAGTAAAATCTATATTTACTAATCAAATGGAAAATATAACTGCAATTTAATGCCTCATTGCCAATGTTAGAATGAATGTTGAATTTTTAGCATAATTATTTTCATTTTATTAAATTTTAATTAGAATAATTTATAGTTTTAAATCTTTTAAAATTTGGTATTAATTTGTACCTGGCAAATGATATTGCTATTAAGTAAAATCTATATTTACTAATCAAATGGAAAATATAACTGCAATTTAATGCCTCATTGCCAATGTTAGAATGAATGTTGAATTTTTAGTATAATTATTTTCATTTTATTAAATTTTAATTAGAATAAATTATAGTTTTAAATCTTTTAAAATTTGGTATTAATTTGTACCTGGCAAATGATATTGCTATTAAGTAAAATCTATATTTACTAATCAAATGGAAAATATAACTACAATTTAATGCCTCATTGCCAATGTTACAATGAATGTTGAATTTTTAGTATAATTATATTCATTTTATTAAATTTTAATTAGAATAATTTATAGTTTTCAATCTTTTAAAATTTGGTATGAATTTGTACCTGGCAAATGATATTGCTATTAAGTAACATCTATATTTACTAATCAAATGGAAAATATAACTGCAATTTAATGCCTCATTGCCAATGTTAGAATGAATGTTGAATTTTTAGTATAATTATTTTCATTTTATTAAATTATAATTAGAATAATTTATAGTTTTAAATCTTTTAAAATTTGGTATTAATTTGTACCTGGCAAATGATATTGCTATTAAGTAAAATCTGTATTTACTAATCAAATGGAAAATATAACTACAATTTAATGCCTCATTGCCAATGTTACAATGAATGTTGAATTTTTAGTATAATTATTTTCATTTTATTAAATTTTAATTAGAATAATTTTTAGTTTTAAATCTTTTAAAATTTGGTATGAATTTGTACCTGGCAAATGATATTGCTATTAAGTAAAATCTATATTTACTAATCAAATGGAAAATCTAACTGCAATTTAATGCCTCATTGCCAATGTTAGAATGAATGTTGAATTTTTAGTATAATTATTTTCATTTTATTAAATTTTAATTAGAATAATTTATAGTTTTAAATCTTTTAAAATTTGGTATTAATTTGTACCTGGCAAATGATATTGCTATTAAGTAAAATCTATATTTACTAATCAAATGGAAAATATAACTGCAATTTAATGCCTCATTGCCAATGTTAGAATGAATGTTGAATTTTTAGTATAATTATTTTCATTTTATTAAATTTTAATTAGAATAATTTATAGTTTTCAATCTTTTAAAATTTGGTATTAATTTGTACCTGGCAAATGATATTGCTATTAAGTAAAATCTATATTTACTAATCAAATGGAAAATATAACTACAATTTAATGCCTCATTGCCAATGTTACAATGAATGTTGAATTTTTAGTATAATTATTTTCATTTTATTAAATTTTAATTAGAATAATTTTTAGTTTTAAATCTTTTAAAATTTGGTATGAATTTGTACCTGGCAAATGATATTGCTATTAAGTAAAATCTATATTTACTAATCAAATGGAAAATCTAACTGCAATTTAATGCCTCATTGCCAATGTTAGAATGAATGTTGAATTTTTAGTATAATTATTTTCATTTTATTAAATTTTAATTAGAATAATTTATAGTTTTAAATCTTTTAAAATTTGGTATTAATTTGTACCTGGCAAATGATATTGTTATTAAGTAAAATCTATATTTACTAATCAAATGGAAAATCTAACTGCAATTTAATGCCTCATTGCCAATGTTAGAATGAATGTTGAATTTTTAGTATAATTATTTTCATTTTATTAAATTTTAATTAGAATAATTTATAGTTTTCAATCTTTTAAAATTTGGTATTAATTTGTACCTGGCAAATGATATTGCTATTAAGTAAAATCAATATTTACTAATCAAATGGAAAATATAACGGCAATTTAATGCCTCATTGCCAATGTAAGAATGAATGTTGAATTTTTAGTATAATTATTTTCATTTTATTAAATTTTAATTAGAATAATTTATAGTTTTAAATCTTTTAAAATTTGGTATTAATTTGTACCTGGCAAATGATATTGCTATTAAGTAAAATCTATATTTACTAATCAAATGCAAAATATAACTGCAATTTAATGCCTCATTGCCAATGTTAGAATGAATGTTGTATTTTTAGTATAATTATTTTCATTTTATTAAATTTTAATTAGAATAATTTATAGTTTTAAATCTTTTAAAATTTGGTATTAATTTGTACCTGGCAAATGATATTGCTATTAAGTAAAATCTATATTTACTAATCAAATGGAAAATATAACGGCAATTTAATGCCTCATTGCCAATGTTAGAATGAATGTTGAATTTTTAGTATAATTATTTTCATTTTATTAAATTTTAATTAGAATAATTTATAGTTTTAAATCTTTTAAAATTTGGTATGAATTTGTACCTGGCAAATGATATTGCTATTAAGTAAAATCTATATTTACTAATCAAATGGAAAATATAACTGCAATTTAATGCCTCATTGCCAATGTTAGAATGAATGTTGAATTTTTAGTATAATTATTTACATTTTATTAAATTTTAATTAGAATAATTTATAGTTTTAAATCTTTTAAAATTTGGTATTAATTTGTACCTGGCAAATGATATTGCTATTAAGTAAAATCTATATTTACTAATCAAATGGAAAATATAACTGCAATTTAATGCCTCATTGCCAATGTTAGAATGAATGTTGAATTTTTAGTATAATTATTTTCATTTTATTAAATTTTAATTAGAATAATTTATAGTTTTAAATCTTTTAAAATTTGGTATTAATTTGTACCTGGCAAATGATATTGCTATTAAGTAAAATCTATATTTACTAATCAAATGGAAAATATAACTGCAATTTAATGCCTCATTGCCAATGTTAGAATGAATGTTGTGTTTTTAGTATAATTATTTTCATTTTATTAAATTTTAATTAGAATAATTTATAGTTTTACATCTTTTAAAATTTGGTATTAATTTGTACCTGGCAAATGATATTGCTATTAAGTAAAATCTATATTTACTAATCAAATGGAAAATATAACGGCAATTTAATGCCTCATTGCCAATGTTAGAATGAATGTTGAATTTTAAGTATAATTATTTTCATTTTATTAAATTTTAATTAGAATAATTTATAGTTTTCAATCTTTTAAAATTTGGTATGAATTTGTACCTGGCAAATGATATTGCTATTAAGTAACATCTATATTTACTAATCAAATGGAAAATATAACAGCAATTTAATGCCTCATTGCCAATGTTAGAATGAATGTTGAATTTTTAGTATAATTATTTTCATTTTATTAAATTTTAATTAGAATAATTTATAGTTTTAAATCTTTTAAAATTTGGTATTAATTTGTACCTGGCAAATGATATTGCTATTAAGTAAAATCTATATTTACTAATCAAATGGAAAATATAACTGCAATTTAATGCCTCATTGCCAATGTTAGAATGAATGTTGAATTTTTAGCATAATTATTTTCATTTTATTAAATTTTAATTAGAATAATTTATAGTTTTAAATCTTTAAAAATTTGGTATTAATTTGTACCTGGCAAATGATATTGCTATTAAGTAAAATCTATATTTACTAATCAAATGGAAAATATAACTGCAATTTAATGCCTCATTGCCAATGTTAGAATGAATGTTGAATTTTTAGTATAATTATTTTCATTTTATCAAATTTTAATTAGAATAATTTATAGTTTTAAATCTTTTAAAATTTGGTATTAATTTGTACCTGGCAAATGATATTGCTATTAAGTAAAATCTATATTTACTAATCAAATGGAAAATATAACTGCAATTTAATGCCTCATTGCCAATGTTACAATGAATGTTGAATTTTTAGTATAATTATTTTCATTTTATTAAATTTTAATTAGAATAATTTTTAGTTTTAAATCTTTTAAAATTTGGTATGAATTTGTACCTGGCAAATGATATTGCTATTAAGTAAAATCAATATTTACTAATCAAATGGAAAATATAACGGCAATTTAATGCCTCATTGCCAATGTATGAATGAATGTTGAATTTTTAGTATAATTATTTTCATTTTATTAAATTTTAATTAGAATAATTTATAGTTTTAAATCTTTTAAAATTTGGTATTAATTTGTACCTGGCAGATGATATTGTTATTAAGTAAAATCTATATTTACTAATCAAATGGAAAATATAGCTGCAATTTAATGCCTCATTGCCAATGTTAGAATGAATGTTGAATTTTTAGTATAATTATTTTCATTTTATTAAATTTTAATTACAATAATTTATAGTTTTAAATCTTTTAAAATTTGGTATTAATTTGTACCTGGCAAATGATATTGCTATTAAGTAAAATCTATATTTACTAATCAAATGGAAAATATAACTGCAATTTAATGCCTCATTGCCAATGTTAGAATGAATGTTGAATTTTTAGTATAATTATTTTCATTTTATTAAATTTTAATTAGAATAATTTATAGTTTTAAATCTTTTAAAATTTGGTATTAATTTGTACCTGGCAAATGATATTGCTATTAAGTAAAATCTATATTTACTAATCAAATAGAAAATGTAACTGCAATTTAATGCCTCGTTGCCAATGTTAGAATGAATGTTGAATTTTTAGTATAATTATTTTCATCTTATTAAATTTTAATTAGAATAATTTATAGTTTTAAATCTTTTAAAATTTGGTATTAATTTGTACCTGGCAAATGATATTGCTATTAAGTAAAATCTATATTTACTAATCAAATGGAAAATATAACTGCAATTTAATGCCTCATTGCCAATGTTAGAATGAATGTTGAATTTTTAGTATAATTATTTTCATTTTATAAAATTTTAATCAGAATAATTTATAGTTTTAAATCTTTTAAAATTTGGTATTAATTTGTACCTGGCAAATGATATTGCTATTAAGTAAAATCTATATTTACTAATCAAATGGAAAATATAATGGCAATTTAATGCCTCATTGCCAATGTTAGAATGAATGTTGAATTTTTAGTATAATTATTTTCATTTTAATAAATTTTAATTAGAATAATTTATAGTTTTAAATCTTTTAAAATTTGGTATTAATTTGTACCTGGCAAATGATATTGCTATTAAGTAAAATCTATATTTACTAATCAAATGGAAAATATAACTGCAATTTAATGCCTCATTGCCAATGTTAGAATGAATGTTTAATTTTTAGTATAATTATTTTCATTTTATTAAATTTTAATTAGAATAATTTATAGTTTTAAATCTTTTAAAATTTGGTATTAATTTGTACCTGGCAAATGATATTGCTATTAAGTAAAATCTATATTTACTAATCAAATACAAAATGTAACTGCAATTTAATGCCTCATTGCCAATGTTAGAATGAATGTTGAATTTTTAGTATAATTATTTTCATTTTATTAAATTTTAATTAGAATAATTTATAGTTTTAAATCTTTTAAAATTTGGTATTAATTTGTACCTGGAAAATGATATTATTATTAAGTAAAATTTTGTTTACTAATCAAATGGAAAATATAACTGCAATTTAATGCCTCATTGCCAATGTTAGAATGAATGTTGAATATTTAGTATAATTATTTTCATTTTATTAAATTTTAATAAGAATAATTTATAGTTTTCAATCTTTTAAAATTTGGTATTAATTTGTACATGGCAAATGATAATGCTATTAAGAAAAATCAATATTTACTAATCAAATGGAAAATATAACGGCAATTTAATGCCTCATTGCCAATGTTAGAATGAATGTTGAATTTTAAGTATAATTATTTTCATTTTATTAAATTTTAATTAGAATAATTTATAGTTTTCAATCTTTTAAAATTTGGTATGAATTTGTACCTGGCAAATGATATTGCTATTAAGTAACATCTATATTTACTAATCAAATGGAAAATATAACAGCAATTTAATGCCTCATTGCCAATGTTAGAATGAATGTTGAATTTTTAGTATAATTATTTTCATTTTATTAAATTTTAATTAGAATAATTTATAGTTTTAAATCTTTTAAAATTTGGTATTAATTTGTACCTGGCAAATGATATTGCTATTAAGTAAAATCTATATTTACTAATCAAATGGAAAATATAACTGCAATTTAATGCCTCATTGCCAATGTTAGAATGAATGTTGAATTTTTAGCATAATTATTTTCATTTTATTAAATTTTAATTAGAATAATTTATAGTTTTAAATCTTTAAAAATTTGGTATTAATTTGTACCTGGCAAATGATATTGCTATTAAGTAAAATCTATATTTACTAATCAAATGGAAAATATAACTGCAATTTAATGCCTCATTGCCAATGTTAGAATGAATGTTGAATTTGTAGTATAATTATTTTCATTTTATTAAATTTTAATTAGAATAATTTATAGTTTTAAATCTTTTAAAATTTGGTATTAATTTGTACCTGGCAAATGATATTGCTATTAAGTAAAATCTATATTTACTAATCAAATGGAAAATATAACTGCAATTTAATGCCTCATTGCCAATGTTACAATGAATGTTGAATTTTTAGTATAATTATTTTCATTTTATTAAATTTTAATTAGAATAATTTTTAGTTTTAAATCTTTTAAAATTTGGTATGAATTTGTACCTGGCAAATGATATTGCTATTAAGTAAAATCAATATTTACTAATCAAATGGAAAATATAACGGCAATTTAATGCCTCATTGCCAATGTATGAATGAATGTTGAATTTTTAGTATAATTATTTTCATTTTATTAAATTTTAATTAGAATAATTTATAGTTTTAAATCTTTTAAAATTTGGTATTAATTTGTACCTGGCAGATGATATTGTTATTAAGTAAAATCTATATTTACTAATCAAATGGAAAATATAACTGCAATTTAATGCCTCATTGCCAATGTTAGAATGAATGTTGAATTTTTAGTATAATTATTTTCATTTTATTAAATTTTAATTACAATAATTTATAGTTTTAAATCTTTTAAAATTTGGTATTAATTTGTACCTGGCAAATGATATTGCTATTAAGTAAAATCTATATTTACTAATCAAATGGAAAATATAACTGCAATTTAATGCCTCATTGCCAATGTTAGAATGAATGTTTAATTTTTAGTATAATTATTTTCATTTTATTAAATTTTAATTAGAATAATTTATAGTTTTAAATCTTTTAAAATTTGGTATTAATTTGTACCTGGCAAATGATATTGCTATTAAGTAAAATCTATATTTACTAATCAAATACAAAATGTAACTGCAATTTAATGCCTCATTGCCAATGTTAGAATGAATGTTGAATTTTTAGTATAATTATTTTCATTTTATTAAATTTTAATTAGAATAATTTATAGTTTTAAATCTTTTAAAATTTGGTATTAATTTGTACCTGGAAAATGATATTATTATTAAGTAAAATTTTGTTTACTAATCAAATGGAAAATATAACTGCAATTTAATGCCTCATTGCCAATGTTAGAATGAATGTTGAATATTTAGTATAATTATTTTCATTTTATTAAATTTTAATAAGAATAATTTATAGTTTTCAATCTTTTAAAATTTGGTATTAATTTGTACATGGCAAATGATAATGCTATTAAGAAAAATCAATATTTACTAATCAAATGGAAAATATAACGGCAATTTAATGCCTCATTGCCAATGTTAGAATGAATGTTGAATTTTAAGTATAATTATTTTCATTTTATTAAATTTTAATTAGAATAATTTATAGTTTTCAATCTTTTAAAATTTGGTATGAATTTGTACCTGGCAAATGATATTGCTATTAAGTAACATCTATATTTACTAATCAAATGGAAAATATAACAGCAATTTAATGCCTCATTGCCAATGTTAGAATGAATGTTGAATTTTTAGTATAATTATTTTCATTTTATTAAATTTTAATTAGAATAATTTATAGTTTTAAATCTTTTAAAATTTGGTATTAATTTGTACCTGGCAAATGATATTGCTATTAAGTAAAATCTATATTTACTAATCAAATGGAAAATATAACTGCAATTTAATGCCTCATTGCCAATGTTAGAATGAATGTTGAATTTTTAGCATAATTATTTTCATTTTATTAAATTTTAATTAGAATAATTTATAGTTTTAAATCTTTAAAAATTTGGTATTAATTTGTACCTGGCAAATGATATTGCTATTAAGTAAAATCTATATTTACTAATCAAATGGAAAATATAACTGCAATTTAATGCCTCATTGCCAATGTTAGAATGAATGTTGAATTTTTAGTATAATTATTTTCATTTTATTAAATTTTAATTAGAATAATTTATAGTTTTAAATCTTTTAAAATTTGGTATTAATTTGTACCTGGCAAATGATATTGCTATTAAGTAAAATCTATATTTACTAATCAAATGGAAAATATAACTGCAATTTAATGCCTCATTGCCAATGTTACAATGAATGTTGAATTTTTAGTATAATTATTTTCATTTTATTAAATTTTAATTAGAATAATTTTTAGTTTTAAATCTTTTAAAATTTGGTATGAATTTGTACCTGGCAAATGATATTGCTATTAAGTAAAATCAATATTTACTAATCAAATGGAAAATATAACGGCAATTTAATGCCTCATTGCCAATGTATGAATGAATGTTGAATTTTTAGTATAATTATTTTCATTTTATTAAATTTTAATTAGAATAATTTATAGTTTTAAATCTTTTAAAATTTGGTATTAATTTGTACCTGGCAGATGATATTGTTATTAAGTAAAATCTATATTTACTAATCAAATGGAAAATATAACTGCAATTTAATGCCTCATTGCCAATGTTAGAATGAATGTTGAATTTTTAGTATAATTATTTTCATTTTATTAAATTTTAATTAGAATAATTTATAGTTTTAAATCTTTTAAAATTTGGTATTAATTTGTACCTGGCAAATGATATTGCTATTAAGTAAAATCTATATTTACTAATCAAATAGAAAATGTAACTGCAATTTAATGCCTCGTTGCCAATGTTAGAATGAATGTTGAATTTTTAGTATAATTATTTTCATCTTATTAAATTTTAATTAGAATAATTTATAGTTTTAAATCTTTTAAAATTTGGTATTAATTTGTACCTGGCAAATGATATTGCTATTAAGTAAAATCTATATTTACTAATCAAATGGAAAATATAACTGCAATTTAATGCCTCATTGCCAATGTTAGAATGAATGTTGAATTTTTAGTATAATTATTTTCATTTTATAAAATTTTAATTAGAATAATTTATAGTTTTAAATCTTTTAAAATTTGGTATTAATTTGTACCTGGCAAATGATATTGCTATTAAATAAAATCTATATTTACTAATCAAATGGAAAATATAATGGCAATTTAATGCCTCATTGCCAATGTTAGAATGAATGTTGAATTTTTAGTATAATTATTTTCATTTTAATAAATTTTAATTAGAATAATTTATAGTTTTAAATCTTTTAAAATTTGGTATTAATTTGTACCTGGCAAATGATATTGCTATTAAGTAAAATCTATATTTACTAATCAAATGGAAAATATAACTGCAATTTAATGCCTCATTGCCAATGTTAGAATGAATGTTTAATTTTTAGTATAATTATTTTCATTTTATTAAATTTTAATTAGAATAATTTATAGTTTTAAATCTTTTAAAATTTGGTATTAATTTGTACCTGGCAAATGATATTGCTATTAAGTAAAATCTATATTTACTAATCAAATAGAAAATGTAACTGCAATTTAATGCCTCATTGCCAATGTTAGAATGAATGTTGAATTTTTAGTATAATTATTTTCATTTTATTAAATTTTAATTAGAATAATTTATAGTTTTAAATCTTTTAAAATTTGGTATTAATTTGTACCTGGAAAATGATATTATTATTAAGTAAAATTTTATTTACTAATCAAATGGAAAATATAACTGCAATTTAATGCCTCATTGCCAATGTTAGAATGAATGTTGAATTTTTAGTATAATTATTTTCATTTTATTAAATTTTAATTAGAATAATTTATAGTTTTAAATCTTTTAAAATTTGGTATTAATTTGTACCTGGCAAATGATATTGCTATTAAGTAAAATCTATATTTACAAATCAAATAGAAAATGTAACTGCAATTTAATGCCTCATTGCCAATGTTAGAATGAATGTTGAATTTTTAGTATAATTATTTTCATTTTATTAAATTTTAATTACAATAATTTATAGTTTTAAATCTTTTAAAATTTGGTATTAATTTGTACCTGGAAAATGATATTGTTATTAAGTAAAATCTATATTTACTAATCAAATGGAAAATATAACTGCAATTTAATGCCTCATTGCCAATGTTAGAATGAATGTTGAATATTTAGTATAATTATTTTCATTTTATTAAATTTTAATAAGAATAATTTATAGTTTTCAATCTTTTAAAATTTGGTATTAATTTGTACATGGCAAATGATATTGCTATTAAGAAAAATCAATATTTACTAATCAAATCGAAAAAATATAACGGCAATTTAATGCCTCATTGCCAATGTATGAATGAATGTTGAATTTTTAGTATAATTATTTTCATTTTATTAAATTTTAATTAGAATAATTTATAGTTTTAAATCTTTTAAAATTTGGTATTAATTTGTACCTGGCAGATGATATTGTTATTAAGTAAAATCTATATTTACTAATCAAATGGAAAATATAACTGCAATTTAATGCCTCATTGCCAATGTTAGAATGAATGTTGTATTTTTAGTATAATTATTTTCATTTTATTACATTTTAATAAGAATAATTTATAGTTTTAAATCTTTTAAAATTTGGTATTAATTTGTACCTGGCAAATGATCTTGCTATTAAGTAAAATCTATATTTACTAATCAAATGGAAAATATAACTGCAATTTAATGCCTCATTGCCAATGTTAGAATGAATGTTGAATTTTTAGTATAATTATTTTCATTTTATTAAATTTTAATTAGAATAATTAATAGTTTTAAATCTTTTAAAATTTGGTATTAATTTGTACCTGGCAAATGATATTGCTATTAAGCAAAATCTATATTTACTAATCAAATGGAAATTATAACTGCAATTTAATGCCTCATTGCCAATGTTAGAATGAATGTTGAATTTTTAGTATAATTATTTTCATTTTATTAAATTTTAATTAGAATAATTTATAGTTTTAAATCTTTTAAAATTTGGTATTAATTTGTACCTGGCAAATGATATTGCTATTAAGTAAAATCTATATTTACTAATCAAATAGAAAATGTAACTGCAATTTAATGCCTCGTTGCCAATGTTAGAATGAATGTTGAATTTTTAGTATAATTATTTTCATCTTATTAAATTTTAATTAGAATAATTTATAGTTTTAAATCTTTTAAAATTTGGTATTAATTTGTACCTGGCAAATGATATTGCTATTAAGTAAGATCTATATTTACTAATCAAATGGAAAATATAACTGCAATTTAATGCCTCATTGCCAATGTTAGAATGAATGTTGAATTTTTAGTATAATTATTTTCATTTTATTAAATTTTAATTAGAATAATTTATAGTTTTAATACTTTTAAAATTTGGTATTAATTTGTACCTGCCAAATGATATTGCTATTAAGTAAAATCTATATTTACTAATCAAATGGAAAATATAATGGCAATTTAATGCCTCATTGCCAATGTTAGATTGAATGTTGAATTTTTAGAATAATTATTTTCATTTTATTAAATTTTAATTAGAATAATTTATAGTTTTAAATCTTTTAAAATTTGGTATTAATTTGTACCTGGCAAATGATATTGCTATTAAGTAAAATCTATATTTACTAATCAAATGGAAAATATAACTGCAATTTAATGCCTCATTGCCAATGTTAGAATGAATGTTGAATTTTTAGTATAATTATTTTCATTTTATTAAATTTTAATTAGAATAATTTATAGTTTTAAATCTTTTAAAATTTGGTATTAATTTGTACCTGGCAAATGATATTGCTATTAAGTAAAATCTATATTTACTAATCAAATAGAAAATGTAACTGCAATTTAATGCCTCGTTGCCAATGTTAGAATGAATGTTGAATTTTTAGTATAATTATTTTCATCTTATTAAATTTTAATTAGAATAATTTATAGTTTTAAATCTTTTAAAATTTGGTATTAATTTGTACCTGGCAAATGATATTGCTATTAAGTAAGATCTATATTTACTAATCAAATGGAAAATATAACTGCAATTTAATGCCTCATTGCCAATGTTAGAATGAATGTTGAATTTTTAGTATAATTATTTTCATTTTATTAAATTTTAATTAGAATAATTTATAGTTTTAATACTTTTAAAATTTGGTATTAATTTGTACCTGCCAAATGATATTGCTATTAAGTAAAATCTATATTTACTAATCAAATGGAAAATATAATGGCAATTTAATGCCTCATTGCCAATGTTAGAATGAATGTTGAATTTTTAGAATAATTATTTTCATTTTATTAAATTTTAATTAGAATAATTTATAGTTTTAAATCTTTTAAAATTTGGTATTAATTTGTACCTGGCAAATGATATTGCTATTAAGTAAAATCTATATTTACTAATCAAATGGAAAATATAACTGCAATTTAATGCCTCATTGCCAATGTTAGAATGAATGTTGAATTTTTAGTATAATTATTTTCATTTTATTAAATTTTAATTAGAATAATTTATAGTTTTAAATCTTTTAAAATTTGGTATTAATTTGTACCTGGCAAATGATATTGCTATTAAGTAAAATCTATATTTACTAATCAAATAGAAAATGTAACTGCAATTTAATGACTCGTTGCCAATGTTAGAATGAATGTTGAATTTTTAGTATAATTATTTTCATCTTATTAAATTTTAATTAGAATAATTTATAGTTTTCAATCTTTTAAAATTTGGTATTAATTTGTACCTGGCAAATGATATTGCTATTAAGTAAAATCTATATTTACTAATCAAATGGAAAATATAACTACAATTTAATGCCTCATTGCCAATGTTAGAATGAATGTTGAATTTTTAGTATAATTATTTTCATTTTATTAAATTTTAATTAGAATAATTTATAGTTTTCAATCTTTTAAAATTTGGTATGAATTTGTACCTGGCAAATGATATTGCTATTAAGTAACATCTATATTTACTAATCAAATGGAAAATATAACTGCAATTTAATGGCTCATTGCCAATGTTAGAATGAATGTTGAATTTTTAGTATAATTATTTTCATTTTATTAAATTTTAATTAGAATAATTTATAGTTTTAAATATTTTAAAATTTGGTATGAATTTGTACCTGGCTTAATGATATTACTATTAAGTAAAATCTATATTTACTAATCAAATGGAAAATATAACTGCAATTTAATGCCTCATTGCCAATGTTAGAATGAATGTTGAATTTTTAGCATAATTATTTTCATTTTATTAAATTTTAATTAGAATAATTTATAGTTTTAAATCTTTTAAAATTTGGTATTAATTTGTACCTGGCAAATGATATTGCTATTAAGTAAAATCTATTTTTACTAATCAAATGGAAAATATAACTGCAATTTAATGCCTCATTGCCAATGTTAGAATGAATGTTGAATTTTTAGTATAATTATTTTCATTTTATTAAATTTTAATTAGAATAATTTATAGTTTTAAATCTTTTAAAATTTGGTATTAATTTGTATCTGGCAAATGATATTGCTATTAAGTAAAATCTATATTTACTAATCAAATGGAAAATATAACTGCAATTTAATGCCTCATTGCCAATGTTAGAATGAATGTTGAATTTTTAGTATAATTATTTTCATTTTATTAAATTTTAATTAGAATAATTTATAGTTTTAAATCGTTTAAAATTTGGTATTAATTTGTACCTGGCAAATGATATTGTTATTAAGTAAAATCTATATTTACTAATCAAATGGCAAATATAACTGCAATTTAATGCCTCATTGCCAATGTTAGAATGAATGTTTAATTTTTAGTATAATTATTTTCATTTTATTGAATTTTAATTAGAATAATTTATAGTTTTTAATCTTTTAAAATTTGGTATTAATTTGTACCTTGCAAATGATATTGCTATTAAGTAAAATCTATATTTCCTAATCAAATGGAAAATTTAACTGCAATTTAATGCCTCATTGCCAATGTTAGAATGAATGTTGAATTTTTAGTATAATTATTTTCATCTTATTAAATTTTAATTAGAATAATTTATAGTTTTAAATCTTTTAAAATTTGGTATTAATTTGTACCTGGCAAATGATATTGCTATTAAGTAAAATCTATATTTACTAATCAAATGGAAAATATAACTACAATTTAATGCCTCATTGCCAATGTCAGAATGAATGTTGAATTTTTAGTATAATTATTTTCATTTTATTAAATTTTAATTAGAATAATTTATAGTTTTCAATCTTTTAAAATTTGGTATGAATTTGTACCTGGCAAATGATATTGCTATTAAGTAACATCTATATTTACTAATCAAATGGAAAATATAACTGCAATTTAATGGCTCATTGCCAATGTTAGAATGAATGTTGAATTTTTAGTATAATTATTTTCATTTTATTAAATTTTAATTAGAATAATTTATAGTTTTAAATATTTTAAAATTTGGTATGAATTTGTACCTGGCTTAATGATATTACTATTAAGTAAAATCTATATTTACTAATCAAATGGAAAATATAACTGCAATTTAATGCCTCATTGCCAATGTTAGAATGAATGTTGAATTTTTAGCATAATTATTTTCATTTTATTAAATTTTAATTAGAATAATTTATAGTTTTAAATCTTTTAAAATTTGGTATTAATTTGTACCTGGCAAATGATATTGCTATTAAGTAAAATCTATTTTTACTAATCAAATGGAAAATATAACTGCAATTTAATGCCTCATTGCCAATGTTAGAATGAATGTTGAATTTTTAGTATAATTATTTTCATTTTATTAAATTTTAATTAGAATAATTTATAGTTTTAAATCTTTTAAAATTTGGTATTAATTTGTATCTGGCAAATGATATTGCTATTAAGTAAAATCTATATTTACTAATCAAATGGAAAATATAACTGCAATTTAATGCCTCATTGCCAATGTTAGAATGAATGTTGAATTTTTAGTATAATTATTTTCATTTTATTAAATTTTAATTAGAATAATTTATAGTTTTAAATCGTTTAAAATTTGGTATTAATTTGTACCTGGCAAATGATATTGTTATTAAGTAAAATCTATATTTACTAATCAAATGGCAAATATAACTGCAATTTAATGCCTCATTGCCAATGTTAGAATGAATGTTTAATTTTTAGTATAATTATTTTCATTTTATTGAATTTTAATTAGAATAATTTATAGTTTTTAATCTTTTAAAATTTGGTATTAATTTGTACCTTGCAAATGATATTGCTATTAAGTAAAATCTATATTTCCTAATCAAATGGAAAATTTAACTGCAATTTAATGCCTCATTGCCAATGTTAGAATGAATGTTGAATTTTTAGTATAATTATTTTCATCTTATTAAATTTTAATTAGAATAATTTATAGTTTTAAATCTTTTAAAATTTGGTATTAATTTGTACCTGGCAAATGATATTGCTATTAAGTAAAATCTATATTTACTAATCAAATGGAAAATATAACTACAATTTAATGCCTCATTGCCAATGTCAGAATGAATGTTGAATTTTTAGTATAATTATTTTCATTTTATTAAATTTTAATTAGAATAATTTATAGTTTTCAATCTTTTAAAATTTGGTATGAATTTGTACCTGGCAAATGATATTGCTATTAAGTAACATCTATATTTACTAATCAAATGGAAAATATAACTGCAATTTAATGGCTCATTGCCAATGTTAGAATGAATGTTGAATTTTTAGTATAATTATTTTCATTTTATTAAATTTTAATTAGAATAATTTATAGTTTTAAATATTTTAAAATTTGGTATGAATTTGTACCTGGCTTAATGATATTACTATTAAGTAAAATCTATATTTACTAATCAAATGGAAAATATAACTGCAATTTAATGCCTCATTGCCAATGTTAGAATGAATGTTGAATGTTTAGCATAATTATTTTCATTTTATTAAATTTTAATTAGAATACTTTATAGTTTTAAATCTTTTAAAATTTGGTATTAATTTGTACCTGGCAAATGATATTGCTATTAAGTAAAATCTATTTTTACTAATCAAATGGAAAATATAACTGCAATTTAATGCCTCATTGCCAATGTTAGAATGAATGTTGAATTTTTAGTATAATTATTTTCATTTTATTAAATTTTAATTAGAATAATTTATAGTTTTAAATCTTTTAAAATTTGGTATTAATTTGTACCTGGCAAATGATATTGCTATTAAGTAAAATCTATATTTACTAATCAAATGGAAAATATAACTGCAATTTAATGCCTCATTGCCAATGTTAGAATGAATGTTGAATTTTTAGTATAATTATTTTCATTTTATTAAATTTTAATTAGAATAATTTATAGTTTTAAATCGTTTAAAATTTGGTATTAATTTGTACCTGGCAAATGATATTGTTATTAAGTAAAATCTATATTTACTAATCAAATGGCAAATATAACTGCAATTTAATGCCTCATTGCCAATGTTAGAATGAATATTTAATTTTTATTATATTTATTTTCATTTTATTGAATTTTAATTAGAATAATTTATAGTTTTTAATCTTTTAAAATTTGGTATTAATTTGTACCTTGCAAATGATATTGCTATTAAGTAAAATCTATATTTCCTAATCAAATGGAAAATTTAACTGCAATTTAATGCCTCATTGCCAATGTTAGAATGAATGTTGAATTTTCAGTATAATTATTTTCATTTTATTAAATTTTAATTAGAATAATTTATGGTTTTAAATATTTTAAAATTTGGTATTAATTTGTACCTGGCTTAATGATATTGCTATTAAGTAAAATCTATATTTACTAATCAAATGGAAAATATAACTGCAATTTAATGCCTCATTGCCAATGTTAGAATGAATGTTGAATTTTTAGCATAATTATTTTCATTTTATTAAATTTTAATTAGAATAATTTATAGTTTTAAATTTTTTTAAATTTGGTATTAATTTGTACCTGGCAAATGATATTGCTATTAAGTAAAATCTATATTTACTAATCAAATGGAAAATATAACTGCAATTTAATGCCTCATTGCCAATGTTAGAATGAATGTTGAATTTTAGTATAATTATTTTCATTTTATTAAATTTTAATTAGAATAATTTATAGTTTTAAATCTTTTAAAATTTGGTATGAATTTGTACCTGGCAAATGATATTGTTATTAAGTCAAATCTATATTTACTAATCAAATGGAAAATATAACTGCAATTTAATGCCTCATTGCCAATGTTAGAATGAATGTTGAATATTTAGTATAATTATTTTCATTTTATTAAATTTTAATTAGAATAATTTATAGTTTTCAATCTTTTAAAATTTGGTATTAATTTGTACCTGGCAAATGATATTGCTATTAAGTACAATCAATATTTACTAATCAAATGGAAAATATAACAGCAATTTAATGCCTCATTGCCAATGTAAGAATGAATGTTGAATTTTTAGTATAATTATTTTCATTTTATTAAATTTTAATTAGAATAATTTATAGTTTTAAATCTTTTAAAATTTGGTATTAATTTGTACCTGGCAGATGATATTGTTAATAAGTGAAATCTATATATACTAATCAAATGGAAAATATAACTGCAATTTAATGCCTCATTGCCAATGTTAGAATGAATGTTGAATTTTAAGTATAATTATTTTCATTTTATTAAATTTTAATTAGAATAATTTATAGTTTTAAATCTTTTAAAATTTGGTATTAATTTGTACCTGGCAAATGATATTGCTATTAAGTAAAATCTATATTTACTAATCAAATGGAAAATATAACTGCAATTTAATGCCTCATTGCCAATGTTAGAATGAATGTTGAATTTTTAGTATAATTATTTTCATTTTATTAAATTTTAATTAGAATAATTTATAGTTTTAATTCTTTTAAAATTTGGTATTAATTTGTACCTGGCAAATGATATTGCTATTAAGTAAAATCTATATTTACTAATCAAATGGAAAATATAATGGCAATTTAATGCCTCATTGCCAATGTTAGAATGAATGTTGAATTTTTAGTATAATTATTTTCATTTTATTAAATTTTCATTAGAATAATTTATAGTTTTAAATCTTTTAAAATTTGGTATTAATTTGTACCTGGCAAATGATATTGCTATTAAGTAAAATCTATATTTACTAATCAAATGGAAAATATAACTGCAATTTAATGCCTCATTGCCAATGTTAGAATGAATGTTGAATTTTTAGTATAATTATTTTCATTTTATTAAATTTTAATTAGAATAATTTATAGTTTTAAATCTTTTAAAATTTGGTATTAATTTGTACCTGTCAAATGATATTGCTATTAAGTAAAATCTATATTTACTAATCAAATAGAAAATGTAACTGCAATTTAATGCCTCGTTGCCAATGTTAGAATGAATGTTGAATTTTTAGTATAATTATTTTCATCTTATTAAATTTTAATTAGAATAATTTATAGTTTTAAATCTTTTAAAATTTGGTATTAATTTGTACCTGGCAAATGATATTGCTATTAAGTAAGATCTATACTTACTGATCAAATGTAAAATATAACTGCAATTTAATGCCTCATTGCCAATGTTAGAATGAATGTTGAATTTTTAGTATAATTATTTTCATTTTATTAAATTTTAATTAGAATAATTTATAGTTTTAAATCTTTTAAAATTTGGTATTAATTTGTACCTGGCAAATGATATTGCTATTAAGTAAAATCTATATTTACTAATCAAATGGAAAAAATAATGGCAATTTAATGCCTCATTGCCAATGTTAGAATGAATGTTGAATTTTTAGTATAATTATTTACATTTTATTAAATTTTAATTAGAATAATTTATAGTTTTAAATCTTTTGAAATTTGGTATTAATTTGTACCTGGCAAATGATATTGCTATTAAGTAAAATCTATATTTACTAATCAAATGGCAAATATAACTGCAATTTAATGCCTCATTGCCAATGTTACTATGAATGTTGAATTTTTAGTATAATTATTTTCATTTTATTAAATTTTAATTAGAATAATTTTTAGTTTTAAATCTTTTAAAATTTGGTATGAATTTGTACCTGGCAAATGATATTGCTATTAAGTAAAATCTATATTTACTAATCAAATGGAAAATATAACTGCAATTTAATGCCTCATTGCCAATGTTAGAATGAATGTTGAATTTTTAGTATAATTATTTTCATTTTATTAAATTTTAATTAGAATAATTTATAGTTTTAAATCTTTTAAAATTTGGTATTAATTTGTACCTGGCAAATGATATTGTTATTAAGTAAAATCTATATTTACTAATCAAATGTATATATAACTGCAATTTAATGCCTCATTGCCAATGTTAGAATGAATGTTTAATTTTTAGTATAATTATTTTCATTTTATTGAATTTTAATTAGAATAATTTATAGTTTCTAATCTTTTAAAATTTGGTATTAATTTGTACCTGGCAAATGATATTGCTATTAAGTAAAATCAATATTTACTAATCAAATGGAAAATATAATGGGAATTTAATGCCTCATTGCCAATTTAAGAATGAATGTTGAATTTTTAGTATAATTATTTTCATTTTATTAAATTTTAATTAGAATAATTTATAGTTTTAAATCTTTTAAAATTTGGTATTAATTTGTACCTGGCAGATGATATTGTTATTAAGTAAAATCTATATTTACTAATCAAATGGAAAATATAACTGCAATTTAATGCCTCATTGCCAATGTTAGAATGAATGTTGAATTTTTAGTATAATTATTTTCATTTTATTAAATTTTAATTAGAATAATTTATAGTTTTAAATCTTTTAAAATTTGGTATTAATTTGTACCTGGCAAATGATATTGCTATTAAGTAAAATCTATATTTACTAATCAAATGGAAAATATAACTGCAATTTAATCCCTCATTGCCAATGTTAGAATGAATTTTGAATTTTTAGTATAATTATTTTCATTTTACTAAATTTTAATTAGAATAATTTATAGTTTTAAATCATTTAAAATTTGGTATTAATTTGTACCTGGCAAATGATATTGCTATTAAGTAAGATCTATATTTACTAATCAAATTGAAAATATAACTGCAATTTAATGCCTCATTGCCAATGTTAGAATGAATGTTGAATTTTTAGTATATTTATTTTCATTTTATTAAATTTTAATTAGAATAATTTATAGTTTTAAATCTTTTAAAATTTGGTATTAATTTGTACCTGGCAAATGATATTGCTATTAAGTAAAATCTATATTTACTAATCAAATGGAAAATATAATGGCAATTTAATGCCTCATTGCCAATGTTAGAATGAATATTGAATTTTTAGTATAATTATTTTCATTTTATTAAATTTTAATTAGAATAATTTATAGTTTTAAATCTTTTAAAATTTGGTATTAATTTGTACCTGGCAAATGATATTGCTATTAAATAAAATCTATATTTACTAATCAAATGGAAAATATAACTGCAATTTAATGCCTCATTGCCAATGTTAGAATGAATGTTGAATTTTTAGTATAATTATTTTCATTTTATTAAATTTTAATTAGAATAATTTATAGTTTTAAATCTTTTAAAATTTGGTATTAATTTGTACCTGGCAAATGATATTGCTATTAAGTAAAATCTATATTTACTAATCAAATAGAAAATGTAACTGCAATTTAATGCCTCGTTGCCAATGTTATAATGAATGTTGAATTTTTAGTATAATTATTTTCATCTTATTAAATTTTAATTAGAATAATTTATAGTTTTAAATCTTTTAAAATTTGGTATTAATTTGTACCTGGCAAATGATATTGCTATTAAGTAAAATCTATATTTTCTAATCAAATGGAAAATATAACTGCAATTTAATGCCTCATTGCCAATGTTAGAATGAATGTTGAATTTTTAGTATAATTATTTTCATTTTATTAAATTTTAATTAGAATAATTTATAGTTTTAAATCTTTTAAAATTTGGTATTAATTTGTACCTGTCAAATGATATTGCTATTAAGTAAGATCTATATTTACTAATCAAATGGAAAATATAACTGCAATTTAATGCCTCATTGCCAATGTTAGAATGAATGTTGAATTTTTAGTATAATTATTTTCATTTTATTAAATTTTAATTAGAATAATTTATAGTTTTAAATCTTTTAAAATTTGGTATTAATTTGTACCTGGCAAATGATATTGCTGTTAAGTCAAATCTATATTTACTAATCAAATGGAAAATATAACTGCAATTTAATGCCTCATTGCCAATGTTAGAATGAATGTTTAATTTTTAGTATAATTATTTTCATTTTATTAAAATTTAATTAGAATAATTTATAGTTTTAAATCTTTTAAAATTTGGTATTAATTTGTACCTGGCAAATTATATTGCTATTAAGTAAAATCTATATTTACTAATCAAATGGAAAATATAACGGCAATTTAATGGCTCATTGCCAATGTTAGAATGAATGTTGAATTTTTAGTATAATTATTTTCATTTTATTAAATTTTAATTAGAATAATTTACAGTTTTAAATCTTTTAAAATTTGGTATTAATTTGTACCTGGCAAATGATTATGCTATTAAGTAAAATCTATATTTACTAATCAAATGGAAAATATAACTGCAATTTAATGCCTCATTGCCAATGTTAGAATGAATGTTGAATTTTTAGTATAATTATTTTCATTTTATTAAATTTTAATTAGAATAATTTATAGTTTTAAATCTTTTAAAATTTGTTATTAATTTGTACCTGGAAAATTATATTGCTATTAAGTAAAATCTATATTTACTGATCAAATGGAAAATATTACGCCAATTTAATGCCTCATTGCCAATGTTAGAATGAATGTTGAATTTTTAGTATAATTATTTTCATTTTATTAAATTTTAATTAGAATAATTTATAGTTTTAAATTTTTGAAAATTTGGTATTAATTTGTACCTGGCAAATGATATTGCTGTTAATTCAAATCTATATTTACTAATCAAATGGAAAATATAACTGCAATTTAATGCCTCATTGCCAATGTTAGAATGAATGTTGAATTTTTAGTATAATTATTTTCATTTTATTAAATTTTAATTAGAATAATTTATAGTTTTAAATCTTTTAAAATTTGGTATTAATTTCTACCTGGCAAATGATATTGCTATTAAGTAAAATCTATATTTACTAATCAAATAGAAAATGTAACTGCAATTTAATGCCTCGTTGCCAATGTTATAATGAATGTTGAATTTTTAGTATAATTATTTTCATTTTATTAAATTTTAATTAGAATAATTTATAGTTTTAAATCTTTTAAAATTTGGTATTAATTTGTACCTGTCAAATGATATTGCTATTAAGTAAGATCTATATTTACTAATCAAATGGAAAATATAACTGCAATTTAATGCCTCATTGCCAATGTTAGAATGAATGTTGAATTTTTAGTATAATTATTTTCATTTTATTAAATTTTAAATAGAATAATTTATAGTTTTAAATCTTTTAAAATTTGGTATTAATTTGTACCTGGCAAATGATATTGCTATTAAGTAAAATCTATATTTACTAATCAAATGGAAAATATAATGGCAATTTAATGCCTCATTGCCAATGTTAGAATGAATGTTGAATTTTTAATATAATTATTTTCATTTTATTAAATTTTAATTAGAATAATTTATAGTTTTAAATCTTTTAAAATTTGGTATTAATTTGTACCTGGCAAATGATATTGCTATTAAGTAAAATCTATATTTACTAATCAAATGGAAAATATAACTGCAATTTAATGCCTCATTGCCAATGTTAGAATGAATGTTGAATTTTTAGTATAATTATTTTCATTTTATTAAATTTTAATTAGAATAATTTATAGTTTTAAATCTTTTAAAATTTGGTATTAATTTGTACCTGGCAAATGATATTGCTATTAAGTAAAATCTATATTTACTAATCAAATAGAAAATGTAACTGCAATTTAATGCCTCGTTGCCAATGTTAGAATGAATGTTGAATTTTTAGTATAATTATTTTCATCTTATTAAATTTTAATTAGAATAATTTATAGTTTTAAATCTTTTAAAATTTGGTATTAATTTGTACCTGGCAAATGATATTGCTATTAAGTAAAATCTATATTTACTAATCAAATGGAAAATATAACTGCAATTTAATGCCTCATTGCCAATGTTAGAATGAATGTTGAATTTTTAGTATAATTATTTTCATTTTATTAAATTTTAATTAGAATAATTTATAGTTTTAAATTTTTTAAAATTTGGTATTAATTTGTACCTGGCAAATGATATTGCTGTTAAGTCAAATCTATATTTACTAATCAAATGGAAAATATAACTGCAATTTAATGCCTCATTGCCAATGTTAGAATGAATGTTTAATTTTTAGTATAATTATTTTCATTTTATTAAAATTTAATTAGAATAATTTATAGTTTTAAATCTTTTAAAATTTGGTATTACTTTGTACCTGGCAAATTATATTGCTATTAAGTAAAATCTATATTTACTAATCAAATGGAAAATATAACGGCAATTTAATGGCTCATTGCCAATGTTAGAATGAATGTTGAATTTTTAGTATAATTATTTTCATTTTATTAAATTTTAATTAGAATAATTTACAGTTTTAAATCTTTTAAAATTTGGTATTAATTTGTACCTGGCAAATGATTATGCTATTAAGTAAAATCTATATTTACTAATCAAATGGAAAATATAACTGCAATTTAATGCCTCATTGCCAATGTTAGAATGAATGTTGAATTTTTAGTATAATTATTTTCATTTTATTAAATTTTAATTAGAATAATTTATAGTTTTAAATCTTTTAAAATTTGGTATTAATTTGTACCTGGCAAATGATATTGCTATTAAGTAAAATCTATATTTACTAATCAAATGGAAAATATAATGGCAATTTAATGCCTCATTGCCAATGTTAGAATGAATGTTGAATTTTTAATATAATTATTTTCATTTTATTAAATTTTAATTAGAATAATTTATAGTTTTAAATCTTTTAAAATTTGGTATTAATTTGTACCTGGCAAATGATATTGCTATTAAGTAAAATCTATATTTACTAATCAAATGGAAAATATAACTGCAATTTAATGCCTCATTGCCAATGTTAGAATGAATGTTGAATTTTTAGTATAATTATTTTCATTTTATTAAATTTTAATTAGAATAATTTATAGTTTTAAATCTTTTAAAATTTGGTATTAATTTGTACCTGGCAAATGATATTGCTATTAAGTAAAATCTATATTTACTAATCAAATAGAAAATGTAACTGCAATTTAATGCCTCGTTGCCAATGTTAGAATGAATGTTGAATTTTTAGTATAATTATTTTCATCTTATTAAATTTTAATTAGAATAATTTATAGTTTTAAATCTTTTAAAATTTGGTATTAATTTGTACCTGGCAAATGATATTGCTATTAAGTAAAATCTATATTTACTAATCAAATGGAAAATATAACTGCAATTTAATGCCTCATTGCCAATGTTAGAATGAATGTTGAATTTTTAGTATAATTATTTTCATTTTATTAAATTTTAATTAGAATAATTTATAGTTTTAAATTTTTTAAAATTTGGTATTAATTTGTACCTGGCAAATGATATTGCTGTTAAGTCAAATCTATATTTACTAATCAAATGGAAAATATAACTGCAATTTAATGCCTCATTGCCAATGTTAGAATGAATGTTTAATTTTTAGTATAATTATTTTCATTTTATTAAAATTTAATTAGAATAATTTATAGTTTTAAATCTTTTAAAATTTGGTATTACTTTGTACCTGGCAAATTATATTGCTATTAAGTAAAATCTATATTTACTAATCAAATGGAAAATATAACGGCAATTTAATGGCTCATTGCCAATGTTAGAATGAATGTTGAATTTTTAGTATAATTATTTTCATTTTATTAAATTTTAATTAGAATAATTTACAGTTTTAAATCTTTTAAAATTTGGTATTAATTTGTACCTGGCAAATGATTATGCTATTAAGTAAAATCTATATTTACTAATCAAATGGAAAATATAACTGCAATTTAATGCCTCATTGCCAATGTTAGAATGAATGTTGAATTTTTAGTATAATTATTTTCATTTTATTAAATTTTAATTAGAATAATTTATAGTTTTAAATCTTTTAAAATTTGTTATTAATTTGTACCTGGCAAATGATATTGCTATTAAGTAAAATCTATATTTACTAATCAAATGGAAAATATAACGGCAATTTAATGCCTCATTGCCAATGTTAGAATGAATGTTGAATTTTTAGTATAATTATTTTCATTTTATTAAATTTTAATTAGAATAATTTATAGTTTTAAATTTTTGAAAATTTGGTATTAATTTGTACCTGGCAACTGATATTGCTGTTAATTCAAATCTATATTTACTAATCAAATGGAAAATATAACTGCAATTTAATGCCTCATTGCCAATGTTAGAATGAATGTTTAATTTTTAGTATAATTATTTTCATTTTATTAAAATTTAATTAGAATAATTTATAGTTTTAAATCTTTTAAAATTTGTTATCAATTTGTACCTGGCAAATTATATTGCTATTAAGTAAAATCTATATTTACTAATCAAATGGAAAATATAACGGCAATTTAATGGCTCATTGCCAATGTTAGAATGAATGTTGAATTTTTAGTATAATTATTTTCATTTTATTAAATTTTAATTAGAATAATTTACAGTTTTAAATCTTTTAAAATTTGGTATTAATTTGTACCTGGCAAATGATTATGCTATTAAGTAAAATCTATATTTACTAATCAAATGGAAAATATAACTGCAATTTAATGCCTCATTGCCAATGTTGGAATGAATGTTGAATTTTTAGTATAATTATTTTCATTTTATTAAATTTTAATTAGAATAATTTATAGTTTTAAATCTTTTAAAATTTGGTATTAATTTGTACCTGGCAAATGATATTGCTATTAAGTAAAATCTATATTTACTAATCAAATGGAAAATATAACGGCAATTTAATGCCTCATTGCCAATGTTAGAATGAATGTTGAATTTTTAGTATAATTATTTTCATTTTATTAAATTTTAATTAAAATAATTTATAGTTTTAAATCTTTTAAAATTTGGTATTAATTTGTACCTGGCAAATGATATTGCTATTAAGTAAAATCTATATTTACTAATCAAATGGAAAATATAACTGCAATTTAATGCCTCATTGCCAATGTTAGTATGAATGTTGAATTTTTAGTATATTTATTTTCATTTTATTAAATTTTAATTAGAATACTTTATAGTTTTAAATCTTTTAAAATTTGGTATTAATTTGTACCTGGCAAATCATATTGCTATTAAGTAAAATCTATATTTACTAATCAATTGGAAAATATAACGGCAATTTAATGCCTCATTGCCAATGTTAGAATGAATGTTGAATTTTTAGTATAATTATTTTCATTTTATTAAATTTTAATTAGAATAATTTATAGTTTTAAATCTTTTAAAATTTGGTATGAATTTGTACCTGGCAAATGATATTGCTATTAAGTAAAATCCATATTTACTAATCAAATGGAAAATATAACTGCAATTTAATGCCTCATTGCCAATGTTAGAATGAATGTTGAATTTTTAGTATAATTATTTTAATTTTATTAAATTTTAATTAGAATAATTTATAGTTTTAAATCTTTTAAAATTTGGTATTAATTTGTACCTTGCAAATGATATTGCTATTAAGTAAAATCTTTATTTACTAATCAAATGAAAATATAACTGCAATTTAATGCCTCATTGCCGATGTTAGAATGAATGTTGAATTTTTAGTATATTTATTTTCATTTTATTAAGTTTTAACTAGAATAATTTATAGTTTTAAATCTTTTAAAATTTGGTATTAATTTGTACCTGACAAATGATTATGCTATTAAGTAAAATCTATATTTACTAATCAAATGGAAAATATAACTGCAATTTAATGCCTCATTGCCAATGTTAGAATGAATGTTGAATTTTTAGTATAATTATTTTCATTTTATTAAATTTTAATTAGAATAATTTATAGTTTTAAATCTTTTAAAATTTGTTATTAATTTGTACCTGGCAAATGATATTGCTATTAAGTAAAATCTATATTTACTAATCAAATGGAAAATATAACGGCAATTTAATGCCTCATTGCCAATGTTAGAATGAATGTTGAATTTTTAGTATAATTATTTTCATTTTATTAAATTTTAATTAGAATAATTTATAGTTTTAAATTTTTGAAAATTTGGTATTAATTTGTACCTGGCAAATGATATTGCTGTTAATTCAAATCTATATTTACTAATCAAATGGAAAATATAACTGCAATTTAATGCCTCATTGCCAATGTTAGAATGAATGTTGAATTTTTAGTATAATTATTTTCATTTTATTAAATTTTAATTAGAATAATTTATAGTTTTAAATCTTTTAAAATTTGGTATGAATTTGTACCTGGCAAATGATATTGCTATTAAGTAAAATCCATATTTACTAATCAAATGGAAAATATAACTGCAATTTAATGCCTCATTGCCAATGTTAGAATGAATGTTGAATTTTTAGTATAATTATTTTCATTTTATTAAATTTTAATTAGAATAATTTATAGTTTTAAATCTTTTAAAATTTGGTATTAATTTGTACCTTGCAAATGATATTGCTATTAAGTAAAATCTTTATTTACTAATCAAATGAAAATATAACTGCAATTTAATGCCTCATTGCCAATGTTAGAATGAATGTTGAATTTTTAGTATAATTATTTTCATTTTATTAAGTTTTAACTAGAATAATTTATAGTTTTAAATCTTTTAAAATTTGGTATCAATTTGTACCTGGCAAATGATATTGCTATTAAGTAAAATCTATATTTACTAATGAAATGGAAAATATAACTACAATTTAATGCCTCATTACCAATGTTAGTATGAATGTTGAATTTTTAGTATAATTATTTTCATTTTATTAAATTTTAATTAGAATAATTTATAGTTTTTAATCTTTTAAAATTTGGTATGAATTTGTACCTGGCAAATGATATTGCTATTAAGTAAAATCTATATTTACTAATCAAATGGAAAATATAACAGCAATTTAATGCCTCATTGCCAATGTTAGAATGAATGTTGAATTTTTAGTATAATTATTTTCATTTTAATAAATTTTAATTAGAATAATTTATAGTTTTAAATCTTTTAAAATTTGGTATTAATTTGTACCTGTCAAATGATATTGCTCTTAAGTAAAATCTATATTTACTAATCCAATGGAAAATATAATGGCAATTTAATGCCTCATTGCCAATGTTTGAATGAATGTTGAATTTTTAGTATTATTATTTTCATTTTATTAAATTTTAATTAGAATAAATTATAGTTTTAAATCTTTTAAAATTTGGTATTAATTTGTACCTGGCAAATGATATTGCTATTAAGTAAAATCTATATTTACTAATCAAATGGAAATTATAACTGCAATTTAATGCCTCATTGCCAATGTTAGAATGAATGTTGAATTTTTAGTATAATTATTTTCATTTTATTAAATTTTAATTAGAATAATTTATAGTTTTAAATCTTTTAAAATTTGGTATTAATTTGTACCTGGCAAATGATATTGCTCTTAAGTAAAATCTATATTTACTAATCAAATGGAAAATATAATGGCAATTTAATGTCTCATTGCCAATGTTAGAATGAATGTTGAATATTTAGTATTATTATTTTCATTTTATTAAATTTTAATTAGAATAATTTATAGTTTTAAATCGTTTAAAATTTGGTATTAATTTGTACCTGGCAAATGATATTGCTATTAAGTAAAATCTATATTTACTAATCAAATGGAAAATATAACGTCAATTTAATGCCTCATTGCCAATGTTAGAATGAATGTTGAATTTTTAGTATAATTATTTTCATTTTATTAAATTTTAATTAGAATAATTTATAGTTTTAAATCTTTTAAAATTTGGTATGAATTTGTACCTGGCATATGATATTGCTATTAAGTAAAATCTATATTTACTAATCAAATGGAAAATATAACTGCAATTTAATGCCTCATTGCCAATGTTAGAATGAATGTTGAATTTTTAGTATAATTATTTTCATTTTATTAAATTTTAATTAGAATAATTTATAGTTTTAAATCTTTTAAAATTTGGTATTAGTTTGTACATTGCAAATGATATTGCTATTAAGTAAAATCTTTATTTACTAATCAAATGGAAAATATAACTGCAATTTAATGCCTCATTGCCAATGTTAGAATGAATGTTGAATTTTTAGTATAATCATTTTCATTTTATTAAGTTTTAACTAGAATAATTTATAGTTTTAAATCTTTTAAAATTTGGTATCAATTTGTACCTGGCAAATGATATTGCTATTAAGTAAAATCTATATTTACTAATCAAATGGAAAATATAACTGCAATTTAATGCCTCATTGCCAATGTTAGTATGAATGTTGAATTTTTAGTATAATTATTTTCATTTTATTAAATTTTAATTAGAATAATTTATAGTTTTAAATCTTTTAAAATTTGGTATGAATTTGTACCTGGCAAATGATATTGCTATTAAGTAAAATCTATATTTACTAATCAAATGGAAAATATAACGGCAATTTAATGCCTCATTGCCAATGTTAGAATGAATGTTGAATTTTTAGTATAATTATTTTCATTTTATTAAATTTTAATTAGAATAATTTATAGTTTTAAATCTTTTAAAATTTGGTATGAATTTGTACCTGGCAAATGATATTGCTATTAAGTAAAATCTATATTTACTAATCAAATGGAAAATATAACAGCAATTTAATGCCTCATTGCCAATGTTAGAATGAATGTTGAAATTTTAGTATAATTATTTTCATTTTATTAAATTTTAATTACAATAATTTATAGTTTTAAATCTTTTAAAATTTGGTATTAATTTGTACCTGGCAAATGATATTGCTATTAAGTAAAATCTATATTTACTAATCAAATGGAAAATATAACTGCAATTTAATGCCTCATTGCCAATGTTAGAATGAATGTTGAATTTTTAGTATAATTATTTTCATTTTATTAAATTTTAATTAGAATAATTTATAGTTTTAAATCTTTTAAAATTTGGTATTAATTTGTACCTTGCAAATGATATTGCTATTAAGTAAAATCTTTATTTACTAATCAAATGGAAAATATAACTGCAATTTAATGCCTCATTGCCAATGTTAGAATGAATGTTGAATTTTTAGTATAATCATTTTCATTTTATTAAGTTTTAACTAGAATAATTTATAGTTTTAAATCTTTTAAAATTTGGTATCAATTTGTACCTGGCAAATGATATTTCTATTAAGTAAAATCTATATTTACTAATCAAATGGAAAATATAACTGCAATTTAATGCCTCATTGCCAATGTTAGTATGAATGTTGAATTTTTAGTATAATTATTTTCATTTTATTAAAGTTTAATTAGAATAATTTATAGTTTTAAATCTTTTAAAATTTGGTATTAATTTGTACCTGGCAAATGATATTGCTATTAAGTAAAATCTATATTTACTAATCAAATGGAAAATATAACTGCAATTTAATGCCTCATTGCCAATGTTAGAATGAATGTTGAATTTTTAGTATAATTATTTTCATTTTATTAAATTTTAATTAGAATAATTTATAGTTTTAAATCTTTTAAAATTTGGTATTAATTTGTACCTGGCAAATGATATTGCTATTAAGTAAAATCTATATTTACTAATCAAATAGAAAATGTAACTGCAATTTAATGCCTCGTTGCCAATGTTAGAATGAATGTTGAATTTTTAGTATAATTATTTTCATCTTATTAAATTTTAATTAGAATAATTTATAGTTTTAAATCTTTTAAAATTTGGTATTAATTTGTACCTGGCAAATGATATTGCTATTAAGTAAAATCTATATTTACTAATCAAATGGAAAATATAACTGCAATTTAATGCCTCATTGCCAATGTTAGAATGAATGTTGAATTTTTAGTATAATTATTTTCATTTTATTAAATTTTAATTAGAATAATTTATAGTTTTAAATTTTTTAAAATTTGGTATTAATTTGTACCTGGCAAATGATATTGCTGTTAAGTCAAATCTATATTTACTAATCAAATGGAAAATATAACTGCAATTTAATGCCTCATTGCCAATGTTAGAATGAATGTTTAATTTTTAGTATAATTATTTTCATTTTATTAAAATTTAATTAGAATAATTTATAGTTTTAAATCTTTTAAAATTTGGTATTACTTTGTACCTGGCAAATTATATTGCTATTAAGTAAAATCTATATTTACTAATCAAATGGAAAATATAACGGCAATTTAATGGCTCATTGCCAATGTTAGAATGAATGTTGAATTTTTAGTATAATTATTTTCATTTTATTAAATTTTAATTAGAATAATTTACAGTTTTAAATCTTTTAAAATTTGGTATTAATTTGTACCTGGCAAATGATTATGCTATTAAGTAAAATCTATATTTACTAATCAAATGGAAAATATAACTGCAATTTAATGCCTCATTGCCAATGTTAGAATGAATGTTGAATTTTTAGTATAATTATTTTCATTTTATTAAATTTTAATTAGAATAATTTATAGTTTTAAATCTTTTAAAATTTGTTATTAATTTGTACCTGGCAAATGATATTGCTATTAAGTAAAATCTATATTTACTAATCAAATGGAAAATATAACGGCAATTTAATGCCTCATTGCCAATGTTAGAATGAATGTTGAATTTTTAGTATAATTATTTTCATTTTATTAAATTTTAATTAGAATAATTTATAGTTTTAAATTTTTGAAAATTTGGTATTAATTTGTACCTGGCAACTGATATTGCTGTTAATTCAAATCTATATTTACTAATCAAATGGAAAATATAACTGCAATTTAATGCCTCATTGCCAATGTTAGAATGAATGTTTAATTTTTAGTATAATTATTTTCATTTTATTAAAATTTAATTAGAATAATTTATAGTTTTAAATCTTTTAAAATTTGTTATTAATTTGTACCTGGCAAATTATATTGCTATTAAGTAAAATCTATATTTACTAATCAAATGGAAAATATAACGGCAATTTAATGGCTCATTGCCAATGTTAGAATGAATGTTGAATTTTTAGTATAATTATTTTCATTTTATTAAATTTTAATTAGAATAATTTACAGTTTTAAATCTTTTAAAATTTGGTATTAATTTGTACCTGGCAAATGATTATGCTATTAAGTAAAATCTATATTTACTAATCAAATGGAAAATATAACTGCAATTTAATGCCTCATTGCCAATGTTAGAATGAATGTTGAATTTTTAGTATAATTATTTTCATTTTATTAAATTTTAATTAGAATAATTTATAGTTTTAAATCTTTTAAAATTTGGTATGAATTTGTACCTGGCAAATGATATTGCTATTAAGTAAAATCTATATTTACTAATCAAATGGAAAATATAACAGCAATTTAATGCCTCATTGCCAATGTTAGAATGAATGTTGAATTTTTAGTATAATTATTTTCATTTTAATAAATTTTAATTAGAATAATTTATAGTTTTAAATCTTTTAAAATTTGGTATTAATTTGTACCTGGCAAATGATATTGCTATTAAGTAAAATCTATAATTACTAATCAAATGGAAAATATAACTGCAATTTAATGCCTCATTGCCAATGTTGGAATGAATGTTGAATTTTTAGTATAATTATTTTCATTTTATTAAATTTTAATTAGAATAATTTATAGTTTTAAATCTTTTAAAATTTGGTATTAATTTGTACCTGGCAAATGATATTGCTATTAAGTAAAATCTATATTTACTAATCAAATGGAAAATATAACGGCAATTTAATGCCTCATTGCCAATGTTAGAATGAATGTTGAATTTTTAGTATAATTATTTTCATTTTATTAAATTTTAATTAAAATAATTTATAGTTTTAAATCTTTTAAAATTTGGTATTAATTTGTACCTGGCAAATGATATTGCTATTAAGTAAAATCTATATTTACTAATCAAATGGAAAATATAACTGCAATTTAATGCCTCATTGCCAATGTTAGTATGAATGTTGAATTTTTAGTATATTTATTTTCATTTTATTAAATTTTAATTAGAATACTTTATAGTTTTAAATCTTTTAAAATTTGGTATTAATTTGTACCTGGCAAATCATATTGCTATTAAGTAAAATCTATATTTACTAATCAATTGGAAAATATAACGGCAATTTAATGCCTCATTGCCAATGTTAGAATGAATGTTGAATTTTTAGTATAATTATTTTCATTTTATTAAATTTTAATTAGAATAATTTATAGTTTTAAATCTTTTAAAATTTGGTATGAATTTGTACCTGGCAAATGATATTGCTATTAAGTAAAATCCATATTTACTAATCAAATGGAAAATATAACTGCAATTTAATGCCTCATTGCCAATGTTAGAATGAATGTTGAATTTTTAGTATAATTATTTTAATTTTATTAAATTTTAATTAGAATAATTTATAGTTTTAAATCTTTTAAAATTTGGTATTAATTTGTACCTTGCAAATGATATTGCTATTAAGTAAAATCTTTATTTACTAATCAAATGAAAATATAACTGCAATTTAATGCCTCATTGCCGATGTTAGAATGAATGTTGAATTTTTAGTATATTTATTTTCATTTTATTAAGTTTTAACTAGAATAATTTATAGTTTTAAATCTTTTAAAATTTGGTATTAATTTGTACCTGACAAATGATTATGCTATTAAGTAAAATCTATATTTACTAATCAAATGGAAAATATAACTGCAATTTAATGCCTCATTGCCAATGTTAGAATGAATGTTGAATTTTTAGTATAATTATTTTCATTTTATTAAATTTTAATTAGAATAATTTATAGTTTTAAATCTTTTAAAATTTGTTATTAATTTGTACCTGGCAAATGATATTGCTATTAAGTAAAATCTATATTTACTAATCAAATGGAAAATATAACGGCAATTTAATGCCTCATTGCCAATGTTAGAATGAATGTTGAATTTTTAGTATAATTATTTTCATTTTATTAAATTTTAATTAGAATAATTTATAGTTTTAAATTTTTGAAAATTTGGTATTAATTTGTACCTGGCAAATGATATTGCTGTTAATTCAAATCTATATTTACTAATCAAATGGAAAATATAACTGCAATTTAATGCCTCATTGCCAATGTTAGAATGAATGTTGAATTTTTAGTATAATTATTTTCATTTTATTAAATTTTAATTAGAATAATTTATAGTTTTAAATCTTTTAAAATTTGGTATGAATTTGTACCTGGCAAATGATATTGCTATTAAGTAAAATCCATATTTACTAATCAAATGGAAAATATAACTGCAATTTAATGCCTCATTGCCAATGTTAGAATGAATGTTGAATTTTTAGTATAATTATTTTCATTTTATTAAATTTTAATTAGAATAATTTATAGTTTTAAATCTTTTAAAATTTGGTATTAATTTGTACCTTGCAAATGATATTGCTATTAAGTAAAATCTTTATTTACTAATCAAATGAAAATATAACTGCAATTTAATGCCTCATTGCCAATGTTAGAATGAATGTTGAATTTTTAGTATAATTATTTTCATTTTATTAAGTTTTAACTAGAATAATTTATAGTTTTAAATCTTTTAAAATTTGGTATCAATTTGTACCTGGCAAATGATATTGCTATTAAGTAAAATCTATATTTACTAATGAAATGGAAAATATAACTACAATTTAATGCCTCATTACCAATGTTAGTATGAATGTTGAATTTTTAGTATAATTATTTTCATTTTATTAAATTTTAATTAGAATAATTTATAGTTTTTAATCTTTTAAAATTTGGTATGAATTTGTACCTGGCAAATGATATTGCTATTAAGTAAAATCTATATTTACTAATCAAATGGAAAATATAACAGCAATTTAATGCCTCATTGCCAATGTTAGAATGAATGTTGAATTTTTAGTATAATTATTTTCATTTTAATAAATTTTAATTAGAATAATTTATAGTTTTAAATCTTTTAAAATTTGGTATTAATTTGTACCTGTCAAATGATATTGCTCTTAAGTAAAATCTATATTTACTAATCCAATGGAAAATATAATGGCAATTTAATGCCTCATTGCCAATGTTTGAATGAATGTTGAATTTTTAGTATTATTATTTTCATTTTATTAAATTTTAATTAGAATAAATTATAGTTTTAAATCTTTTAAAATTTGGTATTAATTTGTACCTGGCAAATGATATTGCTATTAAGTAAAATCTATATTTACTAATCAAATGGAAATTATAACTGCAATTTAATGCCTCATTGCCAATGTTAGAATGAATGTTGAATTTTTAGTATAATTATTTTCATTTTATTAAATTTTAATTAGAATAATTTATAGTTTTAAATCTTTTAAAATTTGGTATTAATTTGTACCTGGCAAATGATATTGCTCTTAAGTAAAATCTATATTTACTAATCAAATGGAAAATATAATGGCAATTTAATGTCTCATTGCCAATGTTAGAATGAATGTTGAATATTTAGTATTATTATTTTCATTTTATTAAATTTTAATTAGAATAATTTATAGTTTTAAATCGTTTAAAATTTGGTATTAATTTGTACCTGGCAAATGATATTGCTATTAAGTAAAATCTATATTTACTAATCAAATGGAAAATATAACGTCAATTTAATGCCTCATTGCCAATGTTAGAATGAATGTTGAATTTTTAGTATAATTATTTTCATTTTATTAAATTTTAATTAGAATAATTTATAGTTTTAAATCTTTTAAAATTTGGTATGAATTTGTACCTGGCATATGATATTGCTATTAAGTAAAATCTATATTTACTAATCAAATGGAAAATATAACTGCAATTTAATGCCTCATTGCCAATGTTAGAATGAATGTTGAATTTTTAGTATAATTATTTTCATTTTATTAAATTTTAATTAGAATAATTTATAGTTTTAAATCTTTTAAAATTTGGTATTAGTTTGTACATTGCAAATGATATTGCTATTAAGTAAAATCTTTATTTACTAATCAAATGGAAAATATAACTGCAATTTAATGCCTCATTGCCAATGTTAGAATGAATGTTGAATTTTTAGTATAATCATTTTCATTTTATTAAGTTTTAACTAGAATAATTTATAGTTTTAAATCTTTTAAAATTTGGTATCAATTTGTACCTGGCAAATGATATTGCTATTAAGTAAAATCTATATTTACTAATCAAATGGAAAATATAACTGCAATTTAATGCCTCATTGCCAATGTTAGTATGAATGTTGAATTTTTAGTATAATTATTTTCATTTTATTAAATTTTAATTAGAATAATTTATAGTTTTAAATCTTTTAAAATTTGGTATGAATTTGTACCTGGCAAATGATATTGCTATTAAGTAAAATCTATATTTACTAATCAAATGGAAAATATAACGGCAATTTAATGCCTCATTGCCAATGTTAGAATGAATGTTGAATTTTTAGTATAATTATTTTCATTTTATTAAATTTTAATTAGAATAATTTATAGTTTTAAATCTTTTAAAATTTGGTATGAATTTGTACCTGGCAAATGATATTGCTATTAAGTAAAATCTATATTTACTAATCAAATGGAAAATATAACAGCAATTTAATGCCTCATTGCCAATGTTAGAATGAATGTTGAAATTTTAGTATAATTATTTTCATTTTATTAAATTTTAATTACAATAATTTATAGTTTTAAATCTTTTAAAATTTGGTATTAATTTGTACCTGGCAAATGATATTGCTATTAAGTAAAATCTATATTTACTAATCAAATGGAAAATATAACTGCAATTTAATGCCTCATTGCCAATGTTAGAATGAATGTTGAATTTTTAGTATAATTATTTTCATTTTATTAAATTTTAATTAGAATAATTTATAGTTTTAAATCTTTTAAAATTTGGTATTAATTTGTACCTTGCAAATGATATTGCTATTAAGTAAAATCTTTATTTACTAATCAAATGGAAAATATAACTGCAATTTAATGCCTCATTGCCAATGTTAGAATGAATGTTGAATTTTTAGTATAATCATTTTCATTTTATTAAGTTTTAACTAGAATAATTTATAGTTTTAAATCTTTTAAAATTTGGTATCAATTTGTACCTGGCAAATGATATTTCTATTAAGTAAAATCTATATTTACTAATCAAATGGAAAATATAACTGCAATTTAATGCCTCATTGCCAATGTTAGTATGAATGTTGAATTTTTAGTATAATTATTTTCATTTTATTAAAGTTTAATTAGAATAATTTATAGTTTTAAATCTTTTAAAATTTGGTATGAATTTGTACCTGGCAAATGATATTGCTATTAAGTAAAATCTATATTTACTAATCAAATGGAAAATATAACGGCAATTTAATGCCTCATTGCCAATGTTAGAATGAATGTTGAATTTTTAGTATAATTATTTTCATTTTATTAAATTTTAATTAGAATAATTTATAGTTTTAAATCTTTTAAAATTTGGTATTAATTTGTACCTGGCAAATGATATTGCTATTAAGTAAAATCTATATTTACTAATCAAATGGAAAATATAACGTCAATTTAATGCCTCATTGCCAATGTTAGAATGAATGTTGAATTTTTAGTATAATTATTTTCATTTTATTAAATTTTAATTAGAATAATTTATAGTTTTAAATCTTTTAAAATTTGGTATGAATTTGTACCTGGCATATGATATTGCTATTAAGTAAAATCTATATTTACTAATCAAATGGAAAATATAACTGCAATTTAATGCCTCATTGCCAATGTTAGAATGAATGTTGAATTTTTAGTATAATTATTTTCATTTTATTAAATTTTAATTAGAATAATTTATAGTTTTAAATCTTTTAAAATTTGGTATTAGTTTGTACATTGCAAATGATATTGCTATTAAGTAAAATCTTTATTTACTAATCAAATGGAAAATATAAATGCAATTTAATGCCTCATTGCCAATGTTAGAATGAATGTTGAATTTTTAGTATAATCATTTTCATTTTATTAAGTTTTAACTAGAATAATTTATAGTTTTAAATCTTTTAAAATTTGGTATCAATTTGTACCTGGCAAATGATATTGCTATTAAGTAAAATCTATATTTACTAATCAAATGGAAAATATAACTGCAATTTAATGCCTCATTGCCAATGTTAGTATGAATGTTGAATTTTTAGTATAATTATTTTCATTTTATTAAATTTTAATTAGAATAATTTATAGTTTTAAATCTTTTAAAATTTGGTATGAATTTGTACCTGGCAAATGATATTGCTATTAAGTAAAATCTATATTTACTAATCAAATGGAAAATATAACGGCAATTTAATGCCTCATTGCCAATGTTAGAATGAATGTTGAATTTTTAGTATAATTATTTTCATTTTATTAAATTTTAATTAGAATAATTTATAGTTTTAAATCTTTTAAAATTTGGTATGAATTTGTACCTGGCAAATGATATTGCTATTAAGTAAAATCTATATTTACTAATCAAATGGAAAATATAACAGCAATTTAATGCCTCATTGCCAATGTTAGAATGAATGTTGAATTTTTAGTATAATTATTTTCATTTTATTAAATTTTAATTACAATAATTTATAGTTTTAAATCTTTTAAAACTTGGTATTAATTTGTACCTGGCAAATGATATTGCTATTAAGTAAAATCTATATTTACTAATCAAATGGAAAATATAACTGCAATTTAATGCCTCATTGCCAATGTTAGAATGAATGATTGAATTTTTAGTATAATTATTTTCATTTTATTAAATTTTAATTAGAATAATTTATAGTTTTAAATCTTTTAAAATTTGGTATTAATTTGTACCTTGCAAATGATATTGCTATTAAGTAAAATCTTTATTTACTAATCAAATGGAAAATATAACTGCAATTTAATGCCTCATTGCCAATGTTAGAATGAATGTTGAATTTTTAGTATAATCATTTTCATTTTATTAAGTTTTAACTAGAATAATTTATAGTTTTAAATCTTTTAAAATTTGGTATCAATTTGTACCTGGCAAATGATATTTCTATTAAGTAAAATCTATATTTACTAATCAAATGGAAAATATAACTGCAATTTAATGCCTCATTGCCAATGTTAGTATGAATGTTGAATTTTTAGTATAATTATTTTCATTTTATTAAAGTTTAATTAGAATAATTTATAGTTTTAAATCTTTTAAAATTTGGTATGAATTTGTACCTGGCAAATGATATTGCTATTAAGTAAAATCTATATTTACTAATCAAATGGAAAATATAACGGCAATTTAATGCCTCATTGCCAATGTTAGAATGAATGTTGAATTTTTAGTATAATTATTTTCATTTTATTAAATTTTAATTAGAATAATTTATAGTTTTAAATCTTTTAAAATTTGGTATTAATTTGTACCTGGCAAATGATATTACTATTAAGTAAAATCTATATTTACTAATCAAATGGAAAATATAACAGCAATTTAATGCCTCATTGCCAATGTTAGAATGAATGTTGAATTTTTAGTATAATTATTTTCATTTTATTAAATTTTAATTAGAATAATTTATAGTTTTAAATCTTTTAAAATTTGGCATTAATTTGTACCTGGCAAATGATATTGCTCTTAAGTAAAATCTATATTTACTAATCAAATGGAAAATATAACTGCAATTTAATGCCTCATTGCCAATGTTAGAATGAATGTTGAATTTTTAGTATAATTATTTTCATTTTATTAAATTTTAATTAGAATAATTTATAGTTTTCAATCTTTTAAAATTTGGTATTAATTTGTACCTGGCAAATGATATTGCTATTAAGTAAAATCTATATTTACTAATCAAATGGAAAATATAACTGCAATTTAATGCCTCATTGCCTATGTTAGAATGAATGTTGAATTTTTAGTATAATTATTTCCATTTTATTAAATTATAATTAGAATAATTTATAGTTTTAAATCTTTTAAAATTTGGTATTAATTTGTACCTGGCAAATGATATTGCTATTAAGTAAAATCTATATTTACTAATCAAATGGAAAATATAACTGCAATTTAATGCCTCATTGCCAATGTTAGAATGAATGTTGAATTTTTAGTATAATTATTTTCATTTTATTAAATTTTAAATAGAATAATTTATAGTTTTAAATCATTTAAAATTTGGTATTAATTTGTACCTGGCAAATGATATTGCTATTAAGTAAAATCTATATTTACTAATCAAATGGAAAATAAAACTGCAATTTAATGCCTCATTGCCAATGTTAGTATGAATGTTGAATTTTTAGTATAATTATTTTCATTTTATTAAATTTTAATTAGAATAATTTATAGTTTTAAATCTTTTAAAATTTGGTATTAATTTGTACCTGGCAAATGATATTGCTATTAAGTAAAATCTATATTTACTAATCAAATGGAAAATATAACTGCAATTTAATGCCTCATTGCCAATGTTAGAATGAATGTTGAATTTTTAGTATAATTATTTTCATTTTATTAAATTTTAATTAGAATAATTTATAGTTTTAAATCTTTTAAAATTTGGTATGAATTTGTACCTGGCAAATGATATTGCTATTAAGTAAAATCTATATTTACTAATCAAATGGAAAATATAACAGCAATTTAATGCCTCATTGCCAATGTTAGAATGAATGTTGAATTTTTAGTATAATTATTTTCCTTTTATTAAACTTTAATTAGAATAATTTATAGTTTGAAATCTTTTAAAATTTGGTATTAATTTGTACCTGGCAAATGATATTGCTATTAAGTAAAATCTATATTTACTAATCAAATGGAAAATATAACTGCAATTTAATGCCTCATTGCCAATGTTAGAATGAATGTTGAATTTTTAGCATAATTATTTTCATTTTATTAAATTTTAATTAGAATAATTTATAGTTTTAAATCTTTTAAAATTTGGTAATAATTTGTACCTGGCAAATGATATTGCTATTAAGTAAAATCTATATTTACTAATCAAATGGAAAATATAACTGCAATTTAATGCCTCATTGCCAATGTTAGAATGAATGTTGAATTTTTAGTATAATTATTTTCATTTTATTAAATTTTAATTAGAATAATTTATAGTTTTAAATCTTTTAAAATTTGGTATTAATTTGTACCTGGCAAATGATATTGCTATTAAGTAAAATCTATATTTACTAATCAAATGTAAAATATAACTGCAATTTAATGCCTCATTGCCAATGTTAGAATGAATGTTGAATTTTTAGTATAATTATTTTCATTTTATTAAATTTTAATTAGAATAATTTATAGTTTTATATCTTTTAAAATTTGGTATTAATTTGTACCTGGCAAATGATATTGCTATTAAGTAAAATCTATATTTACTAATCAAATGGAAAATATAACTGCAATTTAATGTCTCATTGCCAATGTTAGAATGAATGTTGAATTTTTAGTATAATTATTTTCATTTTATTAAATTTTAATTAGAATAATTTATAGTTTTCAATCTTTTAAAATTTGGTATTAATTTGTACCTGGCAAATGATATTGCTAATAAGTAAAATCTATATTTACTAATCGAATGGAAAATATAACTGCAATTTAATGCCTCATTGCCAATGTTAGAATGAATGTTGAATTTTTAGTATAATTATTTTCATTTTATTAAATTTTAATTAGAATAATTTATAGTTTTAAATCTTTTAAAATTTGGTATTAATTTGTACCTGGCAAATGATATTGCTATTAAGTAAAATCTATATTTAATAATCAAATGGAAAATATAACTGCAATTTAATGTCTCATTGCCAATGTTAGAATGAATGTTGAATTTTTAGTATAATTATTTTCATTTTATTAAATTTTAATTAGAATAATTTATAGTTTCAAATCTTTTAAAATTTGGTATTAATTTGTACCTGGCAAATGATATTGCTATTAAGTAAAATCTATATTTACTAATCAAATGGAAAATATAACTGCAATTTAATGCCTCATTGCCAATGTTAGAATGAATGTTTAATTTTTAGTATAATTATTTTCATTTTATTAAATTTTAATTAGAATAATTTATAGTTTTCAATCTTTTAAAATTTGGTATTAATTTGTATCTGGAAAATGATATTGCTATTAAGTAAAATCTATATTTACTAATCAAATGGAAAATATAACGGCAATTTAATGCCTCATTGCCAATGTAAGAATGAATGTTGAATTTTTTGTATAATTATATTCATTTTATTAAATTTTAATTAGAATAGTTTATACTTTTAAATCTTTTAAAATTTGGTATTAATTTGTACCTGGCAAATGATATTGCTATTAAGTTAAATCTATATTTACTAATCAAATGGAAAATATAACTGCAATTTAATGCCTCATTGCCAATGTTAGAATGAATGTTGAATTTTTAGTATAATTATTTTCATTTTATTAAATTTTAATTAGAATAATTTATAGTTTTACATCTTTTAAAATTTGGTATTAATTTGTACCTGGCAAATGATATTGCTATTAAGTAAAATCTATATTTACTAATCAAATGGAAAATATAACTGCAATTTAATGCCTCATTGCCAATGTTACAATGAATATTGAATTTTTAGTATAATTATTTTCATTTTATTAAATTTTAATTAGAATAATTTATAGTTTTAAATCTTTTAAAATTTGGTATTAATTTGTACCTGGCAAATGATATTGCTATTAAGTAAAATCTATATTTACTAATCAAATGGAAAATATAACTGCAATTTAATGCCTCATTGCCAATGTTAGAATGAATGTTGAATTTTTAGTATAATTATTTTCATTTTATTAAATTTTAATTAGAATAATTTATAGTTTTAAATCTTTTAAAATTATGTATTAATTTGTACCTGGCAAATGATATTGCTATTAAGTAAAATCTATATTTACTAATCAAATGGAAATTATAACTGCAATTTAATGCCTCATTGCCAATGTTAGAATGAATGTTGAATTTTTAGTATAATTATTTTCATTTTATTAAATTTTAATTAGAATAATTTATAGTTTTAAATCTTTTAAAATTTGGTATTAATTTGTACCTGTCAAATGATATTGCTATTAAGTAAAATCTATATTTACTAATCAAATGGAAAATATAACTGCAATTTAATGCCTCATTGCCAATGTTAGAATGAATGTTGTATTTTTAGTATAATTATTTTCATTTTATTAAATTTTAATTAGAATAATTTATAGTTTTAAATCTTTTAAAATTTGGTATTAATATGTACCTGGCAAATGATATTGCTATTAAGTAAAATCTATATTTACCAATCAAATGGAAAATATAACTGCAATTAATGCCTCATTGCCAATGTTAGAATGAATGTTGAATTTTTAGTATAATTATTTTCATTTTATTAAATTTTAATTAGAATAATTTATAGTTTTAAATCTTTTAAAATTTGGTATTAATTTGTACCTGGCAAATGATATTGTTATTAAGTAAAATATATATTTACTAATCAAATGGAAAATATAACTGCAATTTAATGCCTCATTGCCAATGTTAGAATGAATGTTGAAATTTTAGTATAATTATTTTCATTTTATTAAATTTTAATTAGTACAATTTATAGTTTTAAATCTTTTAAAATTTGGTATTAATTTGTACCTGGCAAATGATATTGCTACTAAGTAAAATCTATATTTACTAATCAAATGGAAAATATAACTGCATTTTAATGCCTCATTGCCAATGTTAGAATGAATGTTGAATTTTTAGTATAATTATTTTCATTTTATTAAATTTTAATTAGAATAATTTACAGTTTTAAATCTTTTAAAATTTGGTATTAATTTGTACCTGGCTAATGATATTGCTATTAAGTGAAATCTATATTTACTAATCAAATGTAAAATATAACTGCAATTTAATGACTCATTGCCAATGTTAGAATGAATGTTGAATTTTTAGTATAATTATTTTCATTTTATTAAATTATAATTAGAATAATTTATAGTTTTAAATCTTTTAAAATTTGGCATTAATTTGTACCTGGCAAATGATATTGCTATTAATTAAAATCTATATTTACTAATCAAATGGAAAATATAACTGCAATTTAATGCCTCATTGCCAATGTTAGAATGAATGTTGAATTTTTAATATAATTATTTTCATTTTATTAAATTTTAATTAGAATAATTTATCGTTTTAAATCTTTTAAAATTTGGTATTAATTTGTACCTGGCAAATGATATTGCTATTAAGTAAAATCTATATTTACTAATCAAATGGAAAATATAACTGCAATTTAATGGCTCATTGCCAATGTTAGAATGAATGTTGAATTTTTAGTATAATTATTTTCATTTTATTAAATTTTAATTAGAATAATTTATAGTTTTAAATTTTTTAAAATTTGGTATTAATTTGTACCTGGCAAATGATATTGTTATTAAGTTAAATCTATATTTACTAATCAAATGGAAAATATAACTGCAATTTAATGCCTCATTGCCAATGTTAGAATGAATGTTGAAATTTTAGTATAATTATTTTCATTTTATTAAATTTTAATTAGAATAATTTATAGTTTTAAATCTTTAAAATTTGGTATTAATTTGTACCTGGAAATTGATATTGTTATTAAGTAAAATCTATATTTACTAATCAAATGGAAAATATAACTGCAATTTAATGCCTCATTGCCAATGTCAGAATGAATGTTGAATTTTTAGTATAATTATTTTCATTTTATTAAATTTTAATTAGAATAATTTATAGTTTTAAATCTTTTAAAATTTGGTATTAATTTGTACCTGGCAAATGATATAGCTATTAAGTAATATCTATATTTACTAATCAAATGGAAAATATGACTGCAATTTAATGCCTCATTGCCAATGTTAGAATGAATGTTGAAATTTAGTATAATTATTTTCATTTTATTAAATTTTAATTAGAATAATTTATAGTTTTAAATCTTTTAAAATTTGGTATTAATTTGTACCTGGCAAATGATATTGCTATTAAGTAAAATCTATATTTACTAATCAAATAGAAAATATAACTGCAAATTAATGCCTCATTGCCAATCTTAGAATGAATGTTGAATTTTTAGTATAATTATTTTCATTTTATTAAATTTTAATTAGAATAATTTATAGTTTTAAATCTTTTAAAATTTGGTATTAATTTGTGCCTGGCAAATGATATTGCTATTAAATAAAATCTATATTTAATAATCAAATGGAAAATATAACTGCAATTTAATGCCTCATTGCCAATGTTAGAATGAATGTTGAATTTTTAGTATAATTATTTTCATTTTATTAAATTTTAATTTGAATAATTTATAGTTTTAAATCTTTTAAAATTTGGTATTAATTTGTACCTGGCAAATGATATTGCTATTAAGTAAAATCTATATTTACTAATCAAATGGAAAATATAACTGCAATTTAATGCCTCATTACCAATGTTAGAATGAATGTTGAATTTTTAGTATTATTATTTTCATTTTATTAAATTTTAATTAGAATAATTTATAGTTTTAAATCTTTTAAAATTTGGTATTAATTTATACCTGGAAAATAATATTGTTATTAAGTAAAATCTATATTTACTAATCAAATAGAAAAGCTTACTGCAATTTAATTCCTCAGCTCCAAAGTTAGAATGAATTTTAAATTTTTCATAGAATTATATTCATTTTTTAAATTTTAATTTCCATAATTTATGAAGTTTTAAATCTTTTAAAATTTGGTATTAATTTGTACCTGGCAAATGATATTGCTATTAAGTAAAATCTATATTTACTAATCAAATGGAAAAGCTTACTGCAGTTTAATGCCTTATCCCTATTGTTAGAATGAATTTTGAATTTTTACTAGAATTATTTTCATATTTTGAAATTGCAATTGGAATAATTTATAATGATTTAAAATTTTGAAATTCAGTATTAATTTGTTCCTCGCAAATGATATTGCTATTAAGTAAAATCTATATTTACTAATCAAATGGAAATGCGTACTGCAATTTAATGCCTCATCCCCAATTTTAGAATGAATTTTTATTTTTTAGTAAAAATATTTTCAGTTTTTAAAATTTTAATTCCAATAATTTGAAAAGTTTTAAATCTATAGATATTTGGTTTTAATTTGTACCTCGAAAATTATATTACTATTATGTAAAATTATATTTATTAATCAAATGGAAAAGCTTACTCTTTTTTAATGCCTAAACCCCTATGTAAGAATGAGTTTTGAATATTAAGTAGAAATATTTTTATATATTTAAATTTTAATTAGAATAATTTATAAATTTTGAAATCTTTTAAAATTTGGTATTAATTTGTACCTGGCAAATGATTTTGCTATTACGTAATATCCATATTTACTAATCAAATGCAAAAGTTTACTGCAATTTAATGCCTCATCACCAATGTTAGAATGAATGTTGAATTTTTAGTATAATTATTTTCATTTTATTAAATTTTAATTAGAATAATTATAGTTTTAAATTTTTTAAATTTGGTATTAATTTGTACCTGGCAAATGATATTGCTATTAAGTAAAATCTATATTTATTAATCAAATGGAAAATATAACTGCAATTTAATGCCTCATTGCTAATGATAGAATGAATGTTGAATTTTTAGTGTAATTATTTTCATTTAATTAAATTTTAATTAGAATAATTTATAGTTTTAAATCTTTTAAAATTTGGTATTAATTTGTACCTGGCAAATGATATTGCTATTAAGTAAAATCTATATTTACTAATCAAATGGAAAATATAACTGCAATTTAATGCCTCATTGCCAATGTTAGAATGAATGTTGAATTTTTAGTATAATTATTTTCATTTTATTAAATTTTAATTAGAATAATTTATAGGTTTAAATCTTTTAAAATTTGGTATTAATTTGTACCTGGCAAATGATATTGCTATTAAGTAAAATCTATATTTACTAATCAAATGGAAAATATAACTGCAATTTAATGCCTCATTGCCAATGTTACAATGAATGTTGAATTTTTAGTATAATTATTTTCATTTTATTAAATTTTAATTAGAATAATTTATAGTTTTAAATCTTTTAAAATTTGGTATTAATTTGTACCTGGCAAATGATATTGCTATTAAGTAAAATCTATATTTATTAATCAAATGGAAAATATAACTGCAATTTAATGCCTCATTGCTAATGATAGAATGAATGTTGAATTTTTAGTGTAATTATTTTCATTTAATTAAATTTTAATTAGAATAATTTATAGTTTTAAATCTTTTAAAATTTGGTATTAATTTGTACCTGGAAAATGATATTGTTATTAAGTAAAATTTTTATTTACTAATCAAATGGAAAATATAACTGCAATTTAATGCCTCATTGCTAATGTTAGAATGAATGTTGAATTTTTAGTATAATTATTTTCATTTTATTAAATTTTAATTAGAAAAATTTATAGTTTTAAATCTTTTAAAATTTGGTATTAATTTGTACCTGGCAAATGATATTGCTATTAAGTAAAATCTATATTTACTAATCAAATGGAAAATATAACTGCAATTTAATCCCTCATTGCCAATGTTAGAATGAATGTTGAATTTTTAGTATAATTATTTGCATTTTATTAAATTTTAATTAGAATAATTTATAGTTTTAAATCTTTTAAAATTTGGTATTAATTTGTACCTGGCAAATGATATTGCTATTAAGTAAAATCTATATTTACTAATCAAATGGAAAATATAACTGCAATTTAATGCCTCATTGCCAATGTTAGAATGAATGTTGAATTTTTAGTATAATTATTTTCATTTTATTAAATTTTCATTAGTATAATTTATAGTTTTAAATCTTTTAAAATTTGGTATTAATTTGTACCTGGCAAATGATATTGCTATTAAGTAAAATCTATATTTATTAATCAAATGGAAAATATAACTGCAATTTAATGCCTCATTGCTAATGATAGAATGAATGTTGAATTTTTAGTGTAATTATTTTCATTTTATTAAATTTTAATTAGAATAATTTATAGTTTTAAATCTTTTAAAATTTGGTATTAATTTGTACCTGGAAAATGATATTGTTATTAAGTAAAATTTTTATTTACTAATCAAATGGAAAATATAACTGCAATTTGATGCCTCATTGCTAATGTTAGAATGAATGTTGAATTTTTAGTATAATTATTTTCATTTTATTAAATTTTAATTAGAAAAATTTATAGTTTTAAATCTTTTAAAATTTGGTATTAATTTGTACCTGGCAAATGATATTGCTATTAAGTAAAATCTATATTTACTAATCAAATGGAAAATATAACTGCAATTTAATGCCTCATTGCCAATGTTAGAATGAATGTTGAATTTTTAGTATAATTATTTTCATTTTATTAAATTTTAATTAGAATAATTTATAGTTTTAAATCTTTTAAAATTTGGTATTAATTTGTACCTGGCAAATGATATTGCTATTAAGTAAAATCTATATTTATTAATCAAATGGAAAATATAACTGCAATTTAATGCCTCATTGCTAATGATAGAATGAATGTTGAATTTTTAGTGTAATTATTTTCATTTTATTAAATTTTAATTAGGATAATTTATAGTTTTAAATCTTTTAAAATTTGGTATTAATTTGTACCTGGAAAATGATATTGTTATTAAGTAAAATTTTTATTTACTAATCAAATGGAAAATATAACTGCAATTTAATGCCTCATTGCTAATGTTAGAATGAATGTTGAATTTTTAGTATAATTATTTTCATTTTATTAAATTTTAATTAGAATAATTTATAGTTTTAAATCTTTTAAAATTTGGTATTAATTTGTACCTGGCAAATGATATTGCTATTAAGTAAAATCTATATTTACTAATCAAATGGAAAATATAACTGCAATTTAATGCCTCATTGCCAATGTTAGAATGAATGTTGAATTTTTAGTATAATTATTTTCATTTTATTAAATTTTAATTAGAATAATTTATAGTTTTAAATCTTTTGAAATTTGGTATTAATTTGTACCTGGCAAATGATATTGCTATTTAGTAAAATCTATATTTACTAATCAAATGGAAAATATAACTGCAATTTAATGCCTCATTGCCAATGTTAGCATGAATGTTGAATTTTTAGTATAATTATTTTCATTTTATTAAATTTTAATTAGAATAATTTATAGTTTTAAATCTTTTAAAATTTGGTATTAATTTGTACCTGGCAAATGATATTGCTATAAAGTAAAATTTATATTTACTAATCAAATGGAAAATATAACTGCAATTTAATGCCTCATTGCCAATGTTAGAATGAATGTTGAATTTTTAGTATAATTATTTTCATTTTATTAAATTTTAATTAGAATAATTTATAGTTTTAAATCTTTTAAAATTTGGTATTAATTTGTACCTGGCAAATGATATTGCTGTTAAGTAAAATCTATATTTATTAATCAAATGGAAAATATAACTGCAATTTAATGCCTCATTGCTAATGATAGAATGAATGTTGAATTTTTAGTATAATTATTTTCATTTTATTAAATTTTAAATAGAATAATTTATAGTTTTAAATCTTTTAAAATTTGGTATTAATTTGTACCTGGCAAATGATATTACTATTAAGTAAAATCTATATTTACTAATCAAATGGAAAATATAACTGCAATTTAATGCCTCATTGCCAATGTTAGAATGAATGTTGAATTTTTAGTATAATTATTTTCATTTTATTAAATTTTAATTAGAATAATTTATAGTTTTAAATCTTTTAAAATTTGGTATTAATTTGTACCTGGCAAATTATATTGCTATTAAGTAAAATCTATATTTACTAATCAAATGGAAAATATAACGGCAATTTAATGCCTCATTGCCAATGTTAGAATGAATGTTGAATTTTTAGTATAATTATTTTCATTTTATTAAATTTTAATTAGAATAATTTATAGTTTTAAATCTTTTAAAATTGGGTATTAATTTGTACCTGGCAAGTGATATTGCTATTAAGTAAAATCTATATTTACTAATCAAATGGAAAATATAACTGCAATTTAATGCCTCATTGCCAATGTTAGAATGAATGTTGAATTTTTAGTATAATTATTTTCATTTTATTAAATTTTAATTAGAATAATTTATAGTTTTAAATCTTTTAAAATTTGGTATTAATTTGTACCTGGCAAATGCTATTGCTATTAAGTAAAATCTATATTTACTAATCAATTGGAAAATATAACTGTAATTTAATGCCTCATTGCCAATGTTAGAATGAATGTTGAATTTTTAGTATAATTATTTTCATTTTATTAAATTTTAATTAGAATAATTTATAGTTTTAAATCTTTTAAAATTGGGTATTAATTTGTACCTGGCAAAAGATATTGCTATTAAGTAAAATCTATATTTACTAATCAAATGGAAAATATAACTGCAATTTAATGCCTCATTGCCAATGTTAGAATGAATGTTGAATTTTTAGTATAATTATTTTCATTTTATTAAATTTTAATTAGAATAGTTTATAGTTTTAAATCTTTTAAAATTTGGTATTAATTTGTACCTGGCAAATGATATTGCTATTAAGTAAAATCTATTTTTACTAATCAAATGGAAAATATAACGGCAATTTAATGCCTCATTGCCAATGTTAGAATGAATGTTGAATTTTTAGTATAATTATTTTCATTTTATTAAAATTTAATTAGAATAATTTATAGTTTTAAATCTTTTAAAATTTGGTATTAACTTGTACCTGGCAAATGATATTGCTATTAAGTCAAATCTATATTTACTAATCAAATGGAATATATAACTGCAATTTAATGCCTAATTGCCAATGTTAGAATGAATGTTGAATTTTTAGTATAATTATTTTCATTTTATTAAATTTTAATTAGAATAATTTATAGTTTTAAATCTTTTATAATTTGGTATTAATTTGTACCTGGCAAATGATATTGCTATTAAGTAAAATCTATATTTACTAATCAAATGGAAAATATAACTGCAATTTAATGCCTCATTGCCAATGTTAGAATGAATGTTGAATTTTTAGTATAATTATTTTTATTTTATTAAATTTTAATTAGAATAATTTATAGTTTTAAATCTTTTAAAATTTGGTATTAATTTGTACCTGGCAAGTGATATTGCTATTAAGTAAAATCTATATTTACTAATCAAATGGAAAATATAACTGCAATTTAATGCCTCATTGCCAATGTTAGAATGAATGTTGAATTTTTAGTATAATTCTTTTCATTTTATTAAATTTTAATTAGAATAATTTATAGTTTTAAATCTTTTAAAATTTGGTATTAATTTGTACCTGGCAAATGATATTGCTATTAAGTAAAATCTATATTTACTAATCAAATGGAAAATATAACTGCAATTTAATGCCTCATTGCCAATGTTAGAATGAATGTTGAATTTTTAGTATAATTATTTTTATTTTATTAAATTTTAATTAGAATAATTTATAGTTTTAAATCTTTTAAAATTTGGTATTAATTTGTACCTGGCAAATGATATTGCTATTAAGTAAAATCTATATTTACTAATCAAATGGAAAATATAACTGCAATTTAATGCCTCATTGCCAATGTTAGAATGAATGTTGAATATTTAGTATAATTATTTTCATTTTATTAAATTTTAATTAGAATAATTTATAGTTTTAAATCTTTTAAAATTTGGTATTAATTTGTACCTAGCAAATGATATTGCTATTAAGTAACATCTATATTTACTAATCAAATGTAAAATATAACTGCAATTTAATGCCTCATTGCCAATGTTAGAATGAATGTTGAATTTTTAGTATAATTATTTTCATTTTATTAAATTTTAATTAGAATAATTTTTAGTTTTAAATCTTTTAAAATTTGGTATTAATTTGTACCTGGCAAATGATATTGCTATCAAGTAAAATCTATATTTACTAATCAAATGGAAAATATAACTGTAATTTAATGCCTCATTGCCAATGTTAGAATGAATGTTGAATTTTTAGTATAATTATTTTCATTTTATTAAATTTTACTTAGAATAATTTATAGTTTTAAATCTTTTAAAATTTGGTATTAATTTGTACCTGGCAAATGATATTGCTATTAAGTAAAATCTATATTTACTAATCAAATGGAAAATATAACTGCAATTTAATGCCTCATTGCCAATGTTAGAATGAATGTTGAATTTTTAGTATAATTATTTTCATTTTATTAAATTTTAATTAGAATAATTTATAGTTTTAAATCTTTTAAAATTTGGTATTAATTTGTACCTGGCAAATGATATTGCTATTAAGTAAAATCTATATTTACTAATCAAATGGAAAATATAACTGCAATTTAATGCCTCATTGCCAATGTTAGAATGAATGTTGAATTTTTAGTATAATTATTTTCATTTCATTAAATTTTAATTAGAATAATTTATAGTTTTCAATCTTTTAAAATTTGGTATTAATTTGTACCTGGCAAATGATATTGCTATTAAGTAAAATCTATATTTACTAATCAAATGGAAAATATAATGGCAATTTAATGCCTCATTGCCAATGTTAGAATGAATGTTGAATTTTTAGTATAATTATTTTCATTTTATTAAATTTTAATTAAAATAATTTATAGTTTTAAATCTTTTAAAATTTGGTATTAATTTGTACCTGGCAAATGATATTGCTATTATGTAAAATCTATATTTACTAATCAAATGGAAAATATAACGGCAATTTAATGCCTCATTGCCAATGTTAGAATGAATGTTGAATTTTTAGTATAATTATTTTCATTTTATTAAATTTTAATTAGAATAATTTATAGTTTTAAATCTTTTAAAATTGGGTATTAATTTGTACCTGGCAAATGATATTGCTATTAAGTAAAATCTATATTTACTAATCAAATGGAAAATATAACTGCAATTCAATGCCTCATTGCCAATGTTAGAATAAATGTTGAATTTTTAGTATAATTATTTTCATTTTATTAAATTTTACTTAGAATAATTTATAGTTTTAAATCTTTTAAAATTTGGTATTAATTTGTACCTGGCAAATGATATTGTTATTAAGTAAAATCTATATTTACTAATCAAATGGAAAATATAACTGCAATTTAATGCCTCATTGCCAATGTTAGAATGAATGTTGAATTTTTAGTATAATTATTTTCATTTTATTAAATTTTAATTAGAATAATTTATAGTTTTCAATCTTTTAAAATTTGGTATTAATTTGTACCTGGCAAATGATATTGCTATTAAGTAAAATATATATTTACTAATCAAATGGAAAATATAACTGCAATTCAATGCCTCATTGCCAATGTTAGAATAAATGTTGAATTTTTAGTATAATTATTTTCATTTTATTAAATTTTACTTAGAATAATTTATAGTTTTAAATCTTTTAAAATTTGGTATTAATTTGTACCTGGCAAATGATATTGTTATTAAGTAAAATCTATATTTACTAATCAAATGGAAAATATAACTGCAATTTAATGCCTCATTGCCAATGTTAGAATGAATGTTGAATTTTTAGTATAATTATTTTCATTTTATTAAATTTTAATTAGAATAATTTATAGTTTTCAATCTTTTAAAATTTGGTATTAATTTGTACCTGGCAAATGATATTGCTATTAAGTAAAATCTATATTTACTAATCAAATGGAAAATATAACTGCAATTTAATGCCTCATTGCCAATGTTAGAATGAATGTTGAATTTTTAGTACAATTATTTTCATTTCATTAAATTTTAATTAGAATAATTTATAGTTTTCAATCTTTTAAAATTTGGTATTAATTTGTACCTGGCAAATGATATTGCTATTAAGTAAAATCTATATTTACTAATCAAATGGAAAATATAACTGCAATTTAATGCCTCATTGCCAATGTTAGAATGAATGTTGAATTTTTAGTATAATTCTTTTCATTTTATTAAATTTTAATTAGAATAATTTATAGTTTTAAATCTTTTAAAATTTGGTATTAATTTGTACCTGGCAAATGATATTGCTATTAAGTAAAATCTATATTTACTAATCAAATGGAAAATATAACTGCAATTTAATGCCTCATTGCCAATGTTAGAATGAATGTTGAATTTTTAGTATAATTATTTTTATTTTATTAAATTTTAATTAGAATAATTTATAGTTTTAAATCTTTTAAAATTTGGTATTAATTTGTACCTGGCAAATGATATTGCTATTAAGTAAAATCTATATTTACTAATCAAATGGAAAATATAACTGCAATTTAATGCCTCATTGCCAATGTTAGAATGAATGTTGAATTTTTAGTATAATTATTTTCATTTTATTAAATTTTAATTAGAATAATTTATAGTTTTAAATCTTTTAAAATTTGGTATTAATTTGTACCTAGCAAATGATATTGCTATTAAGTAACATCTATATTTACTAATCAAATGTAAAATATAACTGCAATTTAATGCCTCATTGCCAATGTTAGAATGAATGTTGAATTTTTAGTATAATTATTTTCATTTTATTAAATTTTAATTAGAATAATTTTTAGTTTTAAATCTTTTAAAATTTGGTATTAATTTGTACCTGGCAAATGATATTGCTATCAAGTAAAATCTATATTTACTAATCAAATGGAAAATATAACTGCAATTTAATGCCTCATTGCCAATGTTAGAATGAATGTTGAATTTTTAGTACAATTATTTTCATTACATTAAATTTTAATTAGAATAATTTATAGTTTTCAATCTTTTAAAATTTGGTATTAATTTGTACCTGGCAAATGATATTGCTATTAAGTAAAATCTATATTTACTAATCAAATGGAAAATATAATGGCAATTTAATGCCTCATTGCCAATGTTAGAATGAATGTTGAATTTTTAGTATAATTATTTTCATTTTATTAAATTTTAATTAGAATAATTTATAGTTTAAAATCTTTTAAAATTTGGTATTAATTTGTACCTGGCAAATGATATTGCTATCAAGTAATATCTATATTTACTAATCAAATGGAAAATATAACTGTAATTTAATGCCTCATTGCCAATGTTAGAATGAATGTTGAATTTTTAGTATAATTATTTTCATTTTATTAAATTTTACTTAGAATAATTTATAGTTTTAAATCTTTTAAAATTTGGTATTAATTTGTACCTGGCAAATGATATTGCTATTAAGTAAAATCTATATTTACTAATCAAATGGAAAATATAACTGCAATTTAATGCCTCATTGCCAATGTTAGAATGAATGTTGAATTTTTAGTATAATTATTTTCATTTTATTAAATTTTAATTAGAATAATTTATAGTTTTCAATCTTTTAAAATTTGGTATTAATTTGTACCTGGCAAATGATATTGCTATTAAGTAAAATCTATATTTACTAATCAAATGGAAAATATAACTGCAATTTAATGCCTCATTGCCAATGTTAGAATGAATGTTGAATTTTTAGTATAATTATTTTCATTTCATTAAATTTTAATTAGAATAATTTATAGTTTTCAATCTTTTAAAATTTGGTATTAATTTGTACCTGGCAAATGATATTGCTATTAAGTAAAATCTATATTTACTAATCAAATGGAAAATATAATGGCAATTTAATGCCTCATTGCCAATGTTAGAATGAATGTTGAATTTTTAGTATAATTATTTTCATTTTATTAAATTTTAATTAAAATAATTTATAGTTTTAAATCTTTTAAAATTTGGTATTAATTTGTACCTGGCAAATGATATTGCTATTATGTAAAATCTATATTTACTAATCAAATGGAAAATATAACGGCAATTTAATGCCTCATTGCCAATGTTAGAATGAATGTTGAATTTTTAGTATAATTATTTTCATTTTATTAAATTTTAATTAGAATAATTTATAGTTTTAAATCTTTTAAAATTGGGTATTAATTTGTACCTGGCAAATGATATTGCTATTAAGTAAAATCTATATTTACTAATCAAATGGAAAATATAACTGCAATTCAATGCCTCATTGCCAATGTTAGAATAAATGTTGAATTTTTAGTATAATTATTTTCATTTTATTAAATTTTACTTAGAATAATTTATAGTTTTCAATCTTTTAAAATTTGGTATTAATTTGTACCTGGCAAATGATATTGCTATTAAGTAAAATCTATATTTACTAATCAAATGGAAAATATAATGGCAATTTAATGCCTCATTGCCAATGTTAGAATGAATGTTGAATTTTTAGTATAATTATTTTCATTTTATTAAATTTTAATTAGAATAATTTATAGTTTAAAATCTTTTAAAATTTGGTATTAATTTGTACCTGGCAAATGATATTGCTATCAAGTAATATCTATATTTACTAATCAAATGGAAAATATAACTGTAATTTAATGCCTCATTGCCAATGTTAGAATGAATGTTGAATTTTTAGTATAATTATTTTCATTTTATTAAATTTTACTTAGAATAATTTATAGTTTTAAATCTTTTAAAATTTGGTATTAATTTGTACCTGGCAAATGATATTGCTATTAAGTAAAATCTATATTTACTAATCAAATGGAAAATATAACTGCAATTTAATGCCTCATTGCCACTGTTAGAATGAATGTTGAATTTTTAGTATAATTATTTTCATTTTATTAAATTTTAATTAGAATAATTTATAGTTTTAAATCTTTTAAAATTTGGTATTAATTTGTACCTGGCAAATGATATTGCTATTAAGTAAAATCTATATTTACTAATCAAATGGAAAATATAACTGCAATTTAATGCCTCATTGCCAATGTTAGAATGAATGTTGAATTTTTAGTATAATTATTTTCATTTCATTAAATTTTAATTAGAATAATTTATAGTTTTCAATCTTTTAAAATTTGGTATTAATTTGTACCTGGCAAATGATATTGCTATTAAGTAAAATCTATATTTACTAATCAAATGGAAAATATAATGGCAATTTAATGCCTCATTGCCAATGTTAGAATGAATGTTGAATTTTTAGTATAATTATTTTCATTTTATTAAATTTTAATTAAAATAATTTATAGTTTTAAATCTTTTAAAATTTGGTATTAATTTGTACCTGGCAAATGATATTGCTATTATGTAAAATCTATATTTACTAATCAAATGGAAAATATAACGGCAATTTAATGCCTCATTGCCAATGTTAGAATGAATGTTGAATTTTTAGTATAATTATTTTCATTTTATTAAATTTTAATTAGAATAATTTATAGTTTTAAATCTTTTAAAATTGGGTATTAATTTGTACCTGGCAAATGATATTGCTATTAAGTAAAATCTATATTTACTAATCAAATGGAAAATATAACTGCAATTCAATGCCTCATTGCCAATGTTAGAATAAATGTTGAATTTTTAGTATAATTATTTTCATTTTATTAAATTTTACTTAGAATAATTTATAGTTTTAAATCTTTTAAAATTTGGTATTAATTTGTACCTGGCAAATGATATTGTTATTAAGTAAAATCTATATTTACTAATCAAATGGAAAATATAACTGCAATTTAATACCTCATTGCCAATGTTAGAATGAATGTTGAATTTTTAGTATAATTATTTTCATTTTATTAAATTTTAATTAGAATAATTTATAGTTTTCAATCTTTTAAAATTTGGTATTAATTTGTACCTGGCAAATGATATTGCTATTAAGTAAAATCTATATTTACTAATCAAATGGAAAATATAACTGCAATTTAATGCCTCATTGCCAATGTTAGAATGAATGTTGAATTTTTAGTACAATTATTTTCATTTCATTAAATTTTAATTAGAATAATTTATAGTTTTCAATCTTTTAAAATTTGGTATTAATTTGTACCTGGCAAATGATATTGCTATTAAGTAAAATCTATATTTACTAATCAAATGGAAAATATAATGGCAATTTAATGCCTCATTGCCAATGTTAGAATGAATGTTGAATTTTTAGTATAATTATTTTCATTTTATTAAATTTTAATTAGAATAATTTATAGTTTAAAATCTTTTAAAATTTGGTATTAATTTGTACCTGGCAAATGATATTGCTATCAAGTAATATCTATATTTACTAATCAAATGGAAAATATAACTGTAATTTAATGCCTCATTGCCAATGTTAGAATGAATGTTGAATTTTTAGTATAATTATTTTCATTTTATTAAATTTTACTTAGAATAATTTATAGTTTTAAATCTTTTAAAATTTGGTATTAATTTGTACCTGGCAAATGATATTGCTATTAAGTAAAATCTATATTTACTAATCAAATGGAAAATATAACTGCAATTTAATGCCTCATTGCCAATGTTAGAATGAATGTTGAATTTTTAGTATAATTATTTTCATTTTATTAAATTTTAATTAGAATAATTTATAGTTTTAAATCTTTTAAAATTTGGTATTAATTTGTACCTGGCAAATGATATTGCTATTAAGTAAAATCTATATTTACTAATCAAATGGAAAATATAACTGCAATTTAATGCCTCATTGCCAATGTTAGAATGAATGTTGAATTTTTAGTATAATTATTTTCATTTCATTAAATTTTAATTAGAATAATTTATAGTTTTCAATCTTTTAAAATTTGGTATTAATTTGTACCTGGCAAATGATATTGCTATTAAGTAAAATCTATATTTACTAATCAAATGGAAAATATAATGGCAATTTAATGCCTCATTGCCAATGTTAGAATGAATGTTGAATTTTTAGTATAATTATTTTCATTTTATTAAATTTTAATTAAAATAATTTATAGTTTTAAATCTTTTAAAATTTGGTATTAATTTGTACCTGGCAAATGATATTGCTATTATGTAAAATCTATATTTACTAATCAAATGGAAAATATAACGGCAATTTAATGCCTCATTGCCAATGTTAGAATGAATGTTGAATTTTTAGTATAATTATTTTCATTTTATTAAATTTTAATTAGAATAATTTATAGTTTTAAATCTTTTAAAATTGGGTATTAATTTGTACCTGGCAAATGATATTGCTATTAAGTAAAATCTATATTTACTAATCAAATGGAAAATATAACTGCAATTCAATGCCTCATTGCCAATGTTAGAATAAATGTTGAATTTTTAGTATAATTATTTTCATTTTATTAAATTTTACTTAGAATAATTTATAGTTTTAAATCTTTTAAAATTTGGTATTAATTTGTACCTGGCAAATGATATTGTTATTAAGTAAAATCTATATTTACTAATCAAATGGAAAATATAACTGCAATTTAATACCTCATTGCCAATGTTAGAATGAATGTTGAATTTTTAGTATAATTATTTTCATTTTATTAAATTTTAATTAGAATAATTTATAGTTTTCAATCTTTTAAAATTTGGTATTAATTTGTACCTGGCAAATGATATTGCTATTAAGTAAAATCTATATTTACTAATCAAATGGAAAATATAACTGCAATTTAATGCCTCATTGCCAATGTTAGAATGAATGTTGAATTTTTAGTACAATTATTTTCATTTCATTAAATTTTAATTAGAATAATTTATAGTTTTCAATCTTTTAAAATTTGGTATTAATTTGTACCTGGCAAATGATATTGCTATTAAGTAAAATCTATATTTACTAATCAAATGGAAAATATAATGGCAATTTAATGCCTCATTGCCAATGTTAGAATGAATGTTGAATTTTTAGTATAATTATTTTCATTTTATTAAATTTTAATTAGAATAATTTATAGTTTTAAATCTTTTAAAATTTGGTATTAATTTGTACCTGGCAAATGATATTGCTACTATGTAAAATCTATATTTACTAATCAAATGGAAAATATAACGGCAATTTAATGCCTCATTGCCAATGTTAGAATGAATGTTGAATTTTTAGTATAATTATTTTCATTTTATTAAATTTTAATTAGAATAATTTATAGTTTTAAATCTTTTAAAATTTGGTATGAATTTGTACCTGGCAAATGATATTGCTATTAAGTAAAATCTATATTTACTAATCAAATGGAAAATATAACTGCAATTTAATGCCTCATTGCCAATGTTAGAATGAATGTTGAATTTTTAGTATAATTATTTTCATTTTATTAAATTTTAATTAGAATAATTCATAGTTTTAAATCTTTTAAAATTGGGTATTAATTTGTACCTGGCAAATGATATTGCTATTAAGTAAAATCTATATTTACTAATCAAATGGAAAATATAACTGCAATTCAATGCCTCATTGCCAATGTTAGAATAAATGTTGAATTTTTAGTATAATTATTTTCATTTTATTAAATTTTACTTAGAATAATTTATAGTTTTAAATCTTTTAAACTTTGGTATTAATTTGTACCTGGCAAATGATATTGTTATTAAGTAAAATCTATATTTACTAATCAAATGGAAAATATAACTGCAATTTAATGCCTCATTGCCAATGTTAGAATGAATGTTGAATTTTTAGTATAATTATTTTCATTTCATTAAATTTTAATTAGAATAATTTATAGTTTTCAATCTTTTAAAATTTGGTATTAATTTGTACCTGGCAAATGATATTGCTATTAAGTAAAATCTATATTTACTAATCAAATGGAAAATATAATGGCAATTTAATGCCTCATTGCCAATGTTAGAATGAATGTTGAATTTTTAGTATAATTATTTTCATTTTATTAAATTTTAATTAGAATAATTTATAGTTTTAAATCTTTTAAAATTTGGTATTAATTTGTACCTGGCAAATGATATTGCTATTAAGTAAAATCTATATTTACTAATCAAATGGAAAATATAACTGAATTTTTAGTATAATTATTTTCATTTTATTAAATTTTAATAAGAATAATTTATAGTTTTAAATCTTTTAAAATTTGGTATTAATTTGTACCTGGCAAATGATATTGCTATTAAGTAAAATCTATATTTACTAATCAAATGGAAAATATAACTGCAATTTAATGCCTCATTGCCAATGTTAGAATGAATGTTGAATTTTTAGTATAATTATTTTCATTTTATTAAATTTTAATTAGAATAATTTATAGTTTTCAATCTTTTAAAATTTGGTATTAATTTGTACCTGGCAAATGATATTGCTATTAAGTAAAATCTATATTTACTAATCAAATGGAAAATATAACTGCAATTTAATGCCTCATTGCCAATGTTAGAATGAATGTTGAATTTTTAGTATAATTATTTTCATTTTATTAAATTTTAATTAGAATAATTTATAGTTTTAAATCTTTTAAAATTGGGTATTAATTTGTACCTGACAAATGATATTGCTATTAAGTAAAATCTATATTTACTAATCAAATGGAAAATATAATGGCAATTTAATGCCTCATTGCCAATGTTAGAATGAATGTTGAATTTTTAGTATAATTATTTTCATTTTATTAAATTTTAATTAGAATAATTTATAGTTTTAAATCTTTTAAAATTTGGTATTAATTTGTACCTGGCAAATGATATTGCTATTAAGTAAAATCTATATTTACTAATCAAATAGAAAATATAACTGCAATTTAATGCCTCATTGCCAATGTTAGAATGAATGTTGAATTTTTAGTATAATTATTTTTATTTTATTAAATTTTAATTAGAATAATTTATAGTTTTAAATCTTTTAAATTTTGGTATAAATTTTTACCTCGGAAATGATATTGCTATTAAGTAAAATCTATATTTACTAATCAAATGGAAAATATAACTGCAATTTAATGCCTCATTGCCAATGTTAGAATGAATGTTGAATTTTTAGTATAATTATTTTCATTTCATTAAATTTTAATTAGAATAATTTATAGTTTTCAATCTTTTAAAATTGGGTATTAATTTGTACCTGGCAAATGATATTGCTATTAAGTAAAATCTATATTTACTAATCAAATGGAAAATATAACTGCAATTCAATGCCTCATTGCCAATGTTAGAATAAATGTTGAATTTTTAGTATAATTATTTTCATTTTATTAAATTTTACTTAGAATAATTTATAGTTTTAAATCTTTTAAAATTTGGTATTAATTTGTACCTGGCAAATGATATTGTTATTAAGTAAAATCTATATTTACTAATCAAATGGAAAATATAACTGCAATTTAATGCCTCATTGCCAATGTTAGAATGAATGTTGAATTTTTAGTATAATTATTTTCATTTTATTAAATTTTAATTAGAATAATTTATAGTTTTCAATCTTTTAAAATTTGGTATTAATTTGTACCTGGCAAATGATATTGCTATTAAGTAAAATCTATATTTACTAATCAAATGGAAAATATAACTGCAATTTAATGCCTCATTGCCAATGTTAGAATGAATGTTGAATTTTTAGTACAATTATTTTCATTTCATTAAATTTTAATTAGAATAATTTATAGTTTTCAATCTTTTAAAATTTGGTATTAATTTGTACCTGGCAAATGATATTGCTATTAAGTAAAATCTATATTTACTAATCAAATGGAAAATATAATGGCAATTTAATGCCTCATTGCCAATGTTAGAATGAATGTTGAATTTTTAGTATAATTATTTTCATTTTATTAAATTTTAATTAGAATAATTTATAGTTTTAAATCTTTTAAAATTTGGTATTAATTTGTACCTGGCAAATGATATTGCTACTATGTAAAATCTATATTTACTAATCAAATGGAAAATATAACGGCAATTTAATGCCTCATTGCCAATGTTAGAATGAATGTTGAATTTTTAGTATAATTATTTTCATTTTATTAAATTTTAATTAGAATAATTTATAGTTTTAAATCTTTTAAAATTTGGTATGAATTTGTACCTGGCAAATGATATTGCTATTAAGTAAAATCTATATTTACTAATCAAATGGAAAATATAACTGCAATTTAATGCCTCATTGCCAATGTTAGAATGAATGTTGAATTTTTAGTATAATTATTTTCATTTTATTAAATTTTAATTAGAATAATTCATAGTTTTAAATCTTTTAAAATTGGGTATTAATTTGTACCTGGCAAATGATATTGCTATTAAGTAAAATCTATATTTACTAATCAAATGGAAAATATAACTGCAATTCAATGCCTCATTGCCAATGTTAGAATAAATGTTGAATTTTTAGTATAATTATTTTCATTTTATTAAATTTTACTTAGAATAATTTATAGTTTTAAATCTTTTAAACTTTGGTATTAATTTGTACCTGGCAAATGATATTGTTATTAAGTAAAATCTATATTTACTAATCAAATGGAAAATATAACTGCAATTTAATGCCTCATTGCCAATGTTAGAATGAATGTTGAATTTTTAGTATAATTATTTTCATTTCATTAAATTTTAATTAGAATAATTTATAGTTTTCAATCTTTTAAAATTTGGTATTAATTTGTACCTGGCAAATGATATTGCTATTAAGTAAAATCTATATTTACTAATCAAATGGAAAATATAATGGCAATTTAATGCCTCATTGCCAATGTTAGAATGAATGTTGAATTTTTAGTATAATTATTTTCATTTTATTAAATTTTAATTAGAATAATTTATAGTTTTAAATCTTTTAAAATTTGGTATTAATTTGTACCTGGCAAATGATATTGCTATTAAGTAAAATCTATATTTACTAATCAAATGGAAAATATAACTGAATTTTTAGTATAATTATTTTCATTTTATTAAATTTTACTTAGAATAATTTATAGTTTTAAATCTTTTAAAATTTGGTATTAATTTGTACCTGGCAAATGATATTGTTATTAAGTAAAATCTATATTTACTAATCAAATGGAAAATATAACTGCAATTTAATGCCTCATTGCCAATGTTAGAATGAATGTTGAATTTTTAGTATAATTATTTTCATTTTATTAAATTTTAATTAGAATAATTTATAGTTTTCAATCTTTTAAAATTTGGTATTAATTTGTACCTGGCAAATGATATTGCTATTAAGTAAAATCTATATTTACTAATCAAATGGAAAATATAACTGCAATTTAATGCCTCATTGCCAATGTTAGAATGAATGTTGAATTTTTAGTACAATTATTTTCATTTCATTAAATTTTAATTAGAATAATTTATAGTTTTCAATCTTTTAAAATTTGGTATTAATTTGTACCTGGCAAATGATATTGCTATTAAGTAAAATCTATATTTACTAATCAAATGGAAAATATAATGGCAATTTAATGCCTCATTGCCAATGTTAGAATGAATGTTGAATTTTTAGTATAATTATTTTCATTTTATTAAATTTTAATTAGAATAATTTATAGTTTTAAATCTTTTAAAATTTGGTATTAATTTGTACCTGGCAAATGATATTGCTACTATGTAAAATCTATATTTACTAATCAAATGGAAAATATAACGGCAATTTAATGCCTCATTGCCAATGTTAGAATGAATGTTGAATTTTTAGTATAATTATTTTCATTTTATTAAATTTTAATTAGAATAATTTATAGTTTTAAATCTTTTAAAATTTGGTATGAATTTGTACCTGGCAAATGATATTGCTATTAAGTAAAATCTATATTTACTAATCAAATGGAAAATATAACTGCAATTTAATGCCTCATTGCCAATGTTAGAATGAATGTTGAATTTTTAGTATAATTATTTTCATTTTATTAAATTTTAATTAGAATAATTCATAGTTTTAAATCTTTTAAAATTGGGTATTAATTTGTACCTGGCAAATGATATTGCTATTAAGTAAAATCTATATTTACTAATCAAATGGAAAATATAACTGCAATTCAATGCCTCATTGCCAATGTTAGAATAAATGTTGAATTTTTAGTATAATTATTTTCATTTTATTAAATTTTACTTAGAATAATTTATAGTTTTAAATCTTTTAAACTTTGGTATTAATTTGTACCTGGCAAATGATATTGTTATTAAGTAAAATCTATATTTACTAATCAAATGGAAAATATAACTGCAATTTAATGCCTCATTGCCAATGTTAGAATGAATGTTGAATTTTTAGTATAATTATTTTCATTTCATTAAATTTTAATTAGAATAATTTATAGTTTTCAATCTTTTAAAATTTGGTATTAATTTGTACCTGGCAAATGATATTGCTATTAAGTAAAATCTATATTTACTAATCAAATGGAAAATATAATGGCAATTTAATGCCTCATTGCCAATGTTAGAATGAATGTTGAATTTTTAGTATAATTATTTTCATTTTATTAAATTTTAATTAGAATAATTTATAGTTTTAAATCTTTTAAAATTTGGTATTAATTTGTACCTGGCAAATGATATTGCTATTAAGTAAAATCTATATTTACTAATCAAATGGAAAATATAACTGAATTTTTAGTATAATTATTTTCATTTTATTAAATTTTACTTAGAATAATTTATAGTTTTAAATCTTTTAAAATTTGGTATTAATTTGTACCTGGCAAATGATATTGTTATTAAGTAAAATCTATATTTACTAATCAAATGGAAAATATAACTGCAATTTAATGCCTCATTGCCAATGTTAGAATGAATGTTGAATTTTTAGTATAATTATTTTCATTTTATTAAATTTTAATTAGAATAATTTATAGTTTTCAATCTTTTAAAATTTGGTATTAATTTGTACCTGGCAAATGATATTGCTATTAAGTAAAATCTATATTTACTAATCAAATGGAAAATATAACTGCAATTTAATGCCTCATTGCCAATGTTAGAATGAATGTTGAATTTTTAGTACAATTATTTTCATTTCATTAAATTTTAATTAGAATAATTTATAGTTTTCAATCTTTTAAAATTTGGTATTAATTTGTACCTGGCAAATGATATTGCTATTAAGTAAAATCTATATTTACTAATCAAATGGAAAATATAATGGCAATTTAATGCCTCATTGCCAATGTTAGAATGAATGTTGAATTTTTAGTATAATTATTTTCATTTTATTAAATTTTAATTAGAATAATTTATAGTTTTAAATCTTTTAAAATTTGGTATTAATTTGTACCTGGCAAATGATATTGCTACTATGTAAAATCTATATTTACTAATCAAATGGAAAATATAACGGCAATTTAATGCCTCATTGCCAATGTTAGAATGAATGTTGAATTTTTAGTATAATTATTTTCATTTTATTAAATTTTAATTAGAATAATTTATAGTTTTAAATCTTTTAAAATTTGGTATGAATTTGTACCTGGCAAATGATATTGCTATTAAGTAAAATCTATATTTACTAATCAAATGGAAAATATAACTGCAATTTAATGCCTCATTGCCAATGTTAGAATGAATGTTGAATTTTTAGTATAATTATTTTCATTTTATTAAATTTTAATTAGAATAATTCATAGTTTTAAATCTTTTAAAATTGGGTATTAATTTGTACCTGGCAAATGATATTGCTATTAAGTAAAATCTATATTTACTAATCAAATGGAAAATATAACTGCAATTCAATGCCTCATTGCCAATGTTAGAATAAATGTTGAATTTTTAGTATAATTATTTTCATTTTATTAAATTTTACTTAGAATAATTTATAGTTTTAAATCTTTTAAACTTTGGTATTAATTTGTACCTGGCAAATGATATTGTTATTAAGTAAAATCTATATTTACTAATCAAATGGAAAATATAACTGCAATTTAATGCCTCATTGCCAATGTTAGAATGAATGTTGAATTTTTAGTATAATTATTTTCATTTCATTAAATTTTAATTAGAATAATTTATAGTTTTCAATCTTTTAAAATTTGGTATTAATTTGTACCTGGCAAATGATATTGCTATTAAGTAAAATCTATATTTACTAATCAAATGGAAAATATAATGGCAATTTAATGCCTCATTGCCAATGTTAGAATGAATGTTGAATTTTTAGTATAATTATTTTCATTTTATTAAATTTTAATTAGAATAATTTATAGTTTTAAATCTTTTAAAATTTGGTATTAATTTGTACCTGGCAAATGATATTGCTATTAAGTAAAATCTATATTTACTAATCAAATGGAAAATATAACTGAATTTTTAGTATAATTATTTTCATTTTATTAAATTTTAATAAGAATAATTTATAGTTTTAAATCTTTTAAAATTTGGTATTAATTTGTACCTGGCAAATGATATTGCTATTAAGTAAAATCTATATTTACTAATCAAATGGAAAATATAACTGCAATTTAATGCCTCATTGCCAATGTTAGAATGAATGTTGAATTTTTAGTATAATTATTTTCATTTTATTAAATTTTAATTAGAATAATTTATAGTTTTCAATCTTTTAAAATTTGGTATTAATTTGTACCTGGCAAATGATATTGCTATTAAGTAAAATCTATATTTACTAATCAAATGGAAAATATAACTGCAATTTAATGCCTCATTGCCAATGTTAGAATGAATGTTGAATTTTTAGTACAATTATTTTCATTTCATTAAATTTTAATTAGAATAATTTATAGTTTTCAATCTTTTCAAATTTGGTATTAATTTGTACCTGGCAAATGATATTGCTATTAAGTAAAATCTATATTTACTAATCAAATGGAAAATATAATGGCAATTTAATGCCTCATTGCCAATGTTAGAATGAATGTTGAATTTTTAGTATAATTATTTTCATTTTATTAAATTTTAATTAGAATAATTTATAGTTTTAAATCTTTTAAAATTTGGTATTAATTTGTACCTGGCAAATGATATTGCTATTATGTAAAATCTATATTTACTAATCAAATGGAAAATATAACGGCAATTTAATGCCTCATTGCCAATGTTAGAATGAATGTTGAATTTTTAGTATAATTATTTTCATTTTATTAAATTTTAATTAGAATAATTTATAGTTTTAAATCTTTTAAACTTTGGTATTAATTTGTACCTGGCAAATGATATTGTTATTAAGTAAAATCTATATTTACTAATCAAATGGAAAATATAACTGCAATTTAATGCCTCATTGCCAATGTTAGAATGAATGTTGAATTTTTAGTATAATTATTTTCATTTCATTAAATTTTAATTAGAATAATTTATAGTTTTCAATCTTTTAAAATTTGGTATTAATTTGTACCTGGCAAATGATATTGCTATTAAGTAAAATCTATATTTACTAATCAAATGGAAAATATAATGGCAATTTAATGCCTCATTGCCAATGTTAGAATGAATGTTGAATTTTTAGTATAATTATTTTCATTTTATTAAATTTTAATTAGAATAATTTATAGTTTTAAATCTTTTAAAATTTGGTATTAATTTGTACCTGGCAAATGATATTGCTATTAAGTAAAATCTATATTTACTAATCAAATGTAAAATATAACTGAATTTTTAGTATAATTATTTTCATTTTATTAAATTTTAATAAGAATAATTTATAGTTTTAAATCTTTTAAAATTTGGTATTAATTTGTACCTGGCAAATGATATTGCTATTAAGTAAAATCTATATTTACTAATCAAATGGAAAATATAACTGCAATTTAATGCCTCATTGCCAATGTTAGAATGAATGTTGAATTTTTAGTATAATTATTTTCATTTTATTAAATTTTAATAAGAATAATTTATAGTTTTAAATCTTTTAAAATTTGGTATTAATTTGTACCTGGCAAATGATATTGCTATTAAGTAAAATCTATATTTACTAATCAAATGGAAAATATAACTGCAATTTAATGCCTCATTGCCAATGTTAGAATGAATGTTGAATTTTTAGTATAATTATTTTCATTTTATTAAATTTTAATTAGAATAATTTATAGTTTTAAATCTTTTAAACTTTGGTATTAATTTGTACCTGGCAAATGATATTGTTATTAAGTAAAATCTATATTTACTAATCAAATGGAAAATATAACTGCAATTTAATGCCTCATTGCCAATGTTAGAATGAATGTTGAATTTTTAGTATAATTATTTTCATTTCATTAAATTTTAATTAGAATAATTTATAGTTTTCAATCTTTTAAAATTTGGTATTAATTTGTACCTGGCAAATGATATTGCTATTAAGTAAAATCTATATTTACTAATCAAATGGAAAATATAATGGCAATTTAATGCCTCATTGCCAATGTTAGAATGAATGTTGAATTTTTAGTATAATTATTTTCATTTTATTAAATTTTAATTAGAATAATTTATAGTTTTAAATCTTTTAAAATTTGGTATTAATTTGTACCTGGCAAATGATATTGCTATTAAGTAAAATCTATATTTACTAATCAAATGTAAAATATAACTGAATTTTTAGTATAATTATTTTCATTTTATTAAATTTTAATAAGAATAATTTATAGTTTTAAATCTTTTAAAATTTGGTATTAATTTGTACCTGGCAAATGATATTGCTATTAAGTAAAATCTATATTTACTAATCAAATGGAAAATATAACTGCAATTTAATGCCTCATTGCCAATGTTAGAATGAATGTTGAATTTTTAGTATAATTATTTTCATTTTATTAAATTTTAATAAGAATAATTTATAGTTTTAAATCTTTTAAAATTTGGTATTAATTTGTACCTGGCAAATGATATTGCTATTAAGTAAAATCTATATTTACTAATCAAATGGAAAATATAACTGCAATTTAATGCCTCATTGCCAATGTTAGAATGAATGTTGAATTTTTAGTATAATTATTTTCATTTTATTAAATTTTAATTAGAATAATTTATAGTTTTAAATCTTTTAAAATTGGGTATTAATTTGTACCTGGCAAATGATATTGTTATTAAGTAAAATCTATATTTACTAATCAAATGGAAAATATAACTGCAATTTAATGCCTCATTGCCAATGTTAGAATGAATGTTGAATTTTTAGTACAATTATTTTCATTTCATTAAATTTTAATTAGAATAATTTATAGTTTTCAATCTTTTAAAATTTGGTATTAATTTGTACCTGGCAAATGATATTGCTATTAAGTAAAATCTATATTTACTAATCAAATGGAAAATATAATGGCAATTTAATGCCTCATTGCCAATGTTAGAATGAATGTTGAATTTTTAGTATAATTATTTTCATTTTATTAAATTTTAATTAGAATAATTTATAGTTTTCAATCTTTTCAAATTTGGTATTAATTTGTACCTGGCAAATGATATTGCTATTAAGTAAAATCTATATTTACTAATCAAATGGAAAATATAATGGCAATTTAATGCCTCATTGCCAATGTTAGAATGAATGTTGAATTTTTAGTATAATTATTTTCATTTTATTAAATTTTAATTAGAATAATTTATAGTTTTAAATCTTTTAAAATTTGGTATTAATTTGTACCTGGCAAATGATATTGCTATTATGTAAAATCTATATTTACTAATCAAATGGAAAATATAACGGCAATTTAATGCCTCATTGCCAATGTTAGAATGAATGTTGAATTTTTAGTATAATTATTTTCATTTTATTAAATTTTAATTAGAATAATTTATAGTTTTAAATCTTTTAAACTTTGGTATTAATTTGTACCTGGCAAATGATATTGTTATTAAGTAAAATCTATATTTACTAATCAAATGGAAAATATAACTGCAATTTAATGCCTCATTGCCAATGTTAGAATGAATGTTGAATTTTTAGTATAATTATTTTCATTTCATTAAATTTTAATTAGAATAATTTATAGTTTTCAATCTTTTAAAATTTGGTATTAATTTGTACCTGGCAAATGATATTGCTATTAAGTAAAATCTATATTTACTAATCAAATGGAAAATATAATGGCAATTTAATGCCTCATTGCCAATGTTAGAATGAATGTTGAATTTTTAGTATAATTATTTTCATTTTATTAAATTTTAATTAGAATAATTTATAGTTTTAAATCTTTTAAAATTTGGTATTAATTTGTACCTGGCAAATGATATTGCTATTAAGTAAAATCTATATTTACTAATCAAATGTAAAATATAACTGAATTTTTAGTATAATTATTTTCATTTTATTAAATTTTAATAAGAATAATTTATAGTTTTAAATCTTTTAAAATTTGGTATTAATTTGTACCTGGCAAATGATATTGCTATTAAGTAAAATCTATATTTACTAATCAAATGGAAAATATAACTGCAATTTAATGCCTCATTGCCAATGTTAGAATGAATGTTGAATTTTTAGTATAATTATTTTCATTTTATTAAATTTTAATAAGAATAATTTATAGTTTTAAATCTTTTAAAATTTGGTATTAATTTGTACCTGGCAAATGATATTGCTATTAAGTAAAATCTATATTTACTAATCAAATGGAAAATATAACTGCAATTTAATGCCTCATTGCCAATGTTAGAATGAATGTTGAATTTTTAGTATAATTATTTTCATTTTATTAAATTTTAATTAGAATAATTTATAGTTTTAAATCTTTTAAAATTGGGTATTAATTTGTACCTGGCAAATGATATTGTTATTAAGTAAAATCTATATTTACTAATCAAATGGAAAATATAACTGCAATTTAATGCCTCATTGCCAATGTTAGAATGAATGTTGAATTTTTAGTACAATTATTTTCATTTCATTAAATTTTAATTAGAATAATTTATAGTTTTCAATCTTTTAAAATTTGGTATTAATTTGTACCTGGCAAATGATATTGCTATTAAGTAAAATCTATATTTACTAATCAAATGGAAAATATAATGGCAATTTAATGCCTCATTGCCAATGTTAGAATGAATGTTGAATTTTTAGTATAATTATTTTCATTTTATTAAATTTTAATTAGAATAATTTATAGTTTTAAATCTTTTAAAATTTGGTATTAATTTGTACCTGGCAAATGATATTGCTATTAAGTAAAATCTATATTTACTAATCAAATGGAAAATATAACTGCAATTTAATGCCTCATTGCCAATGTTAGAATGAATGTTGAATTTTTAGTACAATTATTTTCATTTCATTAAATTTTAATTAGAATAATTTATAGTTTTCAATCTTTTAAAATTTGGTATTAATTTGTACCTGGCAAATGATATTGCTATTAAGTAAAATCTATATTTACTAATCAAATGGAAAATGTAACTGCAATTTAATGCCTCATTGCCAATGTTAGAATGAATGTTGAATTTTTAGTATAATTATTTTCATTTTATTAAATTTTAATTAGAATAATTTATAGTTTTAAATCTTTTAAAATTTGGTATTAATTTGTACCTCGCAAATGATATTGCTATTGAGTAAAATCTATATTTACTAATCAAATGGAAAATATAACTGCAATTTAATGCCTCATTGCCAATGTTAGAATGAATGTTGAATTTTTAGTATAATTATTTTCATTTTATTAAATTTTAATTAGAATAATTTATAGTTTTAAATCTTTTAAAATTTGGTATTAATTTGTTCCCGGCAAATGATATTGCTATTAAGTAAAATCTATATTGACTAATCAAATGGAAAATATAACTGCAATTTAATGTCTCATTGCCAATGTTTAAATGAATGTTGAATTATTAGTATAATTATTTTCATTTTATTAAATTTTAATTAGAATAATTTATAGTTTTAAATCTTTTAAAATTTGGTATTAATTTGTACCTGGCAAATGATATTGTTATTAAGTAAAATATATATTTACTAATCAAATGGAAAATATAACTGCAATTTAATGCCTCATTGCCAATGTTAGAATGAATGTTGTATTTTTAGTATAATTATTTTCATTTTATTAAATTTTAATTAGAATAATTTATAGTTTTAAATCTTTTAAAATTTGGTATTAATTTGTACCTGGCAAATGATATTGTTATTAAGTAAAATCTATATTTACTAATCAAATGGAAAATATAACTGCAATTTAATGTCTCATTGCCAATGTTAGAATGAATGTTGAATTTTTAGTATAATTATTTTCATTTTATTAAATTTTAATTAGAATAATTTATAGTTTTAAATCTTTTAAAATTTGGTATGAATTTGTACCTGGCAAATGATATTGCTATTAAGTAAAATCTATATTTACTAATCAAATGGAGAATATAACTGCAATTTAATGCCTCATTGCCAATGTTAGAATGAATGTTGAATTTTTAGTATAATTATTTTCATTTTATTAAATTTTAATTAGAATAATTTATAGTTTTAAATCTTTTAAAATTGGGTATTAATTTGTACCTGGCAAATGATATTGCTATTAAGTAAAATCTATATTTACTAATCAAATGGAAAATATTACTGCAATTCAATGCCTCATTGCCAATGTTAGAATAAATGTTGAATTTTTAGTATAATTATTTTCATTTTATTAAATTTTAATTAGAATAATTTATAGTTTTAAATCTTTTAAAATTTGGTATTAATTTGTACCTGGCAAATGATATTGCTATTATGTAAAATCTATATTTACTAATCAAATGGAAAATATAACGGCAATTTAATGCCTCATTGCCAATGTTAGAATGAATGTTGAATTTTTAGTATAATTATTTTCATTTTATTAAATTTTAATTAGAATAATTTATAGTTTTAAATCTTTTAAAATTTGGTATGAATTTGTACCTGGCAAATGATATTGCTATTAAGTAAAATCTATATTTACTAATCAAATGGAAAATATAACTGCAATTTAATGCCTCATTGCCAATGTTAGAATGAATGTTGAATTTTTAGTATAATTATTTTCATTTTATTAAATTTTAATTAGAATAATTTATAGTTTTAAATCTTTTAAAATTGGGTATTAATTTGTACCTGACAAATGATATTGCTATTAAGTAAAATCTATATTTACTAATCAAATGGAAAATATAATGGCAATTTAATGCCTCATTGCCAATGTTAGAATGAATGTTGAATTTTTAGTATAATTATTTTCATTTTATTAAATTTTAATTAGAATAATTTATAGTTTTAAATCTTTTAAAATTTGGTATTAATTTGTACCTGGCAAATGATATTGCTATTAAGTAAAATCTATATTTACTAATCAAATAGAAAATATAACTGCAATTTAATGCCTCATTGCCAATGTTAGAATGAATGTTGAATTTTTAGTATAATTATTTTTATTTTATTAAATTTTAATTAGAATAATTTATAGTTTTAAATCTTTTAAATTTTGGTATAAATTTTTACCTCGGAAATGATATTGCTATTAAGTAAAATCTATATTTACTAATCAAATGGAAAATATAACTGCAATTTAATTCCTCATTGCCAATGTTAGAATGAATGTTGAATCTTTAGTATAATTATTTTCATTTTATTAAATTTTAATTAGAATAATTTATAGTTTTAAATCTTTTAAAATTTGGTATTAATTTCTACCTGGCAAATGATATTGCTATTAAGTAAAATCTATATTTACTAATCAAATGGAAAATATAACTGCAATTTAATGCCTCATTGCCAATGTTAGAATGAATTTTGAATTTTTAGTATAATTATTTTCATTTTATTAAATTTTAATTAGAATAATTTATAGTTTTAAATCTTTTAAAATTTGGTATTAATTTGTACCTCGCAAATGATATTCCTATTGAGTAAAATCTATATTTACTAATCAAATGGAAAATATAACTGCAATTTAATGCCTCATTGCCAATGTTAGAATGAATGTTGAATTTTTAGTATAATTATTTTCATTTTATTAAATTTTAATTAGAATAATTTATAGTTTTAAATCTTTTAAAATTTGGTATTAATTTGTTCCCGGCAAATGATATTGCTATTAAGTAAAATCTATATTGACTAATCAAATGGAAAATATAACTGCAATTTAATGTCTCATTGCCAATGTTTAAATGAATGTTGAATTATTAGTATAATTATTATCATTTTATTAAATTTTAATTAGAATAATTTATAGTTTTAAATCTTTTCAAATTTGGTATTAATTTGTACCTGGCAAATGATATTGTTATTAAGTAAAATCTATATTTACTAATCAAATGGCAAATATAACTGCAATTTAATGCCTCATTGCCAATGTTAGAATGAATGTTGTATTTTTAGTATAATTATTTTCATTTTATTATATTTTAATTAGAATAATTTATAGTTTTAAATCTTTTAAAATTTTGTATTAATTTGTACATGGCAAATGATATTGTTATTAAGTAAAATCTATATTTACTAATCAAATGGAAAATATAACTGCAATTTAATGCCTCATTGCCAATGTTAGAATGAATGTTGAATTTTTAGTATAATTATTTTCATTTTATTAAATTTTAATTAGAATAATTTATAGTTTTAAATCTTTTAAAATTTGGTATTAATTTGTACCTGGCAAATGATATTGCTATTAAGTAAAATCTATATTTACTAATCAAATGGAAAATATAACTGCAATTTAATGCCTCATTGCCAATGTTAGAATGAATGTTGAATTTTTAGTATAATTATTTTCATTTTATTAAATTTTAATTAGAATAATTTATAGTTTTAAATCTTTAAAAATTTGGTATTAATTTGTACCTTTGCAAATGATATTGCTATTAAGTAAAATCTGTATTTACTAATCAAATGGAATATATAACTGCAATTTAATGCCGCATTGCAAATGTTAGAATGAATGTTGAATTTTTAGTATAATTATTGTCATTTTATTAAATTTTAATTAGAATAATTTATAGTTTTAAATCTTTTAAAATTTGGTATCAATTTGTACCTCGCAAATGATATTGCCATTAAGTAAAATCTATATTTACTAATCAAATGGAAAATATAACTGCAATTTAATGGCTCATTGCCAATGTTAGAATGAATGTTGAATTTTTAGTATAATTATTTTCATTTTATTAAATTTTAATTAGAATAAATTATTCTTTTAAATATTTTAAAATTTGGTATGAATTTGTACCTGGCTTAATGATATTACTATTAAGTAAAATCTATATTTACTAATCAAATGGAAAATATAACTGCAATTTAATGCCTCATTGCCAATGTTAGAATGAATGTTGAATCTTTAGTATAATTATTTTCATTTTATTAAATTTTAATTAGAATAATTTATAGTTTTAAATCTTTTAAAATTTGGTATTAATTTGTACCTGGCAAATGATATTACTATTAAGTAAAATCTATATTTACTAATCAAATGGAAAATATAACTGTAATTTAATGCCTCATTGCCAATGTTAGAATGAATGTTGAATTTTTAGTATAATTATTTTCATTTTATTAAATTTTAATTAGAATAATTTATAGTTTTAAATCTTTTAAAATTTGGTATTAATTTGTACCTGGCAAATGATATTGCTATTAAGTAAAATCTATATTTACTAATCAAATGGAAAATATAACTGCAATTTAATGCCTCATTGCCAATGTTAGAATGAATGTTGAATTTTTAGTATAATTATTTTCATTTTATTAAATTTTAATTAGAATAATTTATAGTTTTAAATCTTTTAAAATTTGGTATTAATTTGTACCTGGCAAATGATATTGCTATTAAGTAAAATCTATATTTACTAATCAAATGGAAAATATAACTGCAATTTAATGCCTCATTGCCAATGTTAGAATGAATGTTGAATTTTTAGTATAATTATTTTCATTTTATTAAATTTTAATTAGAATAATTTATAGTTTTAAATCTTTAAAAATTTGGTATTAATTTGTACCTGGCAAATGATATTGCTATTAAGTAAAATCTGTATTTACTAATCAAATGGAATATATAACTGCAATTTAATGCCGCATTGCAAATGTTAGAATGAATGTTGAATTTTTAGTATAATTATTGTCATTTTATTAAATTTTAATTAGAATAATTTATAGTTTTAAATCTTTTAAAATTTGGTATCAATTTGTACCTCGCAAATGATATTGCCATTAAGTAAAATCTATATTTACTAATCAAATGGAAAATATAACTGCAATTTAATGGCTCATTGCCAATGTTAGAATGAATGTTGAATTTTTAGTATAATTATTTTCATTTTATTAAATTTTAATTAGAATAATTTATAGTTTTAAATATTTTAAAATTTGGTATGAATTTGTACCTGGCTTAATGATATTACTATTAAGTAAAATCTATATTTACTAATCAAATGGAAAATATAACTGCAATTTAATGCCTCATTGCCAATGTTAGAATGAATGTTGAATTTTTAGCATAATTATTTTCATTTTATTAAATTTTAATTAGAATAATTTATAGTTTTAAATCTTTTAAAATTTGGTATTAATTTGTACCTGGCAAATGATATTGCTATTAAGTAAAATCTATTTTTACTAATCAAATGGAAAATATAACTGCAATTTAATGCCTCATTGCCAATGTTAGAATGAATGTTGAATTTTTAGTATAATTATTTTCATTTTATTAAATTTTAATTAGAATAATTTATAGTTTTACATCTTTTAAAATTTGGTATTAATTTGTACCTGGCAAATGATATTGCTATTAAGTAAAATCTATATTTACTAATCAAATGGAAAATATAACTGCAATTTAATGCCTCATTGCCAATGTTAGAATGAATGTTGAATTTTTAGTATAATTATTTTCATTTTATTAAATTTTAATTAGAATAATTTATAGTTTTAAATCGTTTAAAATTTGGTATTAATTTGTACCTGGCAAATGATATTGTTATTAAGTAAAATCTATATTTACTAATCAAATTGCAAATATAACTGCAATTTAATGCCTCATTGCCAATGTTAGAATGAATGTTTAATTTTTAGTATAATTATTTTCATTTTTGTTAAATTTTAATTTGAATAATTTATAGTTTTAAATCTTTTAAAATTTGGTATTAATTTGTACCTGGCAAATGATATTGTTATTAAGTAAAATCTATATTTACTAATCAAATGGAAAATATAACAGCAATTTAATGCCTCATTTCCAATGTTAGAATGAATGTTGAATTTTTAGTATAATTATTTTCATATTATTAAATTTTAATTAGAATAATTTATAGTTTTAAATCTTTTAAAATTTGGTATTAATTTGTACCTGGCAAATGATATTGCTATTAAGTAAAATCTATATTTACTAATCAAATGGAAAATATAACAGCAATTTAATGCCTCATTTCCAATGTTAGAATGAATGTTGAATTTTTAGTATAATTATTTTCATTTTATTAAATTTTAATTAGAATAATTTATAGTTTTAAATCTTTTAAAATTTGGTATTAATTTGTACCTGGCAAATGATATTGCTATTCAGTAAAATCTATATTTACTAATCAAATGGAAAATATAACTGCAATTTAATGCCTCATTGCCAATGTTAGAATGAATATTGAATTTTTAGTATAATTATTTCATTTTATTAAATTTTAATTGGAATAATTTATAGTTTTAAATCTTTTAAAATTTGGTATTAATTTGTACCTGGCAAATGATATTGCTATTAAGTAAAATCTATATTTACTAATCAAATGGAAAATATAACTGCAATTTAATGTCCAATTGCCAATGTTAAAATGAATGTTGAATATTTAGTATAATTATTTTCATTCTATTAAATTTTAATTAGAATAATTTATAGTTTTAAATCTTTTAAAATTTGGTATTAATTTGTACCTGGCAAATGATATTGTTATTAAATAAAATCTATATTTACTAATCAAATGGAAAATATAACTGCAAATTAATGCCTCATTGCCAATGTTAGAATGAATGTTTAATTTTTAGTATAATTATTTTCATTTTATTAAATTTTAATTAGAATAATTTATAGTTTTAAATCTTTTAAAATTTGGTATTAATTTGTACCTGGCAAATGATATTGCTAATAAATAAAATCTATATTTACTAATCAAATGAAAAATATTACTGCAATTTAATGCCTCATTGCCAATGTTAGAATGAATGTTGAATTTTTAGTATAATTATTTTCATTTTATTAAATTTTAATTAGAATCATTTATAGTTTTAAATCTTTTAAAATTTGGTATTAATTTGTACCTGGCAAATGATATTGCTATTAAGTAAAATCTATATTTACTAATCAAATGGAAAATATAACTGCAATTTAATGCCTCATTGCCAATGTTAGAATGAATGTTGAATTTTTAGTATAATTATTTTCATTTTATTAAATTTGAATTAGAATAATTTATAGTTTTAATCTTTTAAAATTTGGTATTAATTTGTACCTGGCAAATGATATTTCTATGAAATAAAATCTATATTTACTAATCAAGTGAAAAATATAACTGCAATTTTATGCATCATTGCCAAGGTTAGAATGAATGTTGAATTTTTAGTATAATTATTTTCATATTATTAAATTTTAATTAGAATAATTTATAGTTTTAAATCTTTTAAAATTTGGTATTAATTTGTACCTGGCAAATGATATTGCTATTAAGTAAAATCTATATTTACTAATCAAATGGAAAATATAACAGCAATTTAATGCCTCATTGCCAATGTTAGAATGAATGTTGAATTTTTAGTATAATTATTTTCATTTTATTAAATTTTAATTAGAATAATTTATAGTTTTAAATCTTTTAAAATTTGGTATTAATTTGTACCTGGGAAATGATATTGCTATTAAGTAAAATCTATATTTACTAATCAAATGGAAAATATAACTGCAATTTAATGCCTCATTGCCAATGTTAGAATGAATATTGAATTTTTAGTATAATTATTTCATTTTATTAAATTTTAATTAGAATAATTTATAGTTTTAAATCTTTTAAAATTTGGTATTAATTTGTACCTGGCAAATGATATTGCTATTAAGTAAAATCTATATTTACTAATCAAATGGAAAATATAACTGCAATTTAATGTCCAATTGCCAATGTTAAAATGAATGTTGAATATTTAGTATAATTATTTTCATTCTATTAAATTTTAATTAGAATAATTTATAGTTTTAAATCTTTTAAAATTTGGTATTAATTTGTACCTGGCAAATGATATTGCTAATAAATAAAATCTATATTTACTAATCAAATGAAAAATATTACTGCAATTTAATGCCTCATTGCCAATGTTAGAATGAATGTTGAATTTTTAGTATAATTATTTTCATTTTATTAAATTTTAATTAGAATCATTTATAGTTTTAAATCTTTTAAAATTTGGTATTAATTTGTACCTGGCAAATGATATTGCTATTAAGTAAAATCTATATTTACTAATCAAATGGAAAATATAACTGCGATTTAATGCCTCATTGCCAAGGTTAGAATGAATGTTGAATTTTTAGTATAATTATTTTCATTTTATTAAATTTTAATTAGAATAATTTATAGTTTTAAATCTTTTAAAATTTGGTATTAATTTGTACCTGGCACATGATATTGCTATTAAGTAAAATCTATATTTACTAATCAAATAAAAATTATAACTGCAATTTAATGCCTCATTACCAATATTAGAATGAATGTTGAATTTTTAGTATAATTATTTTCATTTTATTAAATTTTAATTAGAATAATTTATAGTTTTAAATCTTTTAACATTTGGTATTAATTTGTATCTGGCAAATGATATTGCTATTAAGTAAAATCTATATTTACTAATCAAATGGAAAATATAACTGCAATTTAATGCCTCATTGCCAATGTTAGAATGAATATTGAATTTTTAGTATAATTATTTCATTTTATTAAATTTTAATTAGAATAATTTATAGTTTTAAATCTTTTAAAATTTGGTATTAATTTGTACCTGGCAAATGATATTGCTATTAAGTAAAATCTATATTTACTAATCAAATGGAAAATATAACTGCAATTTAATGTCCAATTGCCAATGTTAAAATGAATGTTGAATATTTAGTATAATTATTTTCATTCTATTAAATTTTAATTAGAATAATTTATAGTTTTAAATCTTTTAAAATTTGGTATTAATTTGTACCTGGCAAATGATATTGTTATTAAATAAAATCTATATTTACTAATCAAATGGAAAATATAACTGCAAATTAATGCCTCATTGCCAATGTTAGAATGAATGTTTAATTTTTAGTATAATTATTTTCATTTTATTAAATTTTAATTAGAATAATTTATAGTTTTAAATCTTTTAAAATTTGGTATTAATTTGTACCTGGCAAATGATATTGCTATTAAGTAAAATCTATATTTACTAATCAAATGGAAAATATAACTGCGATTTAATGCCTCATTGCCAAGGTTAGAATGAATGTTGAATTTTTAGTATAATTATTTTCATTTTATTAAATTTTAATTAGAATAATTTATAGTTTTAAATCTTTTAAAATTTGGTATTAATTTGTACCTGGCACATGATATTGCTATTAAGTAAAATCTATATTTACTAATCAAATAAAAAGTATAACTGCAATTTAATGCCTCATTACCAATATTAGAATGAATGTTGAATTTTTAGTATAATTATTTTCATTTTATTAAATTTTAATTAGAATAATTTATAGTTTTAAATCTTTTAACATTTGGTATTAATTTGTATCTGGCAAATGATATTGCTATTAAGTAAAATCTATATTTACTAATCAAATGGAAAATATAACTGCAATTTAATGCCTCATTGCCAATGTTAGAATGAATGTTGAATTTTTAGTATAATTATTTTCATTTTATTAAATTTTAATTAGAATAATTTATAGTTTTAAATCTTTTAAAATTTGGTATTAATTTGTACCTGGCAAATGATATTACTATTAAGTAAAATCTATATTTACTAATCAAATGGAAAATATAACTGCAATTTAATGCCTCATTGCCAATGTTAGAATGAATGTTGAATTTTTAGTATAATTATTTTCATTTTATTAAATTTTAATTAGAATAATTTATAGTTTTAAATCTTTTAAAATTTGGTATTAATTTGTACCTGGCAAATGATATTGCTATTAAGTAAAATCTACATTTACTAATCAAATGGAAAATATAACTGCAATTTAATGTCCCATTGCCAATGTTAAAATGAATGTTGAATTTTTAGTATAATTATTTTCATTTTATTAAATTTTAATTAGAATAATTTATAGTTTTAAATCTTTTAAAATTTGGTATTAATTTGTACCTGTCAAATGATATTGTTATTAAATAAAATCTATATTTACTAATCAAATGGAAAATATAACTGCAAATTAATGCCTCATTGCCAATGTTAGAATGAATGTTTAATTTTTAGTATAATTATTTTCATTTTATTAAATTTTAATTAGAATAAATTATAGTTTTAAATCTTTTAAAATTTGGTATTAATTTGTACCTGGCAAATGATATTGCTAATAAATAAAATCTATATTTACTAATCAAATGAAAAATATTACTGCAATTTAATGCCTCATTGCCAATGTTAGAATGAATGTTGAATTTTTAGTATAATTATTTTCATTTTATTAAATTTTAATTAGAATCATTTATAGTTTTAAATCTTTTAAAATTTGGTATTAATTTGTACCTGGCAACTGATATTGCTATTAAGTAAAATCTATATTTACTAATCCAATGGAAAATATAACTGCGATTTAATGCCTCATTGCCAAGGTTAGAATGAATGTTGAATTTTTAGTATAATTATTTTCATTTTATTAAATTTTAATTAGAATAATTTATAGTTTTAAATCTTTTAAAATTTGGTATTAATTTGTACCTGGCACATGATATTGCTATTAAGTAAAATCTATATTTACTAATCAAATAAAAAATATAACTGCAATTTAATGCCTCATTACCAATTTTAGAATGAATGTTGAATTTTTAGTATAATTATTTTCATTTTATTAAATTTTAATTAGAATAATTTATAGTTTTAAATCTTTTAACATTTGGTATTAATTTGTATCTGGCAAATGATATTGCTATTAAGTAAAATCTATATTTACTAATCAAATGGAAAATATAACTGCAATTTAATGCCTCATTGCCAATGTTAGAATGAATGTTGAATTTTTAGTATAATTATTTTCATTTTATTAAATTTTAATTAGAATAATTTATAGTTTTAAATCTTTTAAAATTTGGTATTAATTTGTACCTGGCAAATGATATTGCTATTAAGTAAAATCTATATTTACTAATCAAATGGAAAATATAACTGCAATTTAATGCCTCATTGCCAATGTTAGAATGAATGTTGAATTTTTAGTATAATTATTTTCATTTTATTAAATTTTAATTAGAATAATTTATAGTTTTAAATCTTTTAAAATTTGGTATTAATTTGTACCTGGCAAATGATATTGCTATTAAGTAAAATCTACATTTACTAATCAAATGGAAAATATAACTGCAATTTAATGTCCCATTGCCAATGTTAAAATGAATGTTGAATTTTTAGTATAATTATTTTCATTTTATTAAATTTTAATTAGAATAATTTATAGTTTTAAATCTTTTAAAATTTGGTATTAATTTGTACCTGGCAAATGATATTGTTATTAAATAAAATCTATAATTACTAATCAAATGGAAAATATAACTGCAAATTAATGCCTCATTGCCAATGTTAGAATGAATGTTGAATTTTTAGTATAATTATTTTCATGTTATTAAATTTTAATTAGAATAATTTATAGTTTTAAATCTTTTAAAATTTGGTATTAATTTGTACCTGGCAAATGATATTGCTAATAAATAAAATCTACATTTACTAATCAAATGAAAAATATAACTGCAATTTAATGCCTCATTGCCAATGTTAGAATGAATGTTGAATTTTTAGTATAATTATTTTCATTTTATTAAATTTTAATTAGAATAATTTATAGTTTGAAATCTTTTAAAATTTGGTATTAATTTGTACCTGGCAAATGATATTGCTATTAAGTAAAATCTATATTTACTAATCAAATGGAAAATATAACTGCAATTTAATGCCTCATTGCCAAGGTTAGAATGAATGTTGAATTTTTAGTATAATTATTTTCATTTTATTAAATTTTAATTAGAATAATTTATAGTTTTAAATCTTTTAAAATTTGGTATTAATTTGTACCTGGCAAATGATATTGCTATTAAGTAAAATCTATATTTACTAATCAAATGGAAAATATAACTGCAATTTAATGCCTCGTTACCAATGTTAGAATGAATGTTGAATTTTTAGTATAATTATTTTCATTTTATTAAATTTTAATTAGAATAATTTATAGTTTTAAATCTTTTAAAATTTGGTATTAATTTGTACCTGGCAAATGATATTGCTATGAAGTAAAATCTATATTTACTAATCAAATGGAAAATATAACTGCAATTTAATGTATCTACGCCAATGTTAGAATGAATGTTGAATTTTTAGTATAATTATTTTCATTTTATTAAATTTTAATTAGAATAATTTATAGTTTTAAATCTTTTAAAATTTGGTATTAATTTGTACCTGGCAAATGATATTGCTATTAAGTAAAATCTATATTTACTAATCAAATGGAAAATATAACTGCAATTTAATGCCTCATTGCCAATGTTAGAATCAATGTTGAATTTTTAGTATAATTATTTTCATTTTATTAAATTTTAATTAGAATAATTTATAGTTTTAAATCTTTTAAAATTTGGTATTAATTTGTACATGGCATATGATATTGTCATTAAGTAAAATTTATATTTACTAATCAAATGGAAAATATAACTGCAATGTAATGCCTCATTACCAATGTTAGAATGAATGTTGAATTTTTAGTATAATTATTTTCATTTTATTAAATTTTAATTAGAATAATTTATAGTTTTAAATCTTTTAAAATTTTGTATTAATTGGTACATGGCAAATGATATTGCTATTAAGTAAAATCTATATTTACTAATCAAATAAAAAATATAACTGCAATTTAATGCCACATTACCAATGCTAGAATGAATGTTGAATTTTTAGTATAATTATTTTCATTTTATTAAATTTTAATTAGAATAATTTATAGTTTTAAATCTTTTAACATTTGGTATTAATTTGTATCTGGCAAATGATATTGCTATTAAGTAAAATCTATATTTACTAATCAAATGGAAAATATAACTGCAATTTAATGCCTCATTGCCAATGTTAGAATGAATGTTGAATTTTTAGTTTAATTATTTTCATTTTATTAAATTTTAATTAGAATAATTTATAGTTTTAAATCTTTCAAAATTTGGTATTAATTTGTACCTGGCAAATGATATTGCTATTAAGTAAAATCTATATTTAGTAATCAAATGGAAAATATAACTGCAATTTAATGCCTCATTGCCAATGTTAGAATGAATGTTGAATTTTTAGTATAATTATTTTCATTTTATTAAATTTTAATTAGAATAATTTATAGTTTGAAATCTTTTAAAATTTGGTATTAATTTGTACCTGGCAAATGATATTGCTATTAAGTAAAATCTATATTTACTAATCAAATGGAAAATATAACTGCAATTTAATGCCTCGTTACCAATGTTAGAATGAATGTTGAATTTTAAGTATAATTATTTTCATTTTATTAAATTTTAATTAGAATAATTTATAGTTTTAAATCTTTTAAAATTTGCTATTAATTTGTACCTGGCAAATGATATTGCTATTAAGTAAAATCTATATTTACTAATCAAATGGAAAATATAACTGCAATTGAATGTATCTCCGCCAATGTTAGAATGAATGTTGAATTTTTAGTATAATTATTTTCGTTTTATTAAATTTTAATTAGAATCATTTATACTTTTAAATCTTTTAAAATTTGGTATTAATTTGTACCTGGCAAATGATATTGCTATTAATTAAAATCTATATTTACTAATCAAATGGAAAATATAACTGCAATTTAATGCCTCATTGCCAATGTTAGAATCAATGTTGAATTTTTAGTATAATTATTTTCATTTTATTAAATTTTAATTAGAATAATTTATAGTTTTAAATCTTTTAAAATTTGGTATTAATTTGTACATGGCCAATGATATTGTCATTAAGTAAAATTTATATTTACTAATCAAATGGAAAATATAACTGCAATTTAATGCCTCATAACCAATGTTAGAATGAATGTTGAATTTTTAGTATAATTATTTTCATTTTATTAAATTTTAATTAGAATAATTTATAGTTTTAAATCTTTTAAAATTTTGTATTAATTGGTACATGGCAAATGATATTGCTATTAAGTAAAATCTATATTTACTAATCAAATAAAAAATATAACTGCAATTTAATGCCACATTACCAATGTTAGAATGAATGTTGAATTTTTAGTATAATTATTTTCATTTTATTAAATTTTAATTAGAATCATTTATACTTTTAAATCTTTTAAAATTTGGTATTAATTTGTACCTGGCAAATGATATTGCTATTAATTAAAATCTATATTTACTAATCAAATGGAAAATATAACTGCAATTTAATGCCTCATTGCCAATGTTAGAATCAATGTTGAATTTTTAGTATAATTATTTTCATTTTATTAAATTTTAATTAGAATAATTTATAGTTTTAAATCTTTTAAAATTTGGTATTAATTTGTACATGGCCAATGATATTGTCATTAAGTAAAATTTATATTTACTAATCAAATGGAAAATATAACTGCAATTTAATGCCTCATAACCAATGTTAGAATGAATGTTGAATTTTTAGTATAATTATTTTCATTTTATTAAATTTTAATTAGAATAATTTATAGTTTTAAATCTTTTAAAATTTGGTATTAATTGGTACATGGCAAATGATATTGCTATTAAGTAAAATCTATATTTACTAATCAAATAAAAAATATAACTGCAATTTAATGCCACATTACCAATGTTAGAATGAATGTTGAATTTTTAGTATAATTATTTTCATTTTATTAAATTTTAATTAGAATAATTTATAGTTTTAAATCTTTTAACATTTGGTATTAATTTGTATCTGGCAAATGATATTGCTATTAAGTAAAATCTATATTTACTAATCAAATGGAAAATATAACTGCAATTTAATGCCTCATTGCCAATGTTAGAATGAATGTTGAATATTTAGTATAATTATTTTCATTTTATTAAATTTTAATTAGAATAATTTATAGTTTTAAATCTTTCAAAATTTGGTATTAATTTGTACCTGGCAAATGATATTGCTATTAAGTAAAATCTATATTTAGTAATCAAATGGAAAATATAACTGCAATTTAATGCCTCATTGCCAATGTTAGAATGAATGTTGAATTTTTAGTATAATTATTTTCATTTTATTAAATTTTAATTAGAATAATTTATAGTTTGAAATCTTTTAAAATTTGGTATTAATTTGTACCTGGCAAATGATATTGCTATTAAGTAAAATCTATATTTACTTATCAAATGGAAAATATAACTGTAATTTAATGCCTCATTGCCAATGTTAGAATGAATGTTGAATTTTTAGTATAATTATTTTCATTTTATTAAATTTTAATTAGAATAATTTATAGTTTTAAATCTTTTAAAATTTGGTATTAATTTGTACCTGGCAAATGATATTGCTATTAAGTAAAAGCTATATTTACTAATCAAATGGAAAATATAACTGCAATTTAATGCCTCGTTACCAATGTTAGAATGAATGTTGAATTTTTAGTATAATTATTTTCATTTTATTAAATTTTAATTAGAATAATTTATAGTTTTAAATCTTTTAAAATTTGGTATTAATTTGTACATGGCAAATGATATTGCTATTAAGTAAAATCTATATTTACTAATCAAATGGAAAATATAACTGCAATTTAATGTATCTCCGCCAATGTTAGAATGAATGTTGAATTTTTAGTATAATTATTTTCATTTTATTAAATTTTAATTAGAATAATTTATAGTTTTAAATCTTTTAAAATTTGGTATTAATTTGTACCTGGCAAATGATATTGCTATTAATTAAAATCTATATTTACTAATCAAATGGAAAATATAACTGCAATTTAATGCCTCATTGCCAATGTTAGAATCAATGTTGAATTTTTAGTATAATTATTTTCATTTTATTAAATTTTAATTAGAATAATTTATAGTTTTAAATCTTTTAAAATTTGGTATTAATTTGTACATGGCAAATGATATTGTCATTAAGTAAAATCTATATTTACTAGTCAAATGGAAAATATAACTGCAATTTAATGCCTCATTGCCAATGTTAGAATGAATGTTGAATTTTTAGTATAATTATTTTCATTTTATTAAATTTTAATTAGAATAATTTATAGTTTTAAATCTTTCAAAATTTGGTATTAATTTGTACCTGGCAAATGATATTGCTATTAAGTAAAATCTATATTTAGTAATCAAATGGAAAATATAACTGCAATTTAATATCTCATTGCCAATGTTAGAATGAATGTTGAATTTTTAGTATAATTATTTTCATTTTATTAAATTTTAATTAGAATAATTTATAGTTTGAAATATTTTAAAATTTGGTATTAATTTGTACCTGGCAAATGATATTGCTATTAAGTAAAATCTATATTTACTAATCAAATGGAAAATATAACTGCAATTTAATGCCTCATTGCCAAGGTTAGAATGAATGTTGAATTTTTAGTATAATTATTTTCATTTTATTAAATTTTAATTAGAATAATTTATAGTTTTAAATCTTTTAAAATTTGGTATTAATTTGTACCTGGCAAATGATATTGCTATTAATTAAAATCTATATTTACTAATCAAATGGAAAATATAACTGCAATTTAATGCCTCATTGCCAATGTTAGAATCAATGTTGAATTTTTAGTATAATTATTTTCATTTTATTAAATTTTAATTAGAATAATTTATAGTTTTAAATCTTTTAAAATTTGGTATTAATTTGTACATGGCAAATGATATTGTCATTAAGTAAAATTTATATTTACTAATCAAATGGAAAATATAACTGCAATTTAATGCCTCATTACCAATGTTAGAATGAATGTTGAATTTTTAGTATAATTATTTTCATTTTATTAAATTTTAATTAGAATAATTTATAGTTTTAAATCTTTTAAAATTTTGTATTAATTGGTACATGGCAAATGATATTGCTATTAAGTAAAATCTATATTTACTAATCAAATGGAAAATATAACTGCAATTTAATGCCTCATTGCCAATGTTAGAATGAATGTTGAATTTTTAGTATAATTATTTTCATTTTATTAAATTTTAATTAGAATAATTTATAGTTTTAAATCTTTTAAAATTTGGTATTAATTTGTACCTGGCAAATGATATTGCTATTAAGTAAAATCTATATTTACTAATCAAATGGAAAATATAACTGCAATTTAATGCCTCATTGCTAATGTTAGAATGAATGTTGAATTTTTAGTATAATTATTTTCATTTTATTAAATTTTAATTAGAATAATTTATAGTTTTAAATCTTTTAAAATTTGGTATAAATTTGTACCTGGCAAATGATATTGCTATTAATTAAAATCTATATTGACTAATCCAATGGAAAATATACCTGCAATTTAATGCCTCATTGCCAATGTTAGAATGAATGTTGAATTTTTAGTATAATTATTTTCATTTTATTAAATTTTAATTAGAATAATTTATAGTTTTAAATCTTTTAAAATTTGGTATTAATTTGTACCTGGCAAATGATATTGCTATTAAGTAAAATCTATATTTACTAATCAAATGGAAAATATAACTGCAATTTAATGCCTCATTTCCAATGTTAGAATGAATGTTGAATTTTTAGTATAATTATTTTCATTTTATTAATTTTTAATTAGAATAATTTATAGTTTTAAATCTTTTAAAATTTGGTATTAATTTGTACCTGGCAAATGATATTGCTATTAAGTAAAATCTATATTTACTAACCAAATGGAAAATATAACTGCAATTTTATGCCTCATTGCCAATGTTAGAATGAATGTTGAATTTTTAGTATATATATTTTCATTTTATTAAATTTTAATTAGAATAATTTATAGTTTTAAATCTTTTAAAATTTGGTATTAATTTGTACCTGGCAAATGATATTGCTATTAAGTAAAATCTATATTTACTAATCAAATGGAAAATATAACTGCAATTTAATGCCTCATTGCCAATGTTAGAATGAATGTTGTATTTTTAGTATAATTATTTTCATTTTATTAAATTTTAATTAGAATAATTTATAGTTTTAAATCTTTTAAAATTTGGTATTAATTTGTACCTGGCAAATGTTATTGCTATTAAGTAAAATGTATATTTAGTAATCAAATGGAAAATATAACTGCAATTTAATGCCTCATTGCCAATGTTAGAATGAATGTTGAATTTTTAGTATAATTATTTTCATTTTATTAAATTTTAATTAGAATAATTTATAGTTTTAAATCTTTTAAAATTTGGTATTAATTTGTACCTGGCAAATGATATTGCTATAAAGTAAAATCTATATTTACTAATCAAATGGAAAATATAACTGCTATTTAATGCCTCATTGCCAAGGTTAGAATGAATGTTGAATTTTTAGTATAATTATTTTCATTTTATTAAATTTTAATTAGAATAATTTATAGTTTTAAATCTTTTAAAATTTGGTATTAATTTGTACCTGGCAAATGATATTGCTATTAAGTAAAATCTATATTTACTAATCAAATGGAAAATATAACTGCAATTTAATGCCTCATTGCCAATGTTAGAATGAATGTTGAATTTTTAGTATAATTATTTTCATTTTATTAAATTTTAATTAGAATAATTTATAGTTTTAAATCTTTTAAAATTTGGTATTAATTTGTACCTGGCAAATGATATTGCTATTAAGTAAAATCTATATTTACTAATCAAATGGAAAATATAACAGCAATTTATTCCCTCATTGCCAAGGTTAGAATGAATGTTGAATTTTTAGTATAATTATTTTCATTTTATTAAATTTTAATTAGAATAATTTATAGTTTCAAATCTTTTAAAATTTGGTATTAATTTGTACCTGGCAAATGATATTGCTATTAAGTAAAATCTATATTTACTAATCAAATGGAAAATATAACTGCAATTTAATGCCTCATTGCTAATGTTAGAATGAATGTTGAATTTTTAGTATAATTATTTTCATTTTATTAAATTTTAATTAGAATAATTTATAGTTTTAAATCTTTTAAAATTTGGTATAAATTTGTACCTGGCAAATGATATTGCTATTAATTAAAATCTATATTTACTAATCCAATGGAAAATATAACTGCAATTTAATGCCTCATTGCCAATGTTAGAATGAATGTTGAATTTTTAGTATAATTATTTTCATTTTATTAAATTTTAATTAGAATAATTTATAGTTTTAAATCTTTTAAAATTTGGTATTAATTTGTACCTGGCAAATGATATTGCTATTAAGTAAAATCTATATTTACTAATCAAATGGAAAATATAACTGCAATTTAATGCCTCATTTCCAATGTTAGAATGAATGTTGAATTTTTAGTATAATTATTTTCATTTTATTAAATTTTAATTAGAATAATTTATAGTTTTAAATCTTTTAAAATTTGGTATTAATTTGTACCTGGCAAATGATATTGCTATTAAGTAAAATCTATATTTACTAATCAAATGGAAAATATAACTGCAATTTAATGCCTCATTACCAATGTTAGAATGAATGTTGAATTTTTAGTATAATTATTTTCATTTTATTAAATTTTAATTATAATAATTTATAGTTTTAAATCTTTTAAAATTTGGTATTAATTTGTACCTGGCAAATGATATTGCTATTAAGTAAAATCTATATTTACTAATCAAATGGAAAATATAACTGCAATTTAATGCCTCATTGATAATGTTAGAATGAATGTTGAATTTTTAGTATAATTATTTTCATTTTATTAAATTTTAATTAGAATAATTTATAGTTTTAAATCTTTTAAAATTTGGTATTAATTTGTACCTGGCAAATGATATTGCTATTAATTAAAATCTATATTTACTAATCCAATGGAAAATATAACTGCAATTTAATGCCTCATTGCCAATGTTAGAATGAATGTTGAATTTTTAGTATAATTATTTTCATTTTATTAAATTTTAATTAGAATAATTTATAGTTTTAAATCTTTTAAAATTTGGTATTAATTTGTACCTGGCAAATGATATTGCTATTAAGTAAAATCTATATTTAGTAATCAAATGGAAAATATAACTGCAATTTAATGCCTCATTACCAATGTTAGAATGAATGTTGAATTCTTAGTATAATTATTTTCATTTTATTAAATTTTAATTAGAATAATTTATAGTTTTAAATCTTTTAAAATTTGGTATTAATTTGTACCTGGCAAATGATATTGCTATTAAGTAAAATCTATATTTACTAATCAAATGGAAAATATAACTGCAATTTAATGCCTCATTGCCAATGTTAGAATGAATGTTGAATTTTTAGTATAATTATTTTCATTTTATTAAATTTTAATTATAATAATTTATAGTTTTAAATCTTTGAAAATTTGGTATTAATTTGTACCTGGCAAATGATATTGCTATTAAGTAAAATCTATATTTACTAATCAAATGGAAAATATAACTGCAATTTAATGCCTCATTGCTAATGTTAGAATGAATGTTGAATTTTTAGTATAATTATTTTCATTTTATTAAATTTTAATTAGAATAATTTATAGTTTTAAATCTTTTAAAATTTGGTATTAATTTGTACCTGGCAAATGATATTGCTATTAATTAAAATCTATATTTACTAATCCAATGGAAAATATAACTGCAATTTAATGCCTCATTGCCAATGTTAGAATGAATGTTGAATTTTTAGTATAATTATTTTCATTTTATTAAATTTTAATTAGAATAATTTATAGTTTTAAATCTTTTAAAATTTGGTATTAATTTGTACCTGGCAAATGATATTGCTATTAAGTAAAATCTATATTTAGAAATCAAATGGAAAATATAACTGCAATTTAATGCCTAATTGCCAATGTTAGAATGAATGTTGAATTTTTAGTATAATTATTTCATTTTATTAAATTTTAATTAGAATAATTTATAGTTTTAAATCTTTTAAAATTTGGTATTAATTTGTACCTGGCAAATGATATTGCTATTAAGTAAAATCTATATTTACTAATCAAATGGAAAATATAAATGCAATTTAATGCCTCATTTCCAATGTTAGAATGAATGTTGAATTTTTAGTATAATTATTTTCATTTTATTAAATTTTAATTAGAATAATTTATAGTTTTAAATCTTTTAAAATTTGGTATTAATTTGTACCTGGCAAATGATATTGCTATTAAGTAAAATCTATATTTACTAATCAAATGGAAAATATAACTGCAATTTAATGCCTCATTACCAATGTTAGAATGAATGTTGAATTTTTAGTATAATTATTTTCATTTTATTTAATTTTAATTAGAATAATTTATAGTTTTAAATCTTTTAAAATTTGGTATTAATTTGTACCTGGCAAATGATATTGCTATTAAGTAAAATCTATATTTACTAATCAAATGGAAAATATAACTGCAATTTAATGCCTCATTGCCAATGTTAGAATGAATGTTGAATTTTTAGTATAATTATTTTCATTTTATTAAATTTTAATTAGAATAATTTATAGTTTTAAATCTTTTAAAATTTGGTATTAATTTGTTCCTGGCAAATGATATTGCTATTAAGTAAAATCTATATTTACTAATCAAATGGAAAATATAACTGCAATTTAATGCCTCATTGATAATGTTAGAATGAATGTTGAATTTTTAGTATAATTATTTTCATTTTATTAAATTTTAATTAGAATAATTTATAGTTTTAAATCTTTTAAAATTTGGTATTAATTTGTACCTGGCAAATGATATTGCTATTAATTAAAATCTATATTTACTGATCCAATGCAAAATATAACTGCAATTTAATGCCTCATTGCCAATGTTAGAATGAATGTTGAATTTTTAGTATAATTATTTTCATTTTATTAAATTTTAATTAGAATAATTTATAGTTTTAAATCTTTTAAAATTTGGTATTAATTTGTACCTGGCAAATGATATTGCTATTAAGTAAAATCTATATTTAGTAATCAAATGGAAAATATAACTGCAATTTAATGCCTCATTACCAATGTTAGAATGAATGTTGAATTCTTAGTATAATTATTTTCATTTTATTAAATTTTAATTAGAATAATTTATAGTTTTAAATCTTTTAAAATTTGGTATTAATTTGTACCTGGCAAATGATATTGCTATTAAGTAAAATCTATATTTACTAATCAAATGGAAAATATAACTGCAATTTAATGCCTCATTGCCAATGTTAGAATGAATGTTGAATTTTTAGTATAATTATTTTCATTTTATTAAATTTTAATTATAATAATTTATAGTTTTAAATCTTTTAAAATTTGGTATTAATTTGTACCTGGCAAATGATATTGCTATTAAGTAAAATCTATATTTACTAATCAAATGGAAAATATAACTGCAATTTAATGCCTCATTTCCAATGTTAGAATGAATGTTGAATTTTTAGTATAATTATTTTCATTTTATTAAATTTTAATTAGAATAATTTATAGTTTTAAATCTTTTAAAATTTGGTATTAATTTGTACCTGGCAAATGATATTGCTATTAAGTAAAATCTATATTTAGTAATCAAATGGAAAATATAACTGCAATTTAATGCCTCATTACCAATGTTAGAATGAATGTTGAATTTTTAGTATAATTATTTTCATTTTATTAAATTTTAATTAGAATAATTTATAGTTTTAAATCTTTTCAAATTTGGTATTAATTTGTACCTGGCAAATGATATAGCTATTAAGTTAAATCTATATTTACTAATCAAATGGAAAATATAACTGCAATTTAATGCCTCATTTCCAATGTTAGAATGAATGTTGAATTTTTAGTATAATTATTTTCATTTTATTAAATTTTAATTAGAATAATTTATAGTTTTAAATCTTTTAAAATTTGGTATTAATTTCTACCTGGCAAATGATATTGCTATTAAGTAAAATCTATATTTACTAACCAAATGGAAAATATAACTGCAATTTTATGCCTCATTGCCAATGTTAGAATGAATGTTGAATTTTTAGTATATATATTTTCATTTTATTAAATTTTAATTAGAATAATTTATAGTTTTAAATCTTTTAAAATTTGGTATTAATTTGTACCTGGCAAATGATATTGCTATTAAGTTAAATCTATATTTACTAATCAAATGGAAAATTTAACTGCAATTTAATGCCTCATTGCCAATGTTAGAATGAATGTTGAATTTTTAGTATAATTATTTTCATTTTATTAAATTTTAATTAGAATAATTTATAGTTTTAAATATTTTAAAATTTGGTATTAATTTGTACCTGGCAAATGATATTGCTATTAAGTAAAATCTATATTTACTAATCAAATGGAAAATATAACTGCAATTTAATGCCTCATTGCCAATGTTAGAATGAATGTTGAATTTTTAGTATAATTATTTTCATTTTATTAAATTTTAATTAGAATAATTTATAGTTTTAAATCTTTTAAAATTTGGTATTAATTTGTACCTGGCAAATGTTATTGCTATTAAGTAAAATGTATATTTAGTAATCAAATGGAAAATATAACTGCAATTTAATGCCTCATTGCCAATGTTAGAATGAATGTTGAATTTTTAGTATAATTATTTTCATTTTATTAAATTTTAATTAGAATAATTTATAGTTTTAAATCTTTTAAAATTTGGTATTAATTTGTACCTGGCAAATGATATTGCTATTAAGTAAAATCTATATTTACTAATCAAATGGAAAATATAACTGCTATTTAATGCCTCATTGCCAAGGTTAGAATGAATGTTGAATTTTTAGTATAATTATTTTCATTTTATTAAATTTTAATTAGAATAATTTATAGTTTTAAATCTTTTAAAATTTGGTATTAATTTGTACCTGGCAAATGATATTGCTATTAAGTAAAATCTATATTTACTAATCAAATGGAAAATATAACTGCAATTTAATGCCTCATTACAAATGTTAGAATGAATGTTGAATTTTTAGTATAATTATTTTCATTTTATTAAATTTTAATTAGAATAATTTATAGTTTTAAATCTTTTAAAATTTGGTATTAATTTGTACCTGGCAAATGATATTGCTATTAAGTAAAATCTATATTTACTAATCAAATGGAAAATATAACTGCAATTTAATGCCTCATTGCCAATGTTAGAATGAATGTTGAATTTTTAGTATAATTATTTTCATTTTATTAAATTTTAATTAGAATAATTTATAGTTTTAAATCTTTTAAAATTTGGTATTAATTTGTACCTGGCAAATGATATTGCTATTAAGTAAAATCTATATTTACTAATCAAATGGAAAATATAACTGCAATTTAATGCCTCATTGATAATGTTAGAATGAATGTTGAATTTTTAGCATAATTATTTTCATTTTATTAAATTTTAATTAGAATAATTTATAGTTTTAAATCTTTTAAAATTTGGTATTAATTTGTACGTGGCAAATGATATTGCTATTAATTAAAATCTATATTTACTAATCCAATGGAAAATATAACTGCAATTTAATGCCTCATTGCCAATGTTAGAATGAATGTTGAATTTTTAGTATAATTATTTTCATTTTATTAAATTTTAATTAGAATAATTTATAGTTTTAAATCTTTTAAAATTTGGTATTAATTTGTACCTGGCAAATGATATTGCTATTAAGTAAAATCTATATTTAGTAATCAAATGGAAAATATAACTGCAATTTAATGCCTCATTACCAATGTTAGAATGAATGTTGAATTCTTAGTATAATTATTTTCATTTTATTAAATTTTAATTATAATAATTTATAGTTTTAAATCTTTTAAAATTTGGTATTAATTTGTACCTGGCAAATGATATTGCTATTAAGTAAAATCTATAATTACTAATCAAATGGAAAATATAACTGCAATTTAATGCCTCATTGCCAATGTTAGAATGAATGTTGAATTTTTAGTATAATTATTTTCATTTTATTAAATTTTAATTAGAATAATTTATAGTTTTAAATCTTTTAAAATTTGGTATTAATTTGTACCTGGCAAATGATATTGCTATTAATTAAAATCTATATTTACTAATCCAATGGAAAATATAACTGCAATTTAATGCCTCATTGCCAATGATAGAATGAATGTTGAATTTTTAGTATAATTATTTTCATTTTATTAAATTTTAATTAGAATAATTTATAGTTTTAAATCTTTTAAAATTTGGTATTAATTTGTACCTGGCAAATGATATTGCTATTAAGTAAAATCTATATTTAGAAATCAAATGGAAAATATAACTGCAATTTAATGCCTCATTACCAATGTTAGAATGAATGTTGAATTTTTAGTATAATTATTTTCATTTTATTAAATTTTAATTAGAATAATTTATAGTTTTAAATCTTTTAAAATTTGGTATTAATTTGAACCTGGCAAATGATATTGCTATTAAGTAAAATCTATATTTACTAATCAAATGGAAAATATAACTGTAATTTAATGCCTCATTGCCAATGTTAGAATGAATGTTGAATTTTTAGTATAATTATTTTCATTTTATTAAATTTTAATTAGAATAATTTATAGTTTTAAATCTTTTAAAATTTGGTATTAATTTGTACCTGGCAAATGATATTGCTATTAATTAAAATCTATATTTACTAATCCAATGGAAAATATAACTGCAATTTAATGCCTCATTGCCAATGTTAGAATGAATGTTGAATTTTTAGTATAATTATTTTCATTTTAATAAATTTTAATTATAATAATTTATAGTTTTAAATCTTTTAAAATTTGGTATTAATTTGTACCTGGCAAATGATATTGCTATTAAGTAAAATCTATATTTACTAATCAAATGGAAAATATAACTGCAATTTAATGCCTCATTGCTAATGTTAGAATCAATGTGGAATTTTTAGTATAATTATTTTCATTTTATTAAATTTTAATTAGAATAATTTATAGTTTTAAATCTTTTAAAATTTGGTATTAATTTGTACCTGGCAAATGATATTGCTATTAAGTAAAATCCATATTTACTAATCAAATGGAAAATATAACTGCTATTTAATGCCTCATTGCCAAGGTTAGAATGAATGTTGAATTTTTAGTATAATTATTTTCATTTTATTAAATTTTAATTAGAATAATTTATAGTTTTAAATCTTTTAAAATTTGGTATTAATTTGTACCTGGCAAATGATATTGCTATTAAGTAAAATCTATATTTACTAATCAAATGGAAAATATAACTGCAATTTAATGCCTCATTACCAATGTTAGAATGAATGTTGAATTTTTAGTATAATTATTTTCATATTATTAAATTTTAATTAGAATAATTTATAGTTTTAAATCTTTTAAAATTTGGTATTAATTTGTACCTGGCAAATGATATTGCTATTAAGTAAAATCTATATTTACTAATCAAATGGAAAATATAACTGCAATTTAATGCCTCATTGCCAATGTTAGAATGAATGTTGAATTTTTAGTATAATTATTTTCATTTTATTAAATTTTAATTATAATAATTTATAGTTTTAAATCTTTTAAAATTTGGTATTAATTTGTACCTGGCAAATGATATTGCTATTAAGTAAAATCTATATTTACTAATCAAATGGAAAATATAACTGCAATTTAATGCCTCATTGATAATGTTAGAATGAATGTTGAATTTTTAGCATAATTATTTTCATTTTATTAAATTTTAATTAGAATAATTTATAGTTTTAAATCTTTTAAAATTTGGTATTAATTTGTACCTGGCAAATGATATTGCTATTAATTAAAATCTATATTTACTAATCCAATGGAAAATATAACTGCAATTTAATGCCTCATTGCCAATGTTAGAATGAATATTGAATTTTTAGTATAATTATTTTCATTTTATTAAATTTTAATTAGAATAATTTATAGTTTTAAATCTTTTAAAATTTGGTATTAATTTGTACCTGGCAAATGATATTGCTATTAAGTAAAATCTATATTTAGTAATCAAATGGAAAATATAACTGCAATTTAATGCCTCATTACCAATGTTAGAATGAATGTTGAATTCTTAGTATAATTATTTTCATTTTATTAAATTTTAATTAGAATAATTTATAGTTTTAAATCTTTTAAAATTTGGTATTAATTTGTACCTGGCAAATGATATTGCTATTAAGTAAAATCTATATTTACTAATCAAATGGAAAATATAACTGCAATTTAATGCCTCATTGCCAATGTTAGAATGAATGTTGAATTTTTAGTATAATTATTTTCATTTTATTAAGTTTTAATTATAATAATTTATAGTTTTAAATCTTTTAAAATTTGGTATTAATTTGTACCTGGCAAATGATATTGCTATTAAGTAAAATCTATATTTACTAATCAAATGGAAAATATAACTGCAATTTAATGCCTCATTGCTAAAGTTAGAATGAATGTTGAATTTTTAGTATAATTATTTTCATTTTATTAAATTTTAATTAGAATAATTTATAGTTTTAAATCTTTTAAAATTTGGTATTAATTTGTACCTGGCAAATGATATTGCTATTAATTAAAATCTATATTTACTAATCCAATGGAAAATATAACTGCAATTTAATGCCTCATTGCCAATGTTAGAATGAATGTTGAATTTTTAGTATAATTATTTTCATTTTATTAAATTTTAATTAGAATAATTTATAGTTTTAAATCTTTTAAAATTTGGTATTAATTTGTACCTGGCAAATGATATTGCTATTAATTAAAATCTATATTTACTAATCAAATGGAAAATATAACTGCAATTTAATGCCTAATTGCCAATGTTAGAATGAATGTTGAATTTTTAGTATAATTATTTCATTTTATTAAATTTTAATTAGAATAATTTATAGTTTTAAATCTTTTAAAATTTGGTATTAATTTGTACCTGGCAAATGATATTGCTATTAAGTAAAATCTATATTTACTAATCAAATGGAAAATATAACTGCAATTTAATGCCTCATTTGCAATGTTAGAATGAATGTTGAATTTTTAGTATAATTATTTTCATTTTATTAAATTTTAATTAGAATAATTTATAGTTTTAAATCTTTTAAAATTTGGTATTAATTTGTACCTGGCAAATGATATTGCTATTAAGTAAAATCTATATTTACTAACCAAATGGAAAATATAACTGCAATTTTATGCCTCATTGCCAATGTTAGAATGAATGTTGAATTTTTAGTATATATATTTTCATTTTATTAAATTTTAATTAGAATAATTTATAGTTTTAAATCTTTTAAAATTTGGTATGAATTTGTACCTGGCAAATGATATTGCTATTAAGTCAAATCTATATTTACTAATCAAATGGAAAATTTAACTGCAATTTAATGCCTCATTGCCAATGTTAGAATGAATGTTGTATTTTTAGTATAATTATTTTCATTTTATTAAATTTTAATTAGAATAATTTATAGTTTTAAATCTTTTAAAATTTGGTATTAATTTGTACCTGGCAAATGATATTGCTATTAAGTAAAATCTATATTTACTAATCAAATGGAAAATATAACTGCAATGTAATGCCTCATTGCCAATGTTAGAATGAATGTTGAATTTTTAGTATAATTATTTTCATTTTATTAAATTTTAATTAGAATAATTTATAGTTTTAAATCTTTTAAAATTTGGTATTAATTTGTACCTGGCAAATGTTATTGCTATTAAGTAAAATGTATATTTAGTAATCAAATGGAAAATATAACTGCAATTTAATGCCTCATTGCCAATGTTAGAATGAATGTTGAATTTTTAGTATAATTATTTTCATTTTATTAAATTTTAATTAGAATAATTTATAGTTTTAAATCTTTTAAAATTTGGTATTAATTTGTACCTGGCAAATGATATTGCTATTAAGTAAAATCTATATTTACTAATCAAATGGAAAATATAACTGCTATTTAATGCCTCATTGCCAATGTTAGAATGAATGTTGAATTTTTAGTATAATTATTTTCATTTTATTAAATTTTAATTAGAATAATTTATAGTTTTAAATCTTTTAAAATTTGGTATTAATTTGTACCTGGCAAATGATATTGCTATTAAGTAAAATCTATATTTACTAATCAAATGGAAAATATAACTGCAATTTAATGCCTCATTACCAATGTTAGAATGAATGTTGAATTTTTAGTATAATTATTTTCATTTTATTAAATTTTAATTAGAATAATTTATAGTTTTAAATCTTTTAAAATTTGGTATTAATTTGTACCTGGCAAATGATATTGCTATTAAGTAAAATCTATATTTACTAATCAAATGGAAAATATAACTGCAATTTAATGCCTCATTGCCAATGTTAGAATGAATGTTGAATTTTTAGTATAATTATTTTCATTTTATTAAATTTTAATTATAATAATTTATAGTTTTAAATCTTTTAAAATTTGGTATTATTTTGTACCTGGCAAATGATATTGCTATTAAGTAAAATCTATATTTACTAATCAAATGGAAAATATAATTGCAATTTAATGCCTCATTGCTAATGTTACAATGAATGTTGAATTTTTAGTATAATTATTTTCATTTTATTAAATTTTAATTAGAATAATTTATAGTTTTAAATCTTTTAAAATTTGGTATTAATTTGTACCTGGCAAATGATATTGCTATTAATTAAAATCTATATTTACTAATCCAATGGAAAATATAACTGCAATTTAATGCCTCATTGCCAATGTTAGAATGAATGTTGAATTTTTAGTATAATTATTTTCATTTTATTAAATTTTAATTAGAATAATTTATAGTTTTAAATCTTTTAAAATTTGGTATTAATTTGTACCTGGCAAATGATATTGCTATTAAGTAAAATCTATATTTACTAATCAAATGGAAAATATAACTGCAATTTAATGCCTCATTGCTAATGTTAGAATGAATGTTGAATTTTTAGTATAATTATTTTCATTTTATTAAATTTTAATTAGAATAATTTATAGTTTTAAATCTTTTAAAATTTGGTATGAATTTGTACCTGGCAAATGATATTGCTATTAAGTCAAATCTATATTTACTAATCAAATGGAAAATTTAACTGCAATTTAATGCCTCATTGCCAATGTTAGAATGAATGTTGTATTTTTAGTATAATTATTTTCATTTTATTAAATTTTAATTAGAATAATTTATAGTTTTAAATCTTTTAAAATTTGGTATTAATTTGTACCTGGCAAATGATATTGCTATTAAGTAAAATCTATATTTACTAATCAAATGGAAAATATAACTGCAATTTAATGCCTCATTGCCAATGTTAGAATGAATGTTGAATTTTTAGTATAATTATTTTCATTTTATTAAATTTTAATTAGAATAATTTATAGTTTTAAATCTTTTAAAATTTGGTATTAATTTGTACCTGGCAAATGATATTGCTATTAAGTAAAATCTATATTTACTAATCAAATGGAAAATATAACTGCAATTTAATGCCTCATTACCAATGTTAGAATGAATGTTGAATTTTTAGTATAATTATTTTCATTTTATTAAATTTTAATTAGAATAATTTATAGTTTTAAATCTTTTAAAATTTGGTATTAATTTGTACCTGGCAAATGATATTGCTATTAAGTAAAATCTATATTTACTAATCAAATGGAAAATATAACTGCAATTTAATGCCTCATTGCCAATGTTAGAATGAATGTTGAATTTTTAGTATAATTATTTTCATTTTATTAAATTTTAATTATAATAATTTATAGTTTTAAATCTTTTAAAATTTGGTATTATTTTGTACCTGGCAAATGATATTGCTATTAAGTAAAATCTATATTTACTAATCAAATGGAAAATATAATTGCAATTTAATGCCTCATTGCTAATGTTACAATGAATGTTGAATTTTTAGTATAATTATTTTCATTTTATTAAATTTTAATTAGAATAATTTATAGTTTTAAATCTTTTAAAATTTGGTATTAATTTGTACCTGGCAAATGATATTGCTATTAATTAAAATCTATATTTACTAATCCAATGGAAAATATAACTGCAATTTAATGCCTCATTGCCAATGTTAGAATGAATGTTGAATTTTTAGTATAATTATTTTCATTTTATTAAATTTTAATTAGAATAATTTATAGTTTTAAATCTTTTAAAATTTGGTATTAATTTGTACCTGGCAAATGATATTGCTATTAAGTAAAATCTATATTTACTAATCAAATGGAAAATATAACTGCAATTTAATGCCTCATTGCTAATGTTAGAATGAATGTTGAATTTTTAGTATAATTATTTTCATTTTATTAAATTTTAATTAGAATAATTTATAGTTTTAAATCTTTTAAAATTTGGTATGAATTTGTACCTGGCAAATGATATTGCTATTAAGTCAAATCTATATTTACTAATCAAATGGAAAATTTAACTGCAATTTAATGCCTCATTGCCAATGTTAGAATGAATGTTGTATTTTTAGTATAATTATTTTCATTTTATTAAATTTTAATTAGAATAATTTATAGTTTTAAATCTTTTAAAATTTGGTATTAATTTGTACCTGGCAAATGATATTGCTATTAAGTAAAATCTATATTTACTAATCAAATGGAAAATATAACTGCAATTTAATGCCTCATTGCCAATGTTAGAATGAATGTTGAATTTTTAGTATAATTATTTTCATTTTATTAAATTTTAATTAGAATAATTTATAGTTTTAAATCTTTTAAAATTTGGTATTAATTTGTACCTGGCAAATGATATTGCTATTAAGTAAAATCTATATTTACTAATCAAATGGAAAATATAACTGCTATTTAATGCCTCATTGCCAATGTTAGAATGAATGTTGAATTTTTAGTATAATTATTTTCATTTTATTAAATTTTAATTAGAATAATTTATAGTTTTAAATCTTTTAAAATTTGGTATTAATTTGTACCTGGCAAATGTTATTGCTATTAAGTAAAATGTATATTTAGTAATCAAATGGAAAATATAACTGCAATTTAATGCCTCATTACCAATGTTAGAATGAATGTTGAATTTTTAGTATAATTATTTTCATTTTATTAAATTTTAATTAGAATAATTTATAGTTTTAAATCTTTTAAAATTTGGTATTAATTTGTACCTGGCAAATGATATTGCTATTAAGTAAAATCTATATTTACTAATCAAATGGAAAATATAACTGCAATTTAATGCCTCATTGCCAATGTTAGAATGAATGTTGAATTTTTAGTATAATTATTTTCATTTTATTAAATTTTAATTATAATAATTTATAGTTTTAAATCTTTTAAAATTTGGTATTATTTTGTACCTGGCAAATGATATTGCTATTAAGTAAAATCTATATTTACTAATCAAATGGAAAATATAATTGCAATTTAATGCCTCATTGCTAATGTTACAATGAATGTTGAATTTTTAGTATAATTATTTTCATTTTATTAAATTTTAATTAGAATAATTTATAGTTTTAAATCTTTTAAAATTTGGTATTAATTTGTACCTGGCAAATGATATTGCTATTAATTAAAATCTATATTTACTAATCCAATGGAAAATATAACTGCAATTTAATGCCTCATTGCCAATGTTAGAATGAATGTTGAATTTTTAGTATAATTATTTTCATTTTATTAAATTTTAATTAGAATAATTTATAGTTTTAAATCTTTTAAAATTTGGTATTAATTTGTACCTGGCAAATGATATTGCTATTAAGTAAAATCTATATTTACTAATCAAATGGAAAATATAACTGCAATTTAATGCCTCATTGCTAATGTTAGAATGAATGTTGAATTTTTAGTATAATTATTTTCATTTTATTAAATTTTAATTAGAATAATTTATAGTTTTAAATCTTTTAAAATTTGGTATGAATTTGTACCTGGCAAATGATATTGCTATTAAGTCAAATCTATATTTACTAATCAAATGGAAAATTTAACTGCAATTTAATGCCTCATTGCCAATGTTAGAATGAATGTTGTATTTTTAGTATAATTATTTTCATTTTATTAAATTTTAATTAGAATAATTTATAGTTTTAAATCTTTTAAAATTTGGTATTAATTTGTACCTGGCAAATGATATTGCTATTAAGTAAAATCTATATTTACTAATCAAATGGAAAATATAACTGCTATTTAATGCCTCATTGCCAATGTTAGAATGAATGTTGAATTTTTAGTATAATTATTTTCATTTTATTAAATTTTAATTAGAATAATTTATAGTTTTAAATCTTTTAAAATTTGGTATTAATTTGTACCTGGCAAATGATATTGCTATTAAGTAAAATCTATATTTACTAATCAAATGGAAAATATAACTGCAATTTAATGCCTCATTACCAATGTTAGAATGAATGTTGAATTTTTAGTATAATTATTTTCATTTTATTAAATTTTAATTAGAATAATTTATAGTTTTAAATCTTTTAAAATTTGGTATTAATTTGTACCTGGCAAATGATATTGCTATTAAGTAAAATCTATATTTACTAATCAAATGGAAAATATAACTGCAATTTAATGCCTCATTGCCAATGTTAGAATGAATGTTGAATTTTTAGTATAATTATTTTCATTTTATTAAATTTTAATTATAATAATTTATAGTTTTAAATCTTTTAAAATTTGGTATTATTTTGTACCTGGCAAATGATATTGCTATTAAGTAAAATCTATATTTACTAATCAAATGGAAAATATAACTGCAATTTAATGCCTCATTACCAATGTTAGAATGAATGTTGAATTTTTAGTATAATTATTTTCATTTTATTAAATTTTAATTAGAATAATTTATAGTTTTAAATCTTTTAAAATTTGGTATTAATTTGTACCTGGCAAATGATATTGCTATTAAGTAAAATCTATATTTACTAATCAAATGGAAAATATAACTGCAATTTAATGCCTCATTGCCAATGTTAGAATGAATGTTGAATTTTTAGTATAATTATTTTCATTTTATTAAATTTTAATTATAATAATTTATAGTTTTAAATCTTTTAAAATTTGGTATTATTTTGTACCTGGCAAATGATATTGCTATTAAGTAAAATCTATATTTACTAATCAAATGGAAAATATAATTGCAATTTAATGCCTCATTGCTAATGTTACAATGAATGTTGAATTTTTAGTATAATTATTTTCATTTTATTAAATTTTAATTAGAATAATTTATAGTTTTAAATCTTTTAAAATTTGGTATTAATTTGTACCTGGCAAATGATATTGCTATTAATTAAAATCTATATTTACTAATCCAATGGAAAATATAACTGCAATTTAATGCCTCATTGCCAATGTTAGAATGAATGTTGAATTTTTAGTATAATTATTTTCATTTTATTAAATTTTAATTAGAATAATTTATAGTTTTAAATCTTTTAAAATTTGGTATTAATTTGTACCTGGCAAATGATATTGCTATTAAGTAAAATCTATATTTACTAATCAAATGGAAAATATAACTGCAATTTAATGCCTCATTGCTAATGTTAGAATGAATGTTGAATTTTTAGTATAATTATTTTCATTTTATTAAATTTTAATTAGAATAATTTATAGTTTTAAATCTTTTAAAATTTGGTATGAATTTGTACCTGGCAAATGATATTGCTATTAAGTCAAATCTATATTTACTAATCAAATGGAAAATTTAACTGCAATTTAATGCCTCATTGCCAATGTTAGAATGAATGTTGTATTTTTAGTATAATTATTTTCATTTTATTAAATTTTAATTAGAATAATTTATAGTTTTAAATCTTTTAAAATTTGGTATTAATTTGTACCTGGCAAATGATATTGCTATTAAGTAAAATCTATATTTACTAATCAAATGGAAAATATAACTGCTATTTAATGCCTCATTGCCAATGTTAGAATGAATGTTGAATTTTTAGTATAATTATTTTCATTTTATTAAATTTTAATTAGAATAATTTATAGTTTTAAATCTTTTAAAATTTGGTATTAATTTGTACCTGGCAAATGATATTGCTATTAAGTAAAATCTATATTTACTAATCAAATGGAAAATATAACTGCAATTTAATGCCTCATTACCAATGTTAGAATGAATGTTGAATTTTTAGTATAATTATTTTCATTTTATTAAATTTTAATTAGAATAATTTATAGTTTTAAATCTTTTAAAATTTGGTATTAATTTGTACCTGGCAAATGATATTGCTATTAAGTAAAATCTATATTTACTAATCAAATGGAAAATATAACTGCAATTTAATGCCTCATTGCCAATGTTAGAATGAATGTTGAATTTTTAGTATAATTATTTTCATTTTATTAAATTTTAATTATAATAATTTATAGTTTTAAATCTTTTAAAATTTGGTATTATTTTGTACCTGGCAAATGATATTGCTATTAAGTAAAATCTATATTTACTAATCAAATGGAAAATATAATTGCAATTTAATGCCTCATTGCTAATGTTACAATGAATGTTGAATTTTTAGTATAATTATTTTCATTTTATTAAATTTTAATTAGAATAATTTATAGTTTTAAATCTTTTAAAATTTGGTATTAATTTGTACCTGGCAAATGATATTGCTATTAATTAAAATCTATATTTACTAATCCAATGGAAAATATAACTGCAATTTAATGCCTCATTGCCAATGTTAGAATGAATGTTGAATTTTTAGTATAATTATTTTCATTTTATTAAATTTTAATTAGAATAATTTATAGTTTTAAATCTTTTAAAATTTGGTATTAATTTGTACCTGGCAAATGATATTGCTATTAAGTAAAATCTATATTTAGTAATCAAATGGAAAATATAACTGCAATTTAATGCCTCATTACCAATGATACAATGAATGTTGAATTCTTAGTATAATTATTTTCATTTTATTAAATTTTAATTATAATAATTTATAGTTTTAAATCTTTTAAAATTTGGTATTAATTTGTACCTGGCAAATGATATTGCTATTAAGTAAAATCTATATTTACCAATCAAATGGAAAATATAACTGCAATTTAATGCCTCATTGCTAAAGTTAGAATGAATGTTGAATTTTTAGTATAATTATTTTCATTTTATTAAATTTTAATTAGAATAATTTATAGTTTTAAATCTTTTAAAATTTGGTATTAATTTGTACCTGGCAAATGATATTGCTATTAATTAAAATCTATATTTACTAATCCAATGGAAAATATAACTGCAATTTAATGCCTCATTGCCAATGTTAGAATGAATGTTGAATTTTTAGTATAATTATTTTCATTTTATTAAATTTTAATTAGAATAATTTATAGTTTTAAATCTTTTAAAATTTGGTATTAATTTGTACCTGGCAAATGATATTGCTATTAAGTAAAATCTATATTTAGAAATCAAATGGAAAATATAACTGCAATTTAATGCCTAATTGCCAATGTTAGAATGAATGTTGAATTTTTAGTATAATTATTTCATTTTATTAAATTTTAATTAGAATAATTTATACTTTTAAATCTTTTAAAATTTGGTATTAATTTGTACCTGGCAAATGATATTGCTATTAAGTAAAATCTATATTTACTAATCAAATAGAAAATATAACTGCAATTTAATGCCTCATTTCCAATGTTAGAATGAATGTTGAATTTTTAGTATAATTATTTTCATTTTATTAAATTTTAATTAGAATAATGTATAGTTTTAAATCTTTTAAAATTTGGTATTAATTTGTACCTGGCAAATGATATTGCTATTAAGTAAAATCTATATGTAGTAATCAAATGGAAAATATAACTGCAATTTAAGGCCTCATTACCAATGTTAGAATGAATGTTGAATTTTTAGTATAATTATTTTCATTTTATTAAATTTTAATTAGAATAATTTATAGTTTTAAATCTTTTAAAATTTGGTATTAATTTGTACCTGGCAAATGATATTGCTATTAAGTAAAATCTATATTTACTAATCAAATGGAAAATATAACTGCAATTTAATGCCTCATTGCCAATGTTAGAATGAATGTTGAATTTTTAGTATAATTATTTTCATTTTATTAAATTTTAATTAGAATAATTTATAGTTTTAAATCTTTTAAAATTTGGTATTAATTTGTACCTGGCAAATGATATTGCTATTAACTAAAATCTATATTTAGTAATCAAATGGAAAATATAACTGCAATTTAATGCCTCATTACCAATGTTAGAATGAATGTTGAATTTTTAGTATAATTATTTTCATTTTATTAAATTTTAATTAGAATAATTTATAGTTTTAAATCTTTTAAAATTTGGTATTAATTTGTACCTGGCAAATGATATTGCTATTAAGTAAAATCTATATTTACTAATCAAATGGAAAATATAACTGCAATTTAATGCCTCATTTCCAATGTTAGAATGAATGTTGAATTTTTAGTATAATTATTTTCATTTTATTAAATTTTAATTAGAATAATTTATAGTTTTAAATCTTTTAAAATTTGGTATTAATTTGTACCTGGCAAATGATATTGCTATTAAGTAAAATCTATATTTACTAACCAAGTGGAAAATATAACTGCAATTTTATGCCTCATTGCCAATGTTAGAATGAATGTTGAATTTTTAGTATATATATTTTCATTTTATTAAATTTTAATTAGAATAATTTATAGTTTTAAATCTTTTAAAATTTGGTATTAATTTGTACCTGGCAAATGATATTGCTATTAAGTCAAATCTATATTTACTAATCAAATGGAAAATTTAACTGCAATTTAATGCCTCATTGCCAATGTTAGAATGAATGTTGTATTTTTAGTATAATTATTTTCATTTTATTAAATTTTAATTAGAATAATTTATAGTTTTAAATCTTTTAAAATTTGGTATTAATTTGTACCTGGCAAATGATATTGCTATTAAGTAAAATCTATATTTACTAATCAAATGGAAAATATAACTGCAATGTAATGCCTCATTGCCAATGTTAGAATGAATGTTGAATTTTTAGTATAATTATTTTCATTTTATTAAATTTTAATTAGAATAATTTATAGTTTTAAATCTTTTAAAATTTGGTATTAATTTGTACCTGGCAAATGTTATTGCTATTAAGTAAAATGTATATTTAGTAATCAAATGGAAAATATAACTGCAATTTAATGCCTCATTGCCAATGTTAGAATGAATGTTGAATTTTTAGTATAATTATTTTCATTTTATTAAATTTTAATTAGAATAATTTATAGTTTTAAATCTTTTAAAATTTGGTATTAATTTGTACCTGGCAAATGATATTGCTATTAATTAAAATCTATATTTACTAATCCAATGGAAAATATAACTGCAATTTAATGCCTCATTGCCAATGTTAGAATGAATGTTGAATTTTTAGTATAATTATTTTCATTTTATTAAATTTTAATTATAATAATTTATAGTTTTAAATCTTTTAAAATTTGGTATTAATTTGTACCTGGCAAATGATATTGCTATTAATTAGAATCTATATTTACTAATCCAATGGAAAATATAACTGCAATTTAATGCCTCATTGCCAATGTTAGAATGAATGTTGAATTTTTAGTATAATTATTTTCATTTTATTAAATTTTAATTAGAATAATTTATAGTTTTAAATCTTTTAAAATTTGGTATTAATTTGTACCTGGCAAATGATATTGCTATTAAGTAAAATCTATATTTAGAAATCAAATGGAAAATATAACTGCAATTTAATGCCTAATTGCCAATGTTAGAATGAATGTTGAATTTTTAGTATAATTATTTCATTTTATTAAATTTTAATTAGAATAATTTATACTTTTAAATCTTTTAAAATTTGGTATTAATTTGTACCTGGCAAATGATATTGCTATTAAGTAAAATCTATATTTACTAATCAAATAGAAAATATAACTGCAATTTAATGCCTCATTTCCAATGTTAGAATGAATGTTGAATTTTTAGTATAATTATTTTCATTTTATTAAATTTTAATAAGAATAATGTATAGTTTTAAATCTTTTAAAATTTGGTATTAATTTGTACCTGGCAAATGATATTGCTATTAAGTAAAATCTATATTTAGTAATCAAATGGAAAATATAACTGCAATTTAATGCCTCATTACCAATGTTAGAATGAATGTTGAATTTTTAGTATAATTATTTTCATTTTATTAAATTTTAATTAGAATAATTTATAGTTTTAAATCTTTTAAAATTTGGTATTAATTTGTACCTGGCAAATGATATTGCTATTAAGTAAAATCTATATTTACTAATCAAATGGAAAATATAACTGCAATTTAATGCCTCATTGCCAATGTTAGAATGAATGTTGAATTTTTAGTATAATTATTTTCATTTTATTAAATTTTAATTAGAATAATTTATAGTTTTAAATCTTTTAAAATTTGGTATTAATTTGTACCTGGCAAATGATATTGCTATTAATTAAAATCTATATTTACTAATCCAATGGAAAATATAACTGCAATTTAATGCCTCATTGCCAATGTTAGAATGAATGTTGAATTTTTAGTATAATTATTTTCATTTTATTAAATTTTAATTAGAATAATTTATAGTTTTAAATCTTTTAAAATTTGGTATTAATTTGTACCTGGCAAATGATATTGCTATTAAGTAAAATCTGTTTTTACTAATCAAATGGAAAATATAACTGCAATTTAATGCCTCATTGCCAATGTTAGAATGAATGTTGAATTTTTAGTATAATTATTTTCATTTTATTAAATTTTAATTAGAATAATTTATAGTTTTAAATCTTTCAAAATTTGTTATTAATTTGTACCTGGCAAATGATATTGCTATTAAGTAAAATCTATATTTACTAATCAAATGGAAAATATAACTGCAATTTAATGCCTCATTGCCAATGTTAGAATGAATGTTGAATTTTTAGTATAATTATTTTCATTTTATAAAATTTTAATTAGAATAATTCATAGTTTTAAATCTTTTAAAATTTGGTATTAATTTGTACCTGGCAAATCATATTGTTATTAAGTAAAATCTATATTTACTAATCAAATGGAAAATATAACTGCAATTTAATGCCTCATTGCCAATGTTAGAATGAATGTTGAATTTTTAGTATAATTATTTTAATTTTATTAAATTTTAATTAGAATAATTTATAGTTTTAAATCTTTTAAAATTTGGTATTAATTTGTACCTGGCAAATGATATTGCTATTAAGTAAAATCTATATTTACTAATCAAATGGAAAATATAACTGCAATTTAATGCCTCATTGCCAATGTTAGAATGAATGTTGAATTTTTAGTATAATTATTTTCATTTTATTAAATTTTCATTAGAATAATTTATAGTTTTAAATCTTTTAAAATTTGGTATTAATTTGTACCTGGCAAATGATATTGCTATTAAGTAAAATCTATATTTACTAATCAAATGGAAAATATAACTGCAATTTAATGCCTCATTGCCAATGTTAAAATGAATGTTGAATTTTTAGTATAATTATTTTCATTTTATTAAATTTTAGTTAGAATAATTTATAGTTTTAAATCTTTTAAAATTTGGTATTAATTTGTACCTGGCAAATGATATTGCTATTAAGTTAAATCTATATTTACTAATCAAATGGAAAATATAACTGCAATTTGATGCCTCATTGCCAATGTTAGAATGAATGTTGAATTTTTAGTATAATTATTTTCATTTTATTAAATTGTAATTAGAATAATTTATGGTTTTAAATCTTTTAAAATTTCCTATTAATTTGTACCTGGCAAATGATATTGCTATTAAGTAAAATCTATATTTACTAATCAAATGGAAAATATAACTGCAATTTAATGCCTCATTGCCAATGTTAGAATGAATGTTGAATTTTTAGTATAATTATTTTCATTTTATTAAATTTTAATTAGAATAATTTATAGTTTTAAATCTTTTAAAATTTGGTATTAATTTGTACCTGGCAAATGATATTGCTATTAAATAAAATCTATATTTACTAATCAAATAAAAAATATAACTGCAATTTAATGCCGCATTGCCAATGTTAGAATGAATGTTGAATTTTTAGTATAATTATTTCATTTTATTAAATTTTAATTAGAATAATTTATACTTTTAAATCTTTTAAAATTTGGTATTAATTTGTACCTGGCAAATGATATTGCTATTAAGTAAAATCTATATTTACTAATCAAATAGAAAATATAACTGCAATTTAATGCCTCATTTCCAATGTTAGAATGAATGTTGAATTTTTAGTATAATTATTTTCATTTTATTAAATTTTAATAAGAATAATGTATAGTTTTAAATCTTTTAAAATTTGGTATTAATTTGTACCTGGCAAATGATATTGCTATTAAGTAAAATCTATATTTAGTAATCAAATGGAAAATATAACTGCAATTTAATGCCTCATTACCAATGTTAGAATGAATGTTGAATTTTTAGTATAATTATTTTCATTTTATTAAATTTTAATTAGAATAATTTATAGTTTTAAATCTTTTAAAATTTGGTATTAATTTGTACCTGGCAAATGATATTGCTATTAAGTAAAATCTATATTTACTAATCAAATGGAAAATATAACTGCAATTTAATGCCTCATTGCCAATGTTAGAATGAATGTTGAATTTTTAGTATAATTATTTTCATTTTATTAAATTTTAATTAGAATAATTTATAGTTTTAAATCTTTTAAAATTTGGTATTAATTTGTACCTGGCAAATGATATTGCTATTAAGTAAAATCTGTTTTTACTAATCAAATGGAAAATATAACTGCAATTTAATGCCTCATTGCCAATGTTAGAATGAATGTTGAATTTTTAGTATAATTATTTTCATTTTATTAAATTTTAATAAGAATAATTTATAGTTTTAAATCTTTCAAAATTTGTTATTAATTTGTACCTGGCAAATGATATTGCTATTAAGTAAAATCTATATTTACTAATCAAATGGAAAATATAACTGCAATTTAATGCCTCATTGCCAATGTTAGAATGAATGTTGAATTTTTAGTATAATTATTTTCATTTTATAAAATTTTAATTAGAATAATTCATAGTTTTAAATCTTTTAAAATTTGGTATTAATTTGTACCTGGCAAATCATATTGTTATTAAGTAAAATCTATATTTACTAATCAAATGGAAAATATAACTGCAATTTAATGCCTCATTGCCAATGTTAGAATGAATGTTGAATTTTTAGTATAATTATTTTAATTTTATTAAATTTTAATTAGAATAATTTATAGTTTTAAATCTTTTAAAATTTGGTATTAATTTGTACCTGGCAAATGATATTGCTATTAAGTAAAATCTATATTTACTAATCAAATGGAAAATATAACTGCAATTTAATGCCTCATTGCCAATGTTAGAATGAATGTTGAATTTTTAGTATAATTATTTTCATTTTATTAAATTTTCATTAGAATAATTTATAGTTTTAAATCTTTTAAAATTTGGTATTAATTTGTACCTGGCAAATGATATTGCTATTAAGTAAAATCTATATTTACTAATCAAATGGAAAATATAACTGCAATTTAATGCCTCATTGCCAATGTTAAAATGAATGTTGAATTTTTAGTATAATTATTTTCATTTTATTAAATTTTAGTTAGAATAATTTATAGTTTTAAATCTTTTAAAATTTGGTATTAATTTGTACCTGGCAAATGATATTGCTATTAAGTTAAATCTATATTTACTAATCAAATGGAAAATATAACTGCAATTTGATGCCTCATTGCCAATGTTAGAATGAATGTTGAATTTTTAGTATAATTATTTTCATTTTATTAAATTGTAATTAGAATAATTTATAGTTTTAAATCTTTTAAAATTTCCTATTAATTTGTACCTGGCAAATGATATTGCTATTAAGTAAAATCTATATTTACTAATCCAATGGAAAATATAACTGCAATTTAATGCCTCATTGCCAATGTTAGAATGAATGTTGAATTTTTAGTATAATTATTTTCATTTTATTAAATTTTAATTAGAATAATTTATAGTTTTAAATCTTTTAAAATTTGGTATTAATTTGTACCTGGCAAATGATATTGCTATTAAGTAAAATCTGTATTTACTAATCAAATGGAAAATATAACTGCAATTTAATGCCTCATTGCCAATGTTAGAATGAATGTTGAATTTTTAGTATAATTATTTTCATTTTATTAAATTTTAATTAGAATAATTTATAGTTTTAAATCTTTTAAAATTTGGTATTAATTTGTACCTGGCAAATGATATTGCTATTAAGTAAAATCTATATTTACTAATCAAATGGAAAATATAACTGCAATTTAATGCCTCATTGCCAATGTTAGAATGAATGTTGAATTTTTAGTATAATTATTTTCATTTTATTAAATTTTAATTAGAATAATTTATAGTTTTAAATCTTTTAAAATTTGGTATTAATTTGTACCTGGCAAATGATATTGCTATTAAGTAAAATGTATATTTACTAATCAAATGGAAAATATAACTGCAATTTAATGCCTCATTGCCAATGTTAGAATGAATGTTGAATTTTTAGTATAATTATTTTCATTTTATTAAATTTTAATTAGAATAATTTATAGTTTTGAATCTTTTAAAATTTGTTATTAATTTGTACCTGGCAAATGATATTGTTATTAAGTAAAATCTATATTTACTAATCAAATCGAAAATATAACTGCAATTTAATGCCTCATTGCCAATGTTAGAATGAATGTTGAATTTTTAGTATAATTATTTTCATTTTATTAAATTTTAATTAGAATAATTTATAGTTTTAAATCTTTTAAAATTTGGTATTAATTTGTACCTGGCAAATGATATTGCTATTAAGTAAAATCTATATTTACTAATCAAATGGAAAATAAAACTGCAATTTTACGCCTCATTGCCAATGTCAGAATGAATGTTGAATTTTTAGTATAATTATTTTCATTTTATTAAATTTTAATTAGAATAATTTATAGTTTTAAATCTTTTAAAATTTGCTATTAATTTGTACCTGGCAAATGATATTGCTATTAAGTAAAATATATATTTACTAATCAAATGGAAAATATAACTGCAATTTAATGCCTCATTACCAATGTTAGAATGAATGTTGAATTTTTAGTATAATTATTTTCATTTTATTAAATTTTAATTAACATAATTTATAGTTTTAAATCTTTTAAAATTTGGTATTAATTTGTACCTGGCAAATGATATTGCTATTAAGTAAAATCTATATTTACTAATCAAATGGAAAATATAGCTGCAATTTAATGCCTCATTGCCAATGTTAGAATGAATGTTGAATTTTTAGTATAATTATTTTCATTTTATTAAATTTTCATTAGAATAATTTATAGTTTTAAATCTTTTAAAATTTGGTATTAATTTGTACCTGGCAAATGATATTGCTATTAAGTAAAATCTATATTTACTAATCAAATGGAAAATATAACTGCAATTTAATGCCTCATTGCCAATGTTAGAATGAATGTTGAATTTTTAGTATAATTATTTTCATTTTATTAAATTTTAAATAGAATAATTTATAGTTTTAAGTCTTTTAAAATTTGGTATTAATTTGTACCTGGCAAATGATATTGTTATTAAGTAAAATCTATATTTACTAATCAAATGGAAAATATAACTGCAATTTAATGCCTCATTGCCAATGTTAGAATGAATGTTGAATTTTTAGTATAATTATTTTCATTTTATTAAATTTTAATTAGAATAATTTATAGTTTTAAATCTTTTAAAATTTGGTATTAATTTGTACCTGGCAAATGATATTGCTATTAAGTAAAATCTATAATTACTAATCAAATGGAAAATATAACTGCAATTTAATGCCTCATTGCCAATGTTAGAATGAATGTTGAATTTTTAGTATAATTATTTTCATTTTATTAAATTTTAATTAGAATAATTTATAATTTAAAATCTTTTAAAATTTGGTATTAATTTGTACCTGGCAAATGATATTGTTATTAAGTAAAATCTATATTTACTAATCAAATGGAAAATATAACTGCAATTTAATGCCTCATTGCCAATGTTAGAATGAATGTTGAATTTTTAGTATAATTATTTTCATTTTATTAAATTTTGATTAGAATAATTTATAGTTTTAAATCTTTTAAAATTTGGTATTAATTTGTACCTGGCAAATGATATTGCTATTAAGTAAAATCTATATTTACTAATCACATGGAAAATATAACTGCAATTTAATGCCTCATTGCCAATGTTAGAATGAATGTTGAATTTTTAGTATAATTATTTTCATTTTAGTAAATTTTAATTAGAATAATTTATAGTTTTAAATCTTTTAAAATTTGGTATTAATTTGTACCTGGCAAATGATATTGTTATTAAGTAAAATCTATATTTACTAATCAAATGGAAAATATAACTGCAATTTAATGCCTCATTGCCAATGTTAGAATGAATGTTGAATTTTTAGTATAATTATTTTCATTTTATTAATTTTTAATTAGAATAATTTATAGTTTTAAATCTTTTAAAATTTGGTATTAATTTGTACCTGGCAAATGATATTGTTATTAAGTAAAATATATATTTACTAATCAAAAGGAAAATATAACTGCAATTTAATGCCTCATTGCCAATGTTAGAATGAATGTTGAATTTTTAGTATAATTATTTTCATTTTATTAAATTTTCATTAGAATAATTTATAGTTTTAAATCTTTTAAAATTTGGTATTAATTTGTACCTGGCAAATGATATTGCTATTAAGTAAAATCTATATTTACTAATCACATGGAAAATATAACTGCAATTTAATGCCTCATTGCCAATGTTAGAATGAATGTTGAATTTTTAGTATAATTATTTTCATTTTATTAAATTTTAATTAGAATAATTTATAGTTTTAAATCTTTTAAAATTTAGTATTAATTTGTACCTGGCAAATGATATTGTTATTAAGTAAAATCTATATTTACTAATCAAATGGAAAATATAACTGCAATTTAATGCCTCATTGCCAATGTTAGAATGAATGTTGAATTTTTAGTATAATTATTTTCATTTTATTAAATTTTAATTAGAATAATTTATAGTTTTAAATCTTTTAAAATTTGGTATTAATTTGTACCTGGCAAATGATATTGCTATTAAGTAAAATCTATATTTACTAATCAAATGGAAAATATAACTGCAATTTAATGCCTCATTACCAATGTTAGAATGAATGTTGAATTTTTAGTATAATTATTTTCATTTTATTAAATTTTAATTAGAATAATTTAAAGTTTTAAATCTTTTAAAATTTGGTATTAATTTGTACCTGGCAAATGATATTGCTATTAAGTAAAATCTATATTTACTAATCAAATGGAAATTATAACTGCAATTTAATGCCTCATTGCCAATGTTAGAATGAATGTTGAATTTTTAGTATAATTATTTTCATTTTATTAAATTTTAATTAGAATAATTTATAGTTTTAAATCTTTCAAAATTTGGTATTAATTTGTACCTGGCAAATGATATTGCTATTAAGTAAAATCTATATTTACTAATCAAATGGAAAATATAACTGCAATTTAATCCCTCATTGCTAATGTTAGAATGAATGTTGAATTTTTAGTATAATTATTTTCATTTTATTAAATTTTAATTAGAATAATTTATAGTTTTAAATCTTTTAAAATTTGGTATTAATTTGTACCTGGCAAATGATATTGCTATTAATTAAAATCTATATTTACTAATCCAATGGAAAATATAACTGCAATTTAATGCCTCATTGCCAATGTTAGAATGAATGTTGAATTTTTAGTATAATTATTTTCATTTTATTATATTTTAATTAGAATAATTTATAGTTTTAAATCTTTTAAAATATGGTATTAATTTGTACCTGTCAAATGATATTGTCATTAAGTAAAATCTATATTTACTAATCAAATGGAAAATATAACTGCAATTTAATGCCTCATTGCCAATGTTAGAATGAATGTTAAATTTTTAGTATAATTATTTCCAATTTATTAAATTTTAATTAGAATAATTTATAGTTTTAAATCTTTTAAAATTTGGTATTAATTTGTACCTGGCAAATGATATTGCTATTAAGTAAAATCTATATTTACTAATCAAATGGAAAATATAACTGCAATTTAATGCCTCAGTGCCAATGTTAGAATGAATGTTGAATTTTTAGTATAATTATTTTCATTTTATTAAATTTTAATTAGAATAATTTATAGTTTTAAATCTTTTAAAATTTGGTATTAATTTGTACCTGGCAAATGATATTGCTATTAATTAAAATCTATATTTACTAATCCAATGGAAAATATAACTGCAATTTAATGCCTCATTGCCAATGTTAGAATGAATGTTGAATTTTTAGTATAATTATTTTCATTTTATTATATTTTAATTAGAATAATTTATAGTTTTAAATCTTTTAAAATATGGTATTAATTTGTACCTGTCAAATGATATTGTCATTAAGTAAAATCTATATTTACTAATCAAATGGAAAATATAACTGCAATTTAATGCCTCATTGCCAATGTTAGAATGAATGTTGAATTTTTAGTATAATTATTTCCAATTTATTAAATTTTAATTAGAATAATTTATAGTTTTAAATCTTTTAAAATTTGGTATTAATTTGTACCTGGCAAATGATATTGCTATTAAGTAAAATCTATATTTACTAATCAAATGGAAAATATAACTGCAATTTAATGCCTCAGTGCCAATGTTAGAATGAATGTTGAATTTTTAGTATAATTATTTTCATTTTATTAAATTTTAATTAGAATAATTTATAGTTTTAAATCTTTTAAAATTTGGTATTAATTTGTACCTGGCAAATGATATTGCTATTAAGTAAAATCTATATTTACTAATCAAATGGAAAATATAACTGCAATTTAATGCCTCATTGCCAATGTTAGAATGAATGTTGAATTTTTAGTATAATTATTTTCATTTTATTAAATTTTAATTAGAATAATTTATAGTTTTAAATCTTTTAAAATTTGGTATTAATTTGTACCTGGCAAATGATTTTGCTATTAATTAAAATCTATATTTACTAATCCAATGGAAAATATAACTGCAATTTAATGCCTCATTGCCAATGTTAGAATGAATGTTGAATTTTTAGTATAATTATTTTCATTTTATTAAATTTTAATTAGAATAATTTATAGTTTTAAATCTTTTAAAATATGGTATTAATTTGTACCTGGCAAATGATATTGTCATTAAGTAAAATCTATATTTACTAATCAAATGGAAAATATAACTGCAATTTAATGCCTCATTGCCAATGTTAGAATGAATGTTGAATTTTTTGTATAATTATTTCCAATTTATTAAATTTTAATTAGAATAATTTATAGTTTTTAAATCTTTTAAAATTTGGTATTAATTTGTACCTGGCAAATGATATTGCTATTAAGTAAAATCTATATTTACTAATCACATGGAAAATATAACTGCAATTTAATGCCTCATTGCCAATGTTAGAATGAATGTTGAATTTTTAGTATAATTATTTTCATTTTATTAAATTTTAATTAGAATAATTTATAGTTTTAAATCTTTTAAAATTTAGTATTAATTTGTACCTGGCAAATGATATTGTTATTAAGTAAAATCTATATTTACTAATCAAATGGAAAATATAACTGCAATTTAATGCCTCATTGCCAATGTTAGAATGAATGTTGAATTTTTAGTATAATTATTTTCATTTTATTAAATTTTAATTAGAATAATTTATAGTTTTAAATCTTTTAAAATTTGGTATTAATTTGTACCTGGCAAATGATATTGCTATTAAGTAAAATCTATATTTACTAATCAAATGGAAAATATAACTGCAATTTAATGCCTCATTACCAATGTTAGAATGAATGTTGAATTTTTAGTATAATTATTTTCATTTTATTAAATTTTAATTAGAATAATTTAAAGTTTTAAATCTTTTAAAATTTGGTATTAATTTGTACCTGGCAAATGATATTGCTATTAAGTAAAATCTATATTTACTAATCAAATGGAAATTATAACTGCAATTTAATGCCTCATTGCCAATGTTAGAATGAATGTTGAATTTTTAGTATAATTATTTTCATTTTATTAAATTTTAATTAGAATAATTTATAGTTTTAAATCTTTCAAAATTTGGTATTAATTTGTACCTGGCAAATGATATTGCTATTAAGTAAAATCTATATTTACTAATCAAATGGAAAATATAACTGCAATTTAATCCCTCATTGCTAATGTTAGAATGAATGTTGAATTTTTAGTATAATTATTTTCATTTTATTAAATTTTAATTAGAATAATTTATAGTTTTAAATCTTTTAAAATTTGGTATTAATTTGTACCTGGCAAATGATATTGCTATTAATTAAAATCTATATTTACTAATCCAATGGAAAATATAACTGCAATTTAATGCCTCATTGCCAATGTTAGAATGAATGTTGAATTTTTAGTATAATTATTTTCATTTTATTATATTTTAATTAGAATAATTTATAGTTTTAAATCTTTTAAAATATGGTATTAATTTGTACCTGTCAAATGATATTGTCATTAAGTAAAATCTATATTTACTAATCAAATGGAAAATATAACTGCAATTTAATGCCTCATTGCCAATGTTAGAATGAATGTTAAATTTTTAGTATAATTATTTCCAATTTATTAAATTTTAATTAGAATAATTTATAGTTTTAAATCTTTTAAAATTTGGTATTAATTTGTACCTGGCAAATGATATTGCTATTAAGTAAAATCTATATTTACTAATCAAATGGAAAATATAACTGCAATTTAATGCCTCAGTGCCAATGTTAGAATGAATGTTGAATTTTTAGTATAATTATTTTCATTTTATTAAATTTTAATTAGAATAATTTATAGTTTTAAATCTTTTAAAATTTGGTATTAATTTGTACCTGGCAAATGATATTGCTATTAATTAAAATCTATATTTACTAATCCAATGGAAAATATAACTGCAATTTAATGCCTCATTGCCAATGTTAGAATGAATGTTGAATTTTTAGTATAATTATTTTCATTTTATTATATTTTAATTAGAATAATTTATAGTTTTAAATCTTTTAAAATATGGTATTAATTTGTACCTGTCAAATGATATTGTCATTAAGTAAAATCTATATTTACTAATCAAATGGAAAATATAACTGCAATTTAATGCCTCATTGCCAATGTTAGAATGAATGTTGAATTTTTAGTATAATTATTTCCAATTTATTAAATTTTAATTAGAATAATTTATAGTTTTAAATCTTTTAAAATTTGGTATTAATTTGTACCTGGCAAATGATATTGCTATTAAGTAAAATCTATATTTACTAATCAAATGGAAAATATAACTGCAATTTAATGCCTCAGTGCCAATGTTAGAATGAATGTTGAATTTTTAGTATAATTATTTTCATTTTATTAAATTTTAATTAGAATAATTTATAGTTTTAAATCTTTTAAAATTTGGTATTAATTTGTACCTGGCAAATGATATTGCTATTAAGTAAAATCTATATTTACTAATCAAATGGAAAATATAACTGCAATTTAATGCCTCATTGCCAATGTTAGAATGAATGTTGAATTTTTAGTATAATTATTTTCATTTTATTAAATTTTAATTAGAATAATTTATAGTTTTAAATCTTTTAAAATTTGGTATTAATTTGTACCTGGCAAATGATTTTGCTATTAATTAAAATCTATATTTACTAATCCAATGGAAAATATAACTGCAATTTAATGCCTCATTGCCAATGTTAGAATGAATGTTGAATTTTTAGTATAATTATTTTCATTTTATTAAATTTTAATTAGAATAATTTATAGTTTTAAATCTTTTAAAATATGGTATTAATTTGTACCTGGCAAATGATATTGTCATTAAGTAAAATCTATATTTACTAATCAAATGGAAAATATAACTGCAATTTAATGCCTCATTGCCAATGTTAGAATGAATGTTGAATTTTTTGTATAATTATTTCCAATTTATTAAATTTTAATTAGAATAATTTATAGTTTTTAAATCTTTTAAAATTTGGTATTAATTTGTACCTGGCAAATGATATTGCTATTAAGTAAAATCTATATTTACTAATCAAATGGAAAATATAACTGCAATTTAATGCCTCAGTGCCAATGTTAGAATGAATGTTGAATTTTTAGTATAATTATTTTCATTTTATTAAATTTTAATTAGAATAATTTATAGTTTTAAATCTTTTAAAATTTGGTATTAATTTGTACCTGGCAAATGATATTGCTGTTAAGTAAAATCTATATTTACTAATCAAATGGAAAATATAACTGCAATTTAATGCCTCATTGCCAATGTTAGAATGAATGTTGAATTTTTAGTATAATTATTTTCATTTTATTAAATTTTAATTAGAATAATTTATAGTTTTAAATCTTTTAAAATATGGTATTAATTTGTACCTGGCAAATGATATTGTCATTAAGTAAAATCTATATTTACTAATCAAATGGAAAATATAACTGCAATTTAATGCCTCATTGCCAAGGTTAGAATGAATGTTGAATTTTTAGTATAATTATTTTCATTTTATTAAATTTTAATTAGAATAATTTATAGTTTTAAATCTTTTAAAATTGGGTATTAATTTGTACCTGGCAAATGATATTGATATTAATTAAAATCTATATTTACTAATCAAATGGAAAATATAACTGCAATTTAATGCCTCATTGCCAATGTTAGAATGAATGTTGAATTTTTAGTATAATTATTTTCATTTTATTAAATTTTAATTAGAATTATTTATAGTTTTAAATCTTTTAAAATTTGGTATTAATTTGTACCTGGCAAATGATATTGCTATTAAGTAAAATCTATATTTACTAATCAAATGGAAAATATAACTGCAATTTAATGCCTCATTGCCAATGTTAGAATGAATGTTGAATTTTTAGTATAATTATTTTCATTTTATTAAATTTTAATTAGAATAATTTATAGTTTAAATCTTTTAAAATTTGGTATTAATTTGTACCTGGCAAATGATATTGCTATTAAGTAAAATCTATATTTACTAATCAAATGGAAAATATAACTGCAATTTAATGCCTCATTGCCAATGTTAGAATGAATGTTGAATTTTTAGTATAATTATTTTCATTTTATTAAATTTTAATTAGAATAATTTATAATTTAAAATCTTTTAAAATTTGGTATTAATTTGTACCTGGCAAATGATATTGTTATTAAGTAAAATCTATATTTACTAATCAAATGGAAAATATAACTGCAATTTAATGCCTCATTGCCAATGTTAGAATGAATGTTGAATTTTTAGTATAATTATTTTCATTTTATTAAATTTTGATTAGAATAATTTATAGTTTTAAATCTTTTAAAATTTGGTATTAATTTGTACCTGGCAAATGATATTGCTATTAAGTAAAATCTATATTTACTAATCACATGGAAAATATAACTGCAATTTAATGCCTCATTGCCAATGTTAGAATGAATGTTGAATTTTTAGTATAATTATTTTCATTTTAGTAAATTTTAATTAGAATAATTTATAGTTTTAAATCTTTTAAAATTTGGTATTAATTTGTACCTGGCAAATGATATTGTTATTAAGTAAAATCTATATTTACTAATCAAATGGAAAATATAACTGCAATTTAATGCCTCATTGCCAATGTTAGAATGAATGTTGAATTTTTAGTATAATTATTTTCATTTTATTAATTTTTAATTAGAATAATTTATAGTTTTAAATCTTTTAAAATTTGGTATTAATTTGTACCTGGCAAATGATATTGTTATTAAGTAAAATATATATTTACTAATCAAAAGGAAAATATAACTGCAATTTAATGCCTCATTGCCAATGTTAGAATGAATGTTGAATTTTTAGTATAATTATTTTCATTTTATTAAATTTTCATTAGAATAATTTATAGTTTTAAATCTTTTAAAATTTGGTATTAATTTGTACCTGGCAAATGATATTGCTATTAAGTAAAATCTATATTTACTAATCACATGGAAAATATAACTGCAATTTAATGCCTCATTGCCAATGTTAGAATGAATGTTGAATTTTTAGTATAATTATTTTCATTTTATTAAATTTTAATTAGAATAATTTATAGTTTTAAATCTTTTAAAATTTAGTATTAATTTGTACCTGGCAAATGATATTGTTATTAAGTAAAATCTATATTTACTAATCAAATGGAAAATATAACTGCAATTTAATGCCTCATTGCCAATGTTAGAATGAATGTTGAATTTTTAGTATAATTATTTTCATTTTATTAAATTTTAATTAGAATAATTTATAGTTTTAAATCTTTTAAAATTTGGTATTAATTTGTACCTGGCAAATGATATTGCTATTAAGTAAAATCTATATTTACTAATCAAATGGAAAATATAACTGCAATTTAATGCCTCATTACCAATGTTAGAATGAATGTTGAATTTTTAGTATAATTATTTTCATTTTATTAAATTTTAATTAGAATAATTTAAAGTTTTAAATCTTTTAAAATTTGGTATTAATTTGTACCTGGCAAATGATATTGCTATTAAGTAAAATCTATATTTACTAATCAAATGGAAATTATAACTGCAATTTAATGCCTCATTGCCAATGTTAGAATGAATGTTGAATTTTTAGTATAATTATTTTCATTTTATTAAATTTTAATTAGAATAATTTATAGTTTTAAATCTTTCAAAATTTGGTATTAATTTGTACCTGGCAAATGATATTGCTATTAAGTAAAATCTATATTTACTAATCAAATGGAAAATATAACTGCAATTTAATCCCTCATTGCTAATGTTAGAATGAATGTTGAATTTTTAGTATAATTATTTTCATTTTATTAAATTTTAATTAGAATAATTTATAGTTTTAAATCTTTTAAAATTTGGTATTAATTTGTACCTGGCAAATGATATTGCTATTAATTAAAATCTATATTTACTAATCCAATGGAAAATATAACTGCAATTTAATGCCTCATTGCCAATGTTAGAATGAATGTTGAATTTTTAGTATAATTATTTTCATTTTATTATATTTTAATTAGAATAATTTATAGTTTTAAATCTTTTAAAATATGGTATTAATTTGTACCTGTCAAATGATATTGTCATTAAGTAAAATCTATATTTACTAATCAAATGGAAAATATAACTGCAATTTAATGCCTCATTGCCAATGTTAGAATGAATGTTAAATTTTTAGTATAATTATTTCCAATTTATTAAATTTTAATTAGAATAATTTATAGTTTTAAATCTTTTAAAATTTGGTATTAATTTGTACCTGGCAAATGATATTGCTATTAAGTAAAATCTATATTTACTAATCAAATGGAAAATATAACTGCAATTTAATGCCTCAGTGCCAATGTTAGAATGAATGTTGAATTTTTTGTATAATTATTTTCATTTTATTAAATTTTAATTAGAATAATTTATAGTTTTAAATCTTTTAAAATTTGGTATTAATTTGTACCTGGCAAATGATATTGCTATTAATTAAAATCTATATTTACTAATCCAATGGAAAATATAACTGCAATTTAATGCCTCATTGCCAATGTTAGAATGAATGTTGAATTTTTAGTATAATTATTTTCATTTTATTATATTTTAATTAGAATAATTTATAGTTTTAAATCTTTTAAAATATGGTATTAATTTGTACCTGTCAAATGATATTGTCATTAAGTAAAATCTATATTTACTAATCAAATGGAAAATATAACTGCAATTTAATGCCTCATTGCCAATGTTAGAATGAATGTTGAATTTTTAGTATAATTATTTCCAATTTATTAAATTTTAATTAGAATAATTTATAGTTTTAAATCTTTTAAAATTTGGTATTAATTTGTACCTGGCAAATGATATTGCTATTAAGTAAAATCTATATTTACTAATCAAATGGAAAATATAACTGCAATTTAATGCCTCAGTGCCAATGTTAGAATGAATGTTGAATTTTTAGTATAATTATTTTCATTTTATTAAATTTTAATTAGAATAATTTATAGTTTTAAATCTTTTAAAATTTGGTATTAATTTGTACCTGGCAAATGATATTGCTATTAAGTAAAATCTATATTTACTAATCAAATGGAAAATATAACTGCAATTTAATGCCTCATTGCCAATGTTAGAATGAATGTTGAATTTTTAGTATAATTATTTTCATTTTATTAAATTTTAATTAGAATAATTTATAGTTTTAAATCTTTTAAAATTTGGTATTAATTTGTACCTGGCAAATGATTTTGCTATTAATTAAAATCTATATTTACTAATCCAATGGAAAATATAACTGCAATTTAATGCCTCATTGCCAATGTTAGAATGAATGTTGAATTTTTAGTATAATTATTTTCATTTTATTAAATTTTAATTAGAATAATTTATAGTTTTAAATCTTTTAAAATATGGTATTAATTTGTACCTGGCAAATGATATTGTCATTAAGTAAAATCTATATTTACTAATCAAATGGAAAATATAACTGCAATTTAATGCCTCATTGCCAATGTTAGAATGAATGTTGAATTTTTTGTATAATTATTTCCAATTTATTAAATTTTAATTAGAATAATTTATAGTTTTTAAATCTTTTAAAATTTGGTATTAATTTGTACCTGGCAAATGATATTGCTATTAAGTAAAATCTATATTTACTAATCAAATGGAAAATATAACTGCAATTTAATGCCTCAGTGCCAATGTTAGAATGAATGTTGAATTTTTAGTATAATTATTTTCATTTTATTAAATTTTAATTAGAATAATTTATAGTTTTAAATCTTTTAAAATTTGGTATTAATTTGTACCTGGCAAATGATATTGCTGTTAAGTAAAATCTATATTTACTAATCAAATGGAAAATATAACTGCAATTTAATGCCTCATTGCCAATGTTAGAATGAATGTTGAATTTTTAGTATAATTATTTTCATTTTATTAAATTTTAATTAGAATAATTTATAGTTTTAAATCTTTTAAAATATGGTATTAATTTGTACCTGGCAAATGATATTGTCATTAAGTAAAATCTATATTTACTAATCAAATGGAAAATATAACTGCAATTTAATGCCTCATTGCCAAGGTTAGAATGAATGTTGAATTTTTAGTATAATTATTTTCATTTTATTAAATTTTAATTAGAATAATTTATAGTTTTAAATCTTTTAAAATTGGGTATTAATTTGTACCTGGCAAATGATATTGATATTAATTAAAATCTATATTTACTAATCAAATGGAAAATATAACTGCAATTTAATGCCTCATTGCCAATGTTAGAATGAATGTTGAATTTTTAGTATAATTATTTTCATTTTATTAAATTTTAATTAGAATTATTTATAGTTTTAAATCTTTTAAAATTTGGTATTAATTTGTACCTGGCAAATGATATTGCTATTAAGTAAAATCTATATTTACTAATCAAATGGAAAATATAACTGCAATTTAATGCCTCATTGCCAATGTTAGAATGAATGTTGAATTTTTAGTATAATTATTTTCATTTTATTAAATTTTAATTAGAATAATTTATAGTTTAAATCTTTTAAAATTTGGTATTAATTTGTACCTGGCAAATGATATTGCTATTAAGTAAAATCTATATTTACTAATCAAATGGAAAATATAACTGCAATTTAATGCCTCATTGCCAATGTTAGAATGAATGTTGAATTTTTATTATAATTATTTTCATTTTATTAAATTTTAATTAGAATAATTTATAGTTTTAAATCTTTTAAAATATGGTATTAATTTGTACCTGGCAAATGATATTGATATTAATTAAAATCTATATTTACTAATCAAATGGAAATTATAACTGCAATTTAATGCCTCATTGCCAATGTTAGAATGAATGTTGAATTTTTAGTATAATTATTTTCATTTTAGTAAATTTTAATTAGAATAATTTATAGTTTTAAATCTTTTAAAATTTGGTATTAATTTGTACCTGGCAAATGATATTGTTATTAAGTAAAATCTATATTTACTAATCAAATGGAAAATATAACTGCAATTTAATGCCTCATTGCCAATGTTAGATTGAATGTTGAATTTTTGGTATAATTATTTTCATTTTATTAATTTTTAATTAGAATAATTTATAGTTTTAAATCTTTTAAAATTTGGTATTAATTTGTACCTGGCAAATGATATTGTTATTAAGTAAAATATATATTTACTAATCAAATGGAAAATATAACTGCAATTTAATGCCTCATTGCCAATGTTAGAATGAATGTTGAATTTTTAGTATAATTATTTTCATTTTATTAAATTTTCATTAGAATAATTTATAGTTTTAAATCTTTTAAAATTTGGTATTAATTTGTACCTGGCAAATGATATTGCTATTAAGTAAAATCTATATTTATTAATCACATGGAAAATATAACTGCAATTTAATGCCTCATTGCCAATGTTAGAATGAATGTTGAATTTTTAGTATAATTATTTTCATTTTATTAAATTTTAATTAGAATAATTTATAGTTTTAAATCTTTTAAAATTTAGTATTAATTTGTACCTGGCAAATGATATTGTTATTAAGTAAAATCTATATTTACTAATCAAATGGAAAATATAACTGCAATTTAATGCCTCATTGCCAATGTTAGAATGAATGTTGAATTTTTAGTATAATTATTTTCATTTTATTAAATTTTAATTAGAATAATTTAAAGTTTTAAATCTTTTAAAATTTGGTATTAATTTGTACCTGGCAAATGATATTGCTATTAAGTAAAATCTATATTTACTAATCAAATGGAAAATATAACTGCAATTTAATGCCTCATTGCCAATGTTAGAATGAATGTTGAATTTTTAGTATAATTATTTTCATTTTATTAAATTTTAATTAGAATAATTTATAGTTTTAAATCTTTTAAAATTTGGTATTAATTTGTACCTGGCAAATGATATTGCTATTAAGTAAAATCTATATTTACTAATCAAATGGAAAATATAACTGCAATTTAATCGCTCATTGCTAATGTTAGAATGAATGTTGAATTTTTAGTATAATTATTTTCATTTTATTAAATTTTAATTAGAATAATTTATAGTTTTAAATCTTTTAAAATTTGGTATTAATTTGTACCTGGCAAATGATATTGCTATTAATTAAAATCTATATTTACTAATCCAATGGAAAATATAACTGCAATTTAATGCCTCATTGCCAATGTTAGAATGAATGTTGAATTTTTAGTATAATTATTTTCATTTTATTATATTTTAATTAGAATAATTTATAGTTTTAAATCTTTTAAAATATGGTATTAATTTGTACCTGGCAAATGATATTGTCATTAAGTAAAATCTATATTTACTAATCAAATGGAAAATATAACTGCAATTTAATGCCTCATTGCCAATGTTAGAATGAATGTTGAATTTTTAGTATAATTATTTCCAATTTATTAAATTTTAATTAGAATAATTTATAGTTTTAAATCTTTTAAAATTTGGTATTAATTTGTACCTGGCAAATGATATTGCTATTAAGTAAAATCTATATTTACTAATCAAATGGAAAATATAACTGCAATTTAATGCCTCAGTGCCAATGTTAGAATGAATGTTGAATTTTTAGTATAATTATTTTCATTTTATTAAATTTTAATTAGAATAATTTATAGTTTTAAATCTTTTAAAATTTGGTATTAATTTGTACCTGGCAAATGATATTGCTATTAAGTAAAATCTATATTTACTAATCAAATGGAAAATATAACTGCAATTTAATGCCTCATTGCCAATGTTAGAATGAATGTTGAATTTTTAGTATAATTATTTTCATTTTATTAAATTTTAATTAGAATAATTTATAGTTTTAAATCTTTTAAAATTTGGTATTAATTTGTACCTGGCAAATGATATTGCTATTAAGTAAAATCTATATTTACTAATCAAATGGAAAATATAACTGCAATTTAATGCCTCATTGCCAATGTTAGAATGAATGTTGAATTTTTAGTATAATTATTTTCATTTTATTAAATTTTAATTAGAATAATTTATAGTTTTAAATCTTTTAAAATTTGGTATTAATTTGTACCTGGCAAATGATTTTGCTATTAATTAAAATCTATATTTACTAATCCAATGGAAAATATAACTGCAATTTAATGCCTCATTGCCAATGTTAGAATGAATGTTGAATTTTTAGTATAATTATTTTCATTTTATTAAATTTTAATTAGAATAATTTATAGTTTTAAATCTTTTAAAATATGGTATTAATTTGTACCTGGCAAATGATATTGTCATTAAGTAAAATCTATATTTACTAATCAAATGGAAAATATAACTGCAATTTAATGCCTCATTGCCAATGTTAGAATGAATGTTGAATTTTTTGTATAATTATTTCCAATTTATTAAATTTTAATTAGAATAATTTATAGTTTTTAAATCTTTTAAAATTTGGTATTAATTTGTACCTGGCAAATGATATTGCTATTAAGTAAAATCTATATTTACTAATCAAATGGAAAATATAACTGCAATTTAATGCCTCAGTGCCAATGTTAGAATGAATGTTGAATTTTTAGTATAATTATTTTCATTTTATTAAATTTTAATTAGAATAATTTATAGTTTTAAATCTTTTAAAATTTGGTATTAATTTGTACCTGGCAAATGATATTGCTGTTAAGTAAAATCTATATTTACTAATCAAATGGAAAATATAACTGCAATTTAATGCCTCATTGCCAATGTTAGAATGAATGTTGAATTTTTAGTATAATTATTTTCATTTTATTAAATTTTAATTAGAATAATTTATAGTTTTAAATCTTTTAAAATATGGTATTAATTTGTACCTGGCAAATGATATTGTCATTAAGTAAAATCTATATTTACTAATCAAATGGAAAATATAACTGCAATTTAATGCCTCATTGCCAAGGTTAGAATGAATGTTGAATTTTTAGTATAATTATTTTCATTTTATTAAATTTTAATTAGAATAATTTATAGTTTTAAATCTTTTAAAATTGGGTATTAATTTGTACCTGGCAAATGATATTGATATTAATTAAAATCTATATTTACTAATCAAATGGAAAATATAACTGCAATTTAATGCCTCATTGCCAATGTTAGAATGAATGTTGAATTTTTAGTATAATTATTTTCATTTTATTAAATTTTAATTAGAATTATTTATAGTTTTAAATCTTTTAAAATTTGGTATTAATTTGTACCTGGCAAATGATATTGCTATTAAGTAAAATCTATATTTACTAATCAAATGGAAAATATAACTGCAATTTAATGCCTCATTGCCAATGTTAGAATGAATGTTGAATTTTTAGTATAATTATTTTCATTTTATTAAATTTTAATTAGAATAATTTATAGTTTAAATCTTTTAAAATTTGGTATTAATTTGTACCTGGCAAATGATATTGCTATTAAGTAAAATCTATATTTACTAATCAAATGGAAAATATAACTGCAATTTAATGCCTCATTGCCAATGTTAGAATGAATGTTGAATTTTTATTATAATTATTTTCATTTTATTAAATTTTAATTAGAATAATTTATAGTTTTAAATCTTTTAAAATATGGTATTAATTTGTACCTGGCAAATGATATTGATATTAATTAAAATCTATATTTACTAATCAAATGGAAAATATAACTGCAATTTAATGCCTCATTGCCAATGTTAGAATGAATGTTGAATTTTTAGTATAATTATTTTCATTTTAGTAAATTTTAATTAGAATAATTTATAGTTTTAAATCTTTTAAAATTTGGTATTAATTTGTACCTGGCAAATGATATTGTTATTAAGTAAAATCTATATTTACTAATCAAATGGAAAATATAACTGCAATTTAATGCCTCATTGCCAATGTTAGATTGAATGTTGAATTTTTGGTATAATTATTTTCATTTTATTAATTTTTAATTAGAATAATTTATAGTTTTAAATCTTTTAAAATTTGGTATTAATTTGTACCTGGCAAATGATATTGTTATTAAGTAAAATATATATTTACTAATCAAATGGAAAATATAACTGCAATTTAATGCCTCATTGCCAATGTTAGAATGAATGTTGAATTTTTAGTATAATTATTTTCATTTTATTAAATTTTCATTAGAATAATTTATAGTTTTAAATCTTTTAAAATTTGGTATTAATTTGTACCTGGCAAATGATATTGCTATTAAGTAAAATCTATATTTACTAATCACATGGAAAATATAACTGCAATTTAATGCCTCATTGCCAATGTTAGAATGAATGTTGAATTTTTAGTATAATTATTTTCATTTTATTAAATTTTAATTAGAATAATTTATAGTTTTAAATCTTTTAAAATTTAGTATTAATTTGTACCTGGCAAATGATATTGTTATTAAGTAAAATCTATATTTACTAATCAAATGGAAAATATAACTGCAATTTAATGCCTCATTGCCAATGTTAGAATGAATGTTGAATTTTTAGTATAATTATTTTCATTTTATTAAATTTTAATTAGAATAATTTAAAGTTTTAAATCTTTTAAAATTTGGTATTAATTTGTACCTGGCAAATGATATTGCTATTAAGTAAAATCTATATTTACTAATCAAATGGAAAATATAACTGCAATTTAATGCCTCATTGCCAATGTTAGAATGAATGTTGAATTTTTAGTATAATTATTTTCATTTTATTAAATTTTAATTAGAATAATTTATAGTTTTAAATCTTTTAAAATTTGGTATTAATTTGTACCTGGCAAATGATATTGCTATTAAGTAAAATCTATATTTACTAATCAAATGGAAAATATAACTGCAATTTAATTGCTCATTGCTAATGTTAGAATGAATGTTGAATTTTTAGTATAATTATTTTCATTTTATTAAATTTTAATTAGAATAATTTATAGTTTTAAATCTTTTAAAATTTGGTATTAATTTGTACCTGGCAAATGATATTGCTATTAATTAAAATCTATATTTACTAATCCAATGGAAAATATAACTGCAATTTAATGCCTCATTGCCAATGTTAGAATGAATGTTGAATTTTTAGTATAATTATTTTCATTTTATTATATTTTAATTAGAATAATTTATAGTTTTAAATCTTTTAAAATATGGTATTAATTTGTACCTGGCAAATGATATTGTCATTAAGTAAAATCTATATTTACTAATCAAATGGAAAATATAACTGCAATTTAATGCCTCATTGCCAATGTTAGAATGAATGTTGAATTTTTAGTATAATTATTTCCAATTTATTAAATTTTAATTAGAATAATTTATAGTTTTAAATCTTTTAAAATTTGGTATTAATTTGTACCTGGCAAATGATATTGCTATTAAGTAAAATCTATATTTACTAATCAAATGGAAAATATAACTGCAATTTAATGCCTCAGTGCCAATGTTAGAATGAATGTTGAATTTTTAGTATAATTATTTTCATTTTATTAAATTTTAATTAGAATAATTTATAGTTTTAAATCTTTTAAAATTTGGTATTAATTTGTACCTGGCAAATGATATTGCTATTAAGTAAAATCTATATTTACTAATCAAATGGAAAATATAACTGCAATTTAATGCCTCATTGCCAATGTTAGAATGAATGTTGAATTTTTAGTATAATTATTTTCATTTTATTAAATTTTAATTAGAATAATTTATAGTTTTAAATCTTTTAAAATTTGGTATTAATTTGTACCTGGCAAATGATTTTGCTATTAATTAAAATCTATATTTACTAATCCAATGGAAAATATAACTGCAATTTAATGCCTCATTGCCAATGTTAGAATGAATGTTGAATTTTTAGTATAATTATTTTCATTTTATTAAATTTTAATTAGAATTATTTATAGTTTTAAATCTTTTAAAATTTGGTATTAATTTGTACCTGGCAAATGATATTGCTATTAAGTAAAATCTATATTTACTAATCAAATGGAAAATATAACTGCAATTTAATGCCTCATTGCCAATGTTAGAATGAATGTTGAATTTTTAGTATAATTATTTTCATTTTATTAAATTTTAATTAGAATAATTTATAGTTTTAAATCTTTTAAAATATGGTATTAATTTGTACCTGGCAAATGATATTGTCATTAAGTAAAATCTATATTTACTAATCAAATGGAAAATATAACTGCAATTTAATGCCTCATTGCCAAGGTTAGAATGAATGTAGAATTTTTAGTATAATTATTTTCATTTTATTAAATTTTAATTAGAATAATTTATAGTTTTAAATCTTTTTAAAATTGGGTATTAATTTGTACCTGGCAAATGATATTGATATTAATTAAAATCTATATTTACTAATCAAATGGAAAATATAACTGCAATTTAATGCCTCATTGCCAATGTTAGAATGAATGTTGAATTTTTAGTATAATTATTTTCATTTTATTAAATTTTAATTAGAATAATTTATAGTTTTAAATCTTTTAAAATTTGGTATTAATTTGTACCTGGCAAATGATATTGCTATTAAGTAAAATCTATATTTACTAATCAAATGGAAAATATAACTGCAATTTAATGCCTCATTGCCAATGTTAGAATGAATGTTGAATTTTTAGTATAATTATTTTCATTTTATTAAATTTTAATTAGAATAATTTATAGTTTAAATCTTTTAAAATTTGGTATTAATTTGTACCTGGCAAATGATATTGCTATTAAGTAAAATCTATATTTACTAATAAAATGGAAAATATTACTGCAATTTAATGTCTCATTGCCAATGTTAGAATGAATGCTGAATTTTTAGTATAATTATTTTCATTTTATTAAATTTTAATTAGAATAATTTATAGTTTTAAATCTTTCAAAATTTGGTATTAATTTGTACCTGGCAAATGATATTGCTATTAAGTAAAATCTATATTTACTAATCAAATGGAAAATATAACTGCAATTTAATGCCTCAGTGCCAATGTTAGAATGAATGTTGAATTTTTAGTATAATTATTTTCATTTTATTAAATTTTAATTAGAATAATTTATAGTTTTAAATCTTTTAAAATTTGGTATTAATTTGTACCTGGCAAATGATATTGCTATTAAGTAAAATCTATATTTACTAATCAAATGGAAAATATAACTGCAATTTAATGCCTCATTGCCAATGTTAGAATGAATGTTGAAATTTTAGTATAATTATTTTCATTTTATTAAATTTTAATTAGAATAATTTATAGTTTTAAATCTTTTAAAATATGGTATTAATTTGTACCTGGCAAATGATATTGATATTAATTAAAATCTATATTTACTAATCAAATGGAAAATATAACTGCAATTTAATGCCTCATTGCCAATGTTAGAATGAATGTTGAATTTTTAGTATAATTATTTTCATTTTATTAAATTTTAATTAGAATAATTTATAGTTTTAAATCTTTTAAAATATGGTATTAATTTGTACCTGGCAAATGATATTGTCATTAAGTAAAATCTATATTTACTAATCAAATGGAAAATATAACTGCAATTTAATGCCTCATTGCCAATGTTAGAATGAATGTTGAATTTGTTGTATAATTATTTCCAATTTATTAAATTTTAATTAGAATAATTTATAGTTTTAAATCTTTTAAGATTTGGTATTAATTTGTACCTGGCAAATGATATTGCTATTAAGTAAAATCTATATTTACTAATCAAATGGAAAATATAACTGCAATTTAATGCCTCAGTGCCAATGTTAGAATGAATGTTGAATTTTTAGTATAATTATTTTCATTTTATTAAATTTTAATTAGAATAATTTATAGTTTTAAATCTTTTAAAATTTGGTATTAATTTGTACCTGGCAAATGATATTGCTATTAAGTAAAATCTATATTTACTAATCAAATGGAAAGTATAACTGCAATTTAATGCCTCATTGCCAATGTTAGAATGAATGTTGAATTTTTAGTATAATTATTTTCATTTTAGTAAATTTTAATTAGAATAATTTATAGTTTTAAATCTTTTAAAATATGGTATTAATTTGTACCTGGCAAATGATATTGTCATTAAGTAAAATCTATATTTACTAATCAAATGGAAAATATAACTGCAATTTAATGCCTCATTGCCAAGGTTAGAATGAATGTTGAATTTTTAGTATAATTATTTTCATTTTATTAAATTTTAATTAGAATAATTTATAGTTTTAAATCTTTTAAAATTGGGTATTAATTTGTACCTGGCAAATGATATTGATATTAATTAAAATCTATATTTACTAATCAAATGGAAAATATAACTGCAATTTAATTCCTCATTGCCAATGTTAGAATGAATGTTGAATTTTTAGTATAATTATTTTCATTTTATTAAATTTTAATTAGAATTATTTATAGTTTTAAATCTTTTAAAATTTGGTATTAATTTGTACCTGGCAAATGATATTTCTATTAAGTAAAATCTATATTTACTAATCAAATGGAAAATATAACTGCAATTTAATGCCTCATTGCCAATGTTAGAATGAATGTTGAATTTTTAGTATAATTATTTTCATTTTATTAAATTTTAATTAGAATAATTTATAGTTTAAATCTTTTAAAATTTGGTATTAATTTGTACCTGGCAAATGATATTGCTATTAAGTAAAATCTATATTTACTAATCAAATGGAAAATATTACTGCAATTTAATGACTCATTGCCAATGTTAGAATGAATGCTGAATTTTTAGTATAATTATTTTCATTTTATTAAATTTTAATTAGAATAATTTATAGTTTTAAATCTTTCAAAATTTGGTATTAATTTGTACCTGGCAAATGATATTGCTATTAAGTAAAATCTATATTTACTAATCAAATGGAAAATATAACTGCAATTTAATGCCTCAGTGCCAATGTTAGAATGAATGTTGAATTTTTAGTATAATTATTTTCATTTTATTAAATTTTAATTAGAATAATTTATAGTTTTAAATCTTTTAAAATTTGGTATTAATTTGTACCTGGCAAATGATATTGCTATTAAGTAAAATCTATATTTACTAATCAAATGGAAAATATAACTGCAATTTAATGCCTCATTGCCAATGTTAGAATGAATGTTGAATTTTTAGTATAATTATTTTCATTTTATTAAATTTTAATTAGAATAATTTATAGTTTTAAATCTTTCAAAATTTGGTATTAATTTGTACCTGGCAAATGATATTGCTATTAAGTAAAATCTATATTTACTAATCAAATGGAAAATATTACTGCAATTTAATGACTCATTGCCAATGTTAGAATGAATGCTGAATTTTTAGTATAATTATTTTCATTTTATTAAATTTTAATTAGAATAATTTATAGTTTTAAATCTTTCAAAATTTGGTATTAATTTGTACCTGGCAAATGATATTGCTATTAAGTAAAATCTATATTTACTAATCAAATGGAAAATATAACTGCAATTTAATGCCTCAGTGCCAATGTTAGAATGAATGTTGAATTTTTAGTATAATTATTTTCATTTTATTAAATTTTAATTAGAATAATTTATAGTTTTAAATCTTTTAAAATTTGGTATTAATTTGTACCTGGCAAATGATATTGCTATTAAGTAAAATCTATATTTACTAATCAAATGGAAAATATAACTGCAATTTAATGCCTCATTGCCAATGTTAGAATGAATGTTGAATTTTTAGTATAATTATTTTCATTTTATTAAATTTTAATTAGAATAATTTATAGTTTTAAATCTTTTAAAATATGGTATTAATTTGTACCTGGCAAATGATATTGATATTAATTAAAATCTATATTTACTAATCAAATGGAAAATATAACTGCAATTTAATGCCTCATTGCCAATGTTAGAATGAATGTTGAATTTTTAGTATAATTATTTTCATTTTATTAAATTTAAATTAGAATAATTTATAGTTTTAAATCTTTTAAAATATGGTATTAATTTGTACCTGGCAAATGATATTGTCATTAAGTAAAATCTATATTTACTAATCAAATGGAAAATATAACTGCAATTTAATGCCTCATTGCCAATGTTAGAATGAATGTTGAATTTTTTGTATAATTATTTCCAATTTATTAAATTTTAATTAGAATAATTTATAGTTTTAAATCTTTTAAAATTTGGTATTAATTTGTACCTGGCAAATGATATTGCTATTAAGTAAAATCTATATTTACTAATCAAATGGAAAATATAACTGCAATTTAATGCCTCAGTGCCAATGTTAGAATGAATGTTGAATTTTTAGTATAATTATTTTCATTTTATTAAATTTTAATTAGAATAATTTATAGTTTTAAATCTTTTAAAATTTGGTATTAATTTGTACCTGGCAAATGATATTGCTATTAAGTAAAATCTATATTTACTAATCAAATGGAAAATATAACTGCAATTTAATGCCTCATTGCCAATGTTAGAATGAATGTTGAATTTTTAGTATAATTATTTTCATTTTATTAAATTTTAATTAGAATAATTTATAGTTTTAAATCTTTTAAAATATGGTATTAATTTGTACCTGGCAAATGATATTGTCATTAAGTAAAATCTATATTTACTAATCAAATGGAAAATATAACTGCAATTTAATGCCTCATTGCCAAGGTTAGAATGAATGTTGAATTTTTAGTATAATTATTTTCATTTTATTAAATTTTAATTAGAATAATTTATAGTTTTAAATCTTTTAAAATTGGGTATTAATTTGTACCTGGCAAATGATATTGATATTAATTAAAATCTATATTTACTAATCAAATGGAAAATATAACTGCAATTTAATGCCTCATTGCCAATGTTAGAATGAATGTTGAATTTTTAGTATAATTATTTTCATTTTATTAAATTTTAATTAGAATTATTTATAGTTTTAAATCTTTTAAAGTTTGGTATTAATTTGTACCTGGCAAATGATATTGCTATTAAGTAAAATCTATATTTACTAATCAAATGGAAAATATAACTGCAATTTAATGCCTCATTGCCAATGTTAGAATGAATGTTGAATTTTTAGTATAATTATTTTCATTTTATTAAATTTTAATTAGAATAATTTATAGTTTAAATCTTTTAAAATTTGGTATTAATTTGTACCTGGCAAATGATATTGCTATTAAGTAAAATCTATATTTACTAATCAAATGGAAAATATTACTGCAATTTAATGACTCATTGCCAATGTTAGAATGAATGCTGAATTTTTAGTATAATTATTTTCATTTTATTAAATTTTAATTAGAATAATTTATAGTTTTAAATCTTTCAAAATTTGGTATTAATTTGTACCTGGCAAATGATATTGCTATTAACTAAAATCTATATTTACTAATCAAATGGAAAATATAACTGCAATTTAATGCCTCAGTGCCAATGTTAGAATGAATGTTGAATTTTTAGTATAATTATTTTCATTTTATTAAATTTTAATTAGAATAATTTATAGTTTTAAATCTTTTAAAATTTGGTATTAATTTGTACCTGGCAAATGATATTGCTATTAAGTAAAATCTATATTTACTAATCAAATGGAAAATATAACTGCAATTTAATGCCTCATTGCCAATGTTAGAATGAATGTTGAATTTTTAGTATAATTATTTTCATTTTATTAAATTTTAATTAGAATAATTTATAGTTTTAAATCTTTTAAAATTTGGTATTAATTTGTACCTGGCAAATGATATTGCTATTAAGTAAAATCTATATTTACTAATCAAATGGAAAATATAACTGCAATTTAATGCCTCATTGCCAATGTTAGAATGAATGTTGAATTTTTAGTATAATTATTTTCATTTTATTAAATTTTAATTAGAATAATTTATAGTTTTAAATCTTTTAAAATTTGGTATTAATTTGTACCTGGCAAATGATATTGCTATTAAGTAAAATCTATATTTGCTAATCAAATGGAAAATATAACTGCAATTTAATCCCTCATTGCTAATGTTAGAATGAATGTTGAATTTTTAGTATAATTATTTTCATTTTATTAAATTTTAATTAGAATAATTTATAGTTTTAAATCTTTTAAAATTTGGTATTAATTTGTACCTGGCAAATGATATTGCTATTAATTAAAAACTATATTTACTAATCCAATGGAAAATATAACTGCAATTTAATGCCTCATTGCCAATGTTAGAATGAATGTTGAATTTTTAGTATAATTATTTTCATTTTATTAAATTTTAATTAGAATAATTTATAGTTTTAAATCTTTTAAAATTTGGTATTAATTTGTACCTGGCAAATGATATTGCTATTAAGTAAAATCTATATTTACTAATCAAATGGAAAATATAACTGCAATTTAATGCCTCATTGCCAATGTAAGAATGAATGTTGAATTTTTAGTATAATTATTTTCATTTTATTAAATTTTAATTAAAATAATTTATAGTTTTAAATCTTTTAAAATATGGTATTAATTTGTACCTGGCAAATGATATTGTCATTAAGTAAAATCTATATTTACTAATCAAATGGAAAATATAACTGCAATTTAATGCCTCATTGCCAATGTTAGAATGAATGTTGAATTTTTAGTATAATTATTTCCAATTTATGAAATTTTAATTAGAATAATTTATAGTTTTAAATCTTTTAAAATTTGGTATTAATTTGTACCTGGCAAATGATATTGCTATTAAGTAAAATCTATATTTACTAATCAAATGGAAAATATAACTGCAATTTAATGCCTCAGTGCCAATGTTAGAATGAATGTTGAATTTTTAGTATAATTATTTTCATTTTATTAAATTTTAATTAGAATAATTTATAGTTTTAAATCTTTTAAAATTTGGTATTAATTTGTACCTGGCAAATGATATTGCTATTAAGTAAAATCTATATTTACTAATCAAATGGAAAATATAACTGCAATTTAATGCCTCATTGCCAATGTTAGAATGAATGTTGAATTTTTAGTATAATTATTTTCATTTTATTAAATTTTAATTAGAATAATTTATAGTTTTAAATCTTTTAAAATATGGTATTAATTTGTACCTGGCAAATGATATTGTCATTAAGTAAAATCTATATTTACTAATCAAATGGAAAATATAACTGCAATTTAATGCCTCATTGCCAAGGTTAGAATGAATGTTGAATTTTTGTATAATTATTTTCATTTTATTAAATTTTAATTAGAATAATTTATAGTTTTAAATCTTTTAAAATTGGGTATTAATTTGTACCTGGCAAATGATATTGATATTAATTAAAATCTATATTTACTAATCAAATTGAAAATATAACTGCAATTTAATGCCTCATTGCCAATGTTAGAATGAATGTTGAATTTTTAGTATAATTATTTTCATTTTATTAAATTTTAATTAGAATAATTTATAGTTTTAAATCTTTTAAAATTTGGTATTAATTTGTACCTGGCAAATGATATTGCTATTAAGTAAAATCTATATTTCCTAATCAAATGGAAAATATAACTGCAATTTAATGCCTCATTTCCAATGTTAGAATGAATGTTGAATTTTTAGTATAATTATTTTCATTTTATTAAATTTTAATTAGAATAATTTATAGTTTTAAATCTTTTAAAATTTGGTATTAATTTGTACCTGGCAAATGATATTGCTATTAAGTAAAATCTATATTTACTAATCAAATGGAAAATATAACTGCAATTTAATGCCTCATTGCCAATGTAAGAATGAATGTTGAATTTTTAGTATAATTATTTTCATTTTATTAAATTTTAATTAAAATAATTTATAGTTTTAAATCTTTTAAAATATGGTATTAATTTGTACCTGGCAAATGATATTGTCATTAAGTAAAATCTATATTTACTAATCAAATGGAAAATATAACTGCAATTTAATGCCTCATTGCCAATGTTAGAATGAATGTTGAATTTTTAGTATAATTATTTCCAATTTATGAAATTTTAATTAGAATAATTTATAGTTTTAAATCTTTTAAAATTTGGTATTAATTTGTACCTGGCAAATGATATTGCTATTAAGTAAAATCTATATTTACTAATCAAATGGAAAATATAACTGCAATTTAATGCCTCAGTGCCAATGTTAGAATGAATGTTGAATTTTTAGTATAATTATTTTCATTTTATTAAATTTTAATTAGAATAATTTATAGTTTTAAATCTTTTAAAATTTGGTATTAATTTGTACCTGGCAAATGATACTGCTATTAAGTAAAATCTATATTTACTAATCAAATGGAAAATATAACTGCAATTTAATGCCTCATTGCCAATGTTAGAATGAATGTTGAATTTTTAGTATAATTATTTTCATTTTATTAAATTTTAATTAGAATAATTTATAGTTTTAAATCTTTTAAAATATGGTATTAATTTGTACCTGGCAAATGATATTGTCATTAAGTAAAATCTATATTTACTAATCAAATGGAAAATATAACTGCAATTTAATGCCTCATTGCCAAGGTTAGAATGAATGTTGAATTTTTGTATAATTATTTTCATTTTATTAAATTTTAATTAGAATAATTTATAGTTTTAAATCTTTTAAAATTGGGTATTAATTTGTACCTGGCAAATGATATTGATATTAATTAAAATCTATATTTACTAATCAAATTGAAAATATAACTGCAATTTAATGCCTCATTGCCAATGTTAGAATGAATGTTGAATTTTTAGTATAATTATTTTCATTTTATTAAATTTTAATTAGAATAATTTATAGTTTTAAATCTTTTAAAATTTGGTATTAATTTGTACCTGGCAAATGATATTGCTATTAAGTAAAATCTATATTTCCTAATCAAATGGAAAATATAACTGCAATTTAATGCCTCATTTCCAATGTTAGAATGAATGTTGAATTTTTAGTATAATTATTTTCATTTTATTAAATTTTAATTAGAATAATTTATAGTTTTAAATCTTTTAAAATTTGGTATTAATTTGTACCTGGCAAATGATATTGCTATTAAGTAAAATCTATATTTACTAATCAAATGGAAAATATAACTGCAATTTAATGCCTCATTGCCAAGGTTAGAATGAATGTTGAATTTTTAGTATAATTATTTTCATTTTATTAAATTTTAATTAGAATGATTTATAGTTTTAAATCTTTTAAAATTTGGTATTAATTTGTACCTGGCAAATGATATTGCTATTAAGTAAAATCTATATTTACTAATCAAATGGAAAATATAACTGAATTTTTAGTATAATTATTTTCATTTTATTAAATTTTAATAAGAATAATTTATAGTTTTAAATCTTTTAAAATTTGGTATTAATTTGTACCTGGCAAATGATATTGCTATTAAGTAAAATCTATATTTACTAATCAAATGGAAAATATAACTGCAATTTAATGCCTCATTGCCAATGTAAGAATGAATGTTGAATTTTTAGTATAATTATTTTCATTTTATTAAATTTTAATTAAAATAATTTATAGTTTTAAATCTTTTAAAATATGGTATTAATTTGTACCAGGCAAATGATATTGTCATTAAGTAAAATCTATATTTACTAATCAAATGGAAAATATAACTGCAATTTAATGCCTCATTGCCAATGTTAGAATGAATGTTGAATTTTTAGTATAATTATTTCCAATTTATTAAATTTTAATTAGAATAATTTATAGTTTTAAATCTTTTAAAATTTGGTATTAATTTGTACCTGGCAAATGATATTGCTATTAAGTAAAATCTATATTTACTAATCAAATGGAAAATATAACTGCAATTTAATGCCTCAGTGCCAATGTTAGAATGAATGTTGAATTTTTAGTATAATTATATTCATTTTATTAAATTTTAATTAGAATAATTTATAGTTTTAAATCTTTTAAAATTTGGTATTAATTTGTACCTGGCAAATGATATTGCTATTAAGTAAAATCTATATTTACTAATCAAATGGAAAATATAACTGCAATTTAATGCCTCATTGCCAATGTTAGAATGAATGTTGAATTTTAGTATAATTATTTTCATTTTATTAAATTTTAATTAGAATAATTTATAGTTTTAAATCTTTTAAAATATGGTATTAATTTGTACCTGGCAAATGATATTGTCATTAAGTAAAATCTATATTTACTAATCAAATGGAAAATATAACTGCAATTTAATGCCTCATTGCCAAGGTTAGAATGAATGTTGAATTTTTGTATAATTATTTTCATTTTATTAAATTTTAATTAGAATAATTTATAGTTTTAAATCTTTTAAAATTGGGTATTAATTTGTACCTGGCAAATGATATTGATATTAATTAAAATCTATATTTACTAATCAAATTGAAAATATAACTGCAATTTAATGCCTCATTGCCAATGTTAGAATGAATGTTGAATTTTTAGTATAATTATTTTCATTTTATTAAATTTTAATTAGAATAATTTATAGTTTTAAATCTTTTAAAATTTGGTATTAATTTGTACCTGGCAAATGATATTGCTATTAAGTAAAATCTATATTTACTAATCAAATGGAAAATATAACTGAATTTTTAGTATAATTATTTTCATTTTATTAAATTTTAATAAGAATAATTTATAGTTTTAAATCTTTTAAAATTTGGTATTAATTTGTACCTGGCAAATGATATTGCTATTAAGTAAAATCTATATTTACTAATCAAATGGAAAATATAACTGCAATTTAATGCCTCATTGCCAAGGTTAGAATGAATGTTGAATTTTTAGTATAATTATTTTCATTTTATTAAATTTTAATTAGAATAATTTATAGTTTTAAATCTTTTAAAATTTGGTATTAATTTGTACCTGGCAAATGATATTGCTATTAAGTAAAATCTATATTTACTAATCAAATGGAAAATATAACTGCAATTTAATGCCTCATTGCCAATGTTAGAATGAATGTTGAATTTTTAGTATAATTATTTTCATTTTATTAAATTTTAATTAGAATAATTTATAGTTTTAAATCTTTTAAAATTTGGTATTAATTTGTACCTGGCAAATGATATTGCTATTAAATAAAATCTATATTTACTAATCAAATAAAAAATATAACTGCAATTTAATGCCGCATTGCCAATGTTAGAATGAATGTTGAATTTTTCGTATAATTATTTTCATTTTATTAAATTTTAATTAGAATAATTTATAGTTTTAAATCTTTTAAAATTTGGTATTAATTTGTACCTGGCAAATGATATTGCTATTAAGTAAAATCTATATTTACTAATCAAATGGAAAATATAACTGAATTTTTAGTATAATTATTTTCATTTTATTAAATTTTAATTAGAATAATTTATAGTTTTAAATCTTTTAAAATTTGGTATTAATTTGTTCCTGGCAAATGATATTGCTATTAAGTAAAATCTATATTTACTAATCAAATGGAAAATATAACTGCAATTTAATGCCTCATTGCCAAGGTTAGAATGAATGTTGAATTTTTAGTATAATTATTTTCATTTTATTAAATTTTAATTAGAATAATTTATAGTTTTAAATCTTTCAAAATTTGGTATTAATTTGTACCTGGCAAATGATATTGCTATTAAGTAAAATCTATATTTACTAATCAAATGGAAAGTATAACTGCAATTTAATGCCTCATTGCCATGGTTAGAATGAATGTTGAATTTTTAGTATAATTATTTTCATTTTATTAAATTTTAATTAGAATGATTTATAGTTTTAAATCTTTTAAAATTTGGTATTAATTAGTACCTGGCAAATGATATTGCTATTAAGTAAAATCTATATTTACTAATCAAATGGAAAATAAAACTGAATTTTTAGTATAATTATTTTCATTTTATTAAATTTTAATAAGAATAATTTATAGTTTTAAATCTTTTAAAATTTGGTATTAATTTGTACCTGGCAAATGATATTGCTATTAAATAAAATCTATATTTACTAATCAAATGGAAAATATAACTGCAATTTAATGCCTCATTGCCAAGGTTAGAATGAATGTTGAATTTTTAGTATAATTATTTTCATTTTATTAAATTTTAATTAGAATAATTTATAGTTTTAAATCTTTCAAAATTTGGTATTAATTTGTACCTGGCAAATGATATTGTTATTAAGTAAAATTTATATTTACTAATCAAATGGAAAATATAACTGCAATTTAATGCCTCATTACCAATGTTAGAATGAATGTTGAATTTTTAGTATAATTATTTTCATTTTATTAAATTTTAATTAGAATAATTTATAGTTTTAAATCTTTTAAAATTTGGTATTAATTTGTACCTGGCAAATGATATTGCTATTAAGTAAAATCTATATTTACTAATCAAATGGAAAATATAACTGCAATTTAATGCCTCATTGCCAATGTTAGAATGAATGTTGAATTTTTAGTATAATTATTTTCATTTTATTAAATTTTAATTAGAATAATTTATAGTTTTAAATCTTTTAAAATTTGGTATTAATTTGTACCTGGCAAATGATATTGCTATTAAATAAAATCTATATTTACTAATCAAATAAAAAATATAACTGCAATTTAATGCCGCATTGCCAATGTTAGAATGAATGTTGAATTTTTCGTATAATTATTTTCATTTTATTAAATTTTAATTAGAATAATTTATAGTTTTAAATCTTTTAAAATTTGGTATTAATTTGTACCTGGCAAATGATATTGCTATTAAGTAAAATCTATATTTACTAATCAAATGGAAAATATAACTGAATTTTTAGTATAATTATTTTCATTTTATTAAATTTTAATTAGAATAATTTATAGTTTTAAATCTTTTAAAATTTGGTATTAATTTGTACCTGGCAAATGATATTGCTATTAAGTAAAATCTATATTTACTAATCAAATGGAAAATATAACTGCAAATTAATGCCTCATTGCCAATGTTAGAATGAATGTTGAATTTTTAGTATAATTATTTTCACTTTATTAAATTTTAATTAGAATAATTTATAGTTTTAAATCTTTCAAAATTTGGTATTAATTTGTACCTGGCAAATGATATTGCTATTAAGTAAAATCTATATTTACTAATCAAATGGAAAATATAACTGCAATTTAATGCCTCATTGCCAATGTTAGAATGAATGTTGAATTTTTAGTATAATTATTTTCATTTTATTAAATTTTAATTACAATAATTTATAGTTTTAAATCTTTTAAAATTTGGTATTAATTTGTACCTGGCAAATGATATTGCTATTAAGTAAAATCTATATTTACTAATCAAATGGAAAATATAACTGCAATTTTATGACTCATTGCCAATGCTAGAATGAATGTTGAATTTTTAGTATAATTATTTTCATTTTGTTAAATTTTAATTAGAATAATTTATAGTTTGAAATCTTTCAAAATTTGGTATTAATTTGTACCTGGCAAATGATATTGCTATTAAGTAAAATCTATATATACTAATCAAATGGAAAATATAACTGCAATTTAATGCCTCATTGCCAATGTTAGAATGAATGTTGAAATTTTAGTATAATTATTTTCATTTTATTAAATTTTAATCAGAATAATTTATAGTTTTAAATCTTTTTAAATTTGGTATTAATTTGTACCTGGCAAATGATATTGCTATTAAATAAAATCAATATTTACTAATCAAATGAAAAATATAACTGCAATTTAATGCCTCATTGCCAATGTTAGAATGAATGTTGAATTTTTAGTATAATTATTTTCATTTTATTAAATTTTAATTAGAATAATTTATAGTTTTAAATCTTTTAAAATTTGGTATTAATTTGTACCTGGCAAATGATATTGCTATTAAGTAAAATCTATATTTACTAATCAAATGGAAAATATAACTGCAAATTAATGCCTCATTGCCAATGTTAGAATGAATGTTGAATTTTTAGTATAATTATTTTCACTTTATTAAATTTTAATTAGAATAATTTATAGTTTTAAATCTTTTAAAATTTGGTATTAATTTGTACCTGGCAAATGATATTGTTATTAAGTAAAATTTATATTTACTAATCAAATGGAAAATATAACTGCAATTTAATGCCTCATTACCAATGTTAGAATGAATGTTGAATTTTTAGTATAATTATTTTCATTTTATTAAATTTTAATTAGAATAATTTATAGTTTTAAATCTTTTAAAATTTGGTATTAATTTGTACCTGGCAAATGATATTGCTATTAAGTAAAATCTATATTTACTAATCAAATGGAAAATATAACTGCAATTTAATGCCTCATTGCCAATGTTAGAATGAATGTTGAATTTTTAGTATAATTATTTTCATTTTATTAAATTTTAAATAGAATAATTTATAGTTTTAAATCTTTTAAAATTTGGTATTAATTTGTACCTGGCAAATGATATTGCTATTAAGTAAAATCTATATAAACTAATCAAATGGAAAATATAACTGCAATTTAATGCCTCATTGCCAATGTTAGAATGAATGTTGAATTTTTAGTATAATTATTTTCATTTTATTAAATTTTAATTAGAATAATTTTTAGTTTTAAATCTTTTAAAATTTGGTATTAATTTGTACCTTGCAAATGATATTGCTATTAAGTAAAATCTCTATTTACTAATCAAATGGAAAATATAACTGCAATTTAATGCCTCATTGCCAATGTTAGAATGAATGTTGAATTTTTAGTATAATTATTTTCATTTTATTAAATTTTAATTAGAATAATTTATAGTTTTAAATCTTTTAAAATTTGGTATTAATTTGTTCCTGGCAAATGATATTGCTATTAAGTAAAATCTATATTTACTAATCAAATGGAAAATATAACTGCAATTTAATGCCTCATTGCCAAGGTTAGAATGAATGTTGAATTTTTAGTATAATTATTTTCATTTTATTAAATTTTAGTTAGAATAATTTATAGTTTTAAATCTTTTAAAATTTGGTATTAATTTGTACCTGGCAAATGATATTGTTATTAAGTAAAATTTATATTTACTAATCAAATGGAAAATATAACTGCAATTTAATGCCTCATTACCAATGTTAGAATGAATGTTGAATTTTTAGTATAATTATTTTCATTTTATTAAATTTTAATTAGAATAATTTATAGTTTTAAATCTTTTAAAATTTGGTATTAATTTGTACCTGGCAAATGATATTGCTATTAAGTAAAATCTATATTTACTAATCAAATGGAAAATATAACTGCAATTTAATGCCTCATTGCCAATGTTAGAATGAATGTTGAATTTTTAGTATAATTATTTTCATTTTATTAAATTTTAATTAGAATAATTTATAGTTTTAAATCTGTTAAAATTTGGTATTAATTTGTACCTGGCAAATGATATTGCTATTAAATAAAATCTATATTTACTAATCAAATAAAAAATATTACTGCAATTTAATGCCGCATTGCCAATGTTAGAATGAATGTTGAATTTTTCGTATAATTATTTTCATTTTATTAAATTTTAATTAGAATAATTTATAGTTTTAAATCTTTTAAAATTTGGTATTAATTTGTACCTGGCAAATGATATTGCTATTAAGTAAAATCTATATTTACTAATCAAATGGAAAATATAACTGAATTTTTAGTATAATTATTTTCATTTTATTAAATTTTAATTAGAATAATTTATAGTTTTAAATCTTTTAAAATTTGGTATTAATTTGTTCCTGGCAAATGATATTGCTATTAAGTAAAATCTATATTTACTAATCAAATGGAAAATATAACTGCAATTTAATGCCTCATTGCCAAGGTTAGAATGAATGTTGAATTTTTAGTATAATTATTTTCATTTTATTAAATTTTAATTAGAATAATTTATAGTTTTAAATCTTTTAAAATTTGGTATTAATTTGTACCTGGCAAATGATATTGCTATTAAGTAAAATCTATATTTACTAATCAAATGGAAAATATAACTGCAATTTAATGCCTCATTACCAATGTTAGAATGAATGTTGAATTTTTAGTATAATTATTTTCATTTTATTAAATTTTAATTAGAATAATTTATAGTTTTAAATCTTTTAAAATTTGGTATTAATTTGTTCCTGGCAAATGATATTGCTATTAAGTAAAATCTATATTTACTAATCAAATGGAAAATATAACTGCAATTTAATGCCTCATTGCCAAGGTTAGAATGAATGTTGAATTTTTAGTATAATTATTTACATTTTATTAAATTTTAGTTAGAATAATTTATAGTTTTAAATCTTTTAAAATTTGGTATTAATTTGTACCTGGCAAATGATATTGTTATTAAGTAAAATTTATATTTACTAATCAAATGGAAAATATAACTGCAATTTAATGCCTCATTACCAATGTTAGAATGAATGTTGAATTTTTAGTATAATTATTTTCATTTTATTAAATTTTAATTAGAATAATTTATAGTTTTAAATCTTTTAAAATTTGGTATTAATTTGTACCTGGCAAATGATATTGCTATTAAGTAAAATCTATATTTACTAATCAAATAGAAAATATAACTGCAATTTAATGCCTCATTGCCAATGTTAGAATGAATGTTGAATTTTTAGTATAATTATTTTCATTTTATTAAATTTTAAATAGAATAATTTATAGTTTTAAATCTTTTAAAATTTGGTATTAATTTGTACCTGGCAAATGATATTGCTATTAAGTTAAATCTATATAAACTAATCAAATGGAAAATATAACTGCAATTTCATGCCTCATTGCCAATGTTAGAATGAATGTTGAATTTTTAGTATAATTATTTTCATTTTATTAAATTTTAATTAGAATAATTTTTAGTTTTAAATCTTTTAAAATTTGGTATTAATTTGTACCTGGCAAATGATATTGTTTTTAAGTAAAATCTATATTTACTAATCGAATGGAAAATAAAACTGCAATTTAATGCCTCATTGCCAATGTTAGAATGAATGTTGAATTTTTAGTATAATTATTTCTATTTTATTAAATTTTAATTAGAATAATTTATAGTTTTAAATCTTTTAAAATTTGGTATTAATTTGTACCTGTCAAATGATATTGCTATTAAGTAAAATCTATCTTTACTAATCAAATGGAAAATATAACTGCAATTTAATGCCTCATTGCCAATGTTAGAATGAATGTTGAATTTTTAGTATAATTATTTCCATTTTATTAAATTTTCGTTTGAGAAATGTATAGTTTTAAATCTTTTAAAATTTGGTATTAATTTGTACCTGGCAAATGATATTGCTATTAAGTAAAATCTATATTTACTAATCAAATGGAAAATATAACTGCAATTTAATGCCTCATTACCAATGTTAGAATGAATGTTGAATTTTTAGTATAATTATTTTCATTTTATTAAATTTTAATTAGAATAATTTATAGTTTTAAATCTTTTAAAATTTGGTATTAATTTGTACCTGGCAAATGATATTGCTATTAAGTAAAATCTATATTTACTAATCAAATGGAAAATATAACTGCAATTTAATGCCTCATTGCCAATGTTAGAATGAATGTTGAAATTTTAGTATTATTATTTTCATTTTATTAAATTTTAATCAGAATAATTTATAGTTTTAAATCTTTTTAAATTTGGTATTAATTTGTACCTGGCAAATGATATTGCTATTAAATAAAATCAATATTTACTAATCAAATGAAAAATATAACTGCAATTTAATGTCTCATTGCCAATGTTAGAATGAATGTTGAATTTTTAGTATAATTATTTTCATTTTATTAAATTTTAATTAGAATAATTTATAGTTTTAAATCTTTTAAAATTTGGTATTAATTTGTACCTGGCAAATGATATTGCTATTAAGTAAAATCTATATTTACTAATCAAATGGAAAATATAACTGCAAATTAATGCCTCATTGCCAATGTTAGAATGAATGTTGAATTTTTAGTATAATTATTTTCACTTTATTAAATTTTAATTAGAATAATTTATAGTTTTAAATCTTTTAAAATTTGGTATTAATTTGTACCTGGCAAATGATATTGTTATTAAGTAAAATTTATATTTACTAATCAAATGGAAAATATAACTGCAATTTAATGCCTCATTACCAATGTTAGAATGAATGTTGAATTTTTAGTATAATTATTTTCATTTTATTAAATTTTAATTAGAATAATTTATAGTTTTAAATCTTTTAAAATTTGGTATTAATTTGTACCTGGCAAATGATATTGCTATTAAGTAAAATCTATATTTACTAATCAAATGGAAAATATAACTGCAATTTAATGCCTCATTGCCAATGTTAGAATGAATGTTGAATTTTTAGTATAATTATTTTCATTTTATTAAATTTTAAATAGAATAATTTATAGTTTTAAATCTTTTAAAATTTCGTATTAATTTGTACCTGGCAACTGATATTGCTATTAAGTAAAATCTATATAAACTAATCAAATGGAAAATATAACTGCAATTTAATGCCTCATTGCCAATGTTAGAATGAATGTTGAATTTTTAGTATAATTATTTTCATTTTATTAAATTTTAATTAGAATAATTTTTAGTTTTAAATCTTTTAAAATTTGGTATTAATTTGTACCTGGCAAATGATATTGTTTTTAAGTAAAATCTATATTTACTAATCGAATGGAAAATAAAACTGCAATTTAATGCCTCATTGCCAATGTTAGAATGAATGTTGAATTTTTAGTATAATTATTTCAATTTTATTAAATTTTAATTAGAATAATTTATAGTTTTAAATCTTTTAAAATTTGGTATTAATTTGTACCTGTCAAATGATAGTGCTATTAAGTAAAATCTATCTTTACTAATCAAATGGAAAATATAACTGCAATTTAATGCCTCATTGCCAATGTTAGAATGAATGTTGAATTTTTAGTATAATTATTTCCATTTTATTAAATTTTCGTTTGAGAAATGTATAGTTTTAAATCTTTTAAAATTTGGTATTAATTTGTACCTGGCAAATGATATTGCTATTAAGTAAAATCTATATTTACTAATCAAATGGAAAATATAACTGCAATTTAATGCCTCATTACCAATGTTAGAATGAATGTTGAATTTTTAGTATAATTATTTTCATTTTATTAAATTTTAATTAGAATAATTTATAGTTTTAAATCTTTTAAAATTTGGTATTAATTTGTACCTGGCAAATGATATTGCTATTAAGTAAAATCTATATTTACTAATCAAATGGAAAATATAACTGCAATTTAATGCCTCATTGCCAATGTTAGAATGAATGTTGAATTTTAATATAATTATTTTCATTTTATTAAAGTTTAATTAGAATAATTTATAGTTTAAATCTTTTAAAATTCGGTATTAATTTGTACCTTGCAAATGATATTGCTATTAAGTAAAATCTCTATTTACTAATCAAATGGAAAATATAACTGCAATTTAATGCCTCATTGCCAATGTTAGAATGAATGTTGAATTTTTAGTATAATTATTTTCATTTTATTAAATTTTAATTAGAATAATTTATAGTTTTAAATCTTTTAAAATTTGGTATTAATTTGTTCCTGGCAAATGATATTGCTATTAAGTAAAATCTATATTTACTAATCAAATGGAAAATATAACTGCAATTTAATGCCTCATTGCCAAGGTTAGAATGAATGTTGAATTTTTAGTATAATTATTTTCATTTTATTAAATTTTAGTTAGAATAATTTATAGTTTTAAATCTTTTAAAATTTGGTATTAATTTGTACCTGGCAAATGATATTGTTATTAAGTAAAATTTATATTTACTAATCAAATGGAAAATATAACTGCAATTTAATGCCTCATTACCAATGTTAGAATGAATGTTGAATTTTTAGTATAATTATTTTCATTTTATTAAATTTTAATTAGAATAATTTATAGTTTTAAATCTTTTAAAATTTGGTATTAATTTGTACCTGGCAAATGATATTGCTATTAAATAAAATCTATATTTACTAATCAAATAAAAAATATAACTGCAATTTAATGCCGCATTGCCAATGTTAGAATGAATGTTGAATTTTTCGTATAATTATTTTCATTTTATTAAATTTTAATTAGAATAATTTATAGTTTTAAATCTTTTAAAATTTGGTATTAATTTGTACCTGGCAAATGATATTGCTATTAAGTAAAATCTATATTTACTAATCAAATGGAAAATATAACTGAATTTTTAGTATAATTATTTTCATTTTATTAAATTTTAATTAGAATAATTTATAGTTTTAAATCTTTTAAAATTTGGTATTAATTTGTTCCTGGCAAATGATATTGCTATTAAGTAAAATCTATATTTACTAATCAAATGGAAAATATAACTGCAATTTAATGCCTCATTGCCAAGGTTAGAATGAATGTTGAATTTTTAGTATAATTATTTTCATTTTATTAAATTTTAATTAGAATAATTTATAGTTTTAAATCTTTTAAAATTTGGTATTAATTTGTACCTGGCAAATGATATTGCTATTAAGTAAAATCTATATTTACTAATCAAATGGAAAATATAACTGCAATTTAATGCCTCATTGCCAATGTTAGAATGAATGTTGAATTTTTAGTATAATTATTTTCATTTTATTAAATTTTAATTAGAATAATTTATAGTTTTAAATCTTTTAAAATTTGGTATTAATTTGTTCCTGGCAAATGATATTGCTATTAAGTAAAATCTATATTTACTAATCAAATGGAAAATATAACTGCAATTTAATGCCTCATTGCCAAGGTTAGAATGAATGTTGAATTTTTAGTATAATTATTTACATTTTATTAAATTTTAGTTAGTATAATTTATAGTTTTAAATCTTTTAAAATTTGGTATTAATTTGTACCTGGCAAATGATATTGTTATTAAGTAAAATTTATATTTACTAATCAAATGGAAAATATAACTGCAATTTAATGCCTCATTACCAATGTTAGAATGAATGTTGAATTTTTAGTATAATTATTTTCATTTTATTAAATTTTAATTAGAATAATTTATAGTTTTAAATCTTTTAAAATTTGGTATTAATTTGTACCTGGCAAATGATATTGCTATTAAGTAAAATCTATATTTACTAATCAAATAGAAAATATAACTGCAATTTAATGCCTCATTGCCAATGTTAGAATGAATGTTGAATTTTTAGTATAATTATTTTCATTTTATTAAATTTTAAATAGAATAATTTATAGTTTTAAATCTTTTAAAATTTGGTATTAATTTGTACCTGGCAAATGATATTGCTATTAAGTTAAATCTATATAAACTAATCAAATGGAAAATATAACTGCAATTTCATGCCTCATTGCCAATGTTAGAATGAATGTTGAATTTTTAGTATAATTATTTTCATTTTATTAAATTTTAATTAGAATAATTTTTAGTTTTAAATCTTTTAAAATTTGGTATTAATTTGTACCTGGCAAATGATATTGTTTTTAAGTAAAATCTATATTTACTAATCGAATGGAAAATAAAACTGCAATTTAATGCCTCATTGCCAATGTTAGAATGAATGTTGAATTTTTAGTATAATTATTTCAATTTTATTAAATTTTAATTAGAATAATTTATAGTTTTAAATCTTTTAAAATTTGGTATTAATTTGTACCTGTCAAATGATATTGCTATTAAGTAAAATCTATCTTTACTAATCAAATGGAAAATATAACTGCAATTTAATGCCTCATTGCCAATGTTAGAATGAATGTTGAATTTTTAGTATAATTATTTCCATTTTATTAAATTTTCGTTTGAGAAATGTATAGTTTTAAATCTTTTAAAATTTGGTATTAATTTGTACCTGGCAAATGATATTGCTATTAAGTAAAATCTATATTTACTAATCAAATGGAAAATATAACTGCAATTTAATGCCTCATTACCAATGTTAGAATGAATGTTGAATTTTTAGTATAATTATTTTCATTTTATTAAATTTTAATTAGAATAATTTATAGTTTTAAATCTTTTAAAATTTGGTATTAATTTGTACCTGGCAAATGATATTGCTATTAAGTAAAATCTATATTTACTAATCAAATGGAAAATATAACTGCAATTTAATGCCTCATTGCCAATGTTAGAATGAATGTTGAATTTTTAGTATAATTATTTTCATTTTATTAAAGTTTAATTAGAATAATTTATAGTTTAAATCTTTTAAAATTCGGTATTAATTTGTACCTGGCAAATGATATTGCTATTAAGTAAAATCTCTATTTACTAATCAAATGGAAAATATAACTGCAATTTCATGCCTCATTGCCAATGTTAGAATGAATGTTGAATTTTTAGTATAATTATTTTCATTTTATTAAATTTTAATTAGAATAATTTTTAGTTTTAAATCTTTTAAAATTTGGTATTAATTTGTACCTGGCAAATGATATTGTTTTTAAGTAAAATCTATATTTACTAATCGAATGGAAAATAAAACTGCAATTTAATGCCTCATTGCCAATGTTAGAATGAATGTTGAATTTTTAGTATAATTATTTCAATTTTATTAAATTTTAATTAGAATAATTTATAGTTTTAAATCTTTTAAAATTTGGTATTAATTTGTACCTGTCAAATGATATTGCTATTAAGTAAAATCTATCTTTACTAATCAAATGGAAAATATAACTGCAATTTAATGCCTCATTGCCAATGTTAGAATGAATGTTGAATTTTTAGTATAATTATTTCCATTTTATTAAATTTTCGTTTGAGAAATGTATAGTTTTAAATCTTTTAAAATTTGGTATTAATTTGTACCTGGCAAATGATATTGCTATTAAGTAAAATCTATATTTACTAATCAAATGGAAAATATAACTGCAATTTAATGCCTCATTACCAATGTTAGAATGAATGTTGAATTTTTAGTATAATTATTTTCATTTTATTAAATTTTAATTAGAATAATTTATAGTTTTAAATCTTTTAAAATTTGGTATTAATTTGTACCTGGCAAATGATATTGCTATTAAGTAAAATCTATATTTACTAATCAAATGGAAAATATAACTGCAATTTAATGCCTCATTGCCAATGTTAGAATGAATGTTGAATTTTTAGTATAATTATTTTCATTTTATTAAAGTTTAATTAGAATAATTTATAGTTTAAATCTTTTAAAATTCGGTATTAATTTGTACCTGGCAAATGATATTGCTATTAAGTAAAATCTCTATTTACTAATCAAATGGAAAATATAACTGCAATTTAATGCCTCATTGCCAATGTTAGAATGAATGTTCAATTTTTAGTATAATTATTTTCATTTTATTAAATTTTAATTACAATAATTTATAGTTTTAAATCTTTTAAAATTTGGTATTAATTTGTACCTGGCAAATGATATTGCTATTAAGTAAAATCTATATTTACTAATCAAATGGAAAATATAACTGCAATTTTATGACTCATTGCCAATGTTAGAATGAATGTTGAATTTTTAGTATAATTATTTTCATTTTGTTAAATTTTAATTAGAATAATTTATAGTTTTAAATCTTTCAAAATTTGCTATTAATTTGTACCTGGCAAATGATATTGCTATTAAGTAAAATCTATATATACTAATCAAATGGAAAATATAACTGCAATTTAATGCCTCATTGCCAATGTTAGAATGAATGTTGAAATTTTAGTATAATTATTTTCATTTTATTAAATTTTAATCAGAATAATTTATAGTTTTAAATCTTTTAAAATTTGGTATTAATTTGTACCTGGCAAATGATATTGCTATTAAATAAAATCTATATTTACTAATCAAATGAAAAATATAACTGCAATTTAATGCCTCATTGCCAATGTTAGAATGAATGTTGAATTTTTAGTATAATTATTTTCATTTTATTAAATTTTAATTAGAATAATTTATAGTTTTAAATCTTTTAAAATTTGGTATTAATTTGTTCCTGGCAAATGATATTGCTATTAAGTAAAATCTATATTTACTAATCAAATGGAAAATATAACTGCAATTTAATGCCTCATTGCCAAGGTTAGAATGAATGTTGAATTTTTAGTATAATTATTTTCATTTTATTAAATTTTAATTAGAATAATTTATAGTTTTAAATCTTTTAAAATTTGGTATTATTTTGTACCTGGCAAATGATATTGTTATTAAGTAAAATTTATATTTACTAATCAAATGGAAAATATAACTGCAATTTAATGCCTCATTACCATTGTTAGAATGAATGTTGAATTTTTAGTATAATTATTTTCATTTTATTAAATTTTAATTAGAATAATTCATAGTTTTAAATCTTTTAAAATTTTGTATTAATTTGTACCTGGCAAATGATATTGCTATTAAGTAAAATCTATATTTACTAATCAAATGGAAAATATAACTGCAATTTAATGCCTCATTGCCAATGTTAGAATGAATGTTCAATTTTTAGTATAATTATTTTCATTTTATTAAAGTTTAATTAGAATAATTTATAGTTTAAATCTTTTAAAATTCGGTATTAATTTGTACCTGGGAAATGATATTGCTATTAAGTAAAATCTCTATTTACTAATCAAATGGAAAATATAACTGCAATTTAATGCCTCATTGCCAATGTTAGAATGAATGTTGAATTTTTAGTATAATTATTTTCATTTTATTAAATTTTAAATAGAATAATTTATAGTTTTAAATCTTTCAAAATTTGGTATTAATTTGTACCTGGCAAATGATATTGTTATTGAGTAAAATCTATATTTACTAATCAAATGGAAAAGCTTACTGCAGTTTAATGACTTATCCCTATTGTTAGAATGAATTTTGAATTTTTACTAGAATTATTTCCATTTTATTAAATTTTAATTAGAATAATTTATGAAGTTTTAAATCTTTTAAAATTTGGTATTAATTTGTACCTGGCAAATGATATTGCTATTAAGTAAAATCTATATTTACTAATCAAATGGAAAATATAACTGCAATTTTATGACTCATTGCCAATGTTAGAATGAATGTTGAATTTTTAGTATAATTATTTTCATTTTGTTAAATTTTAATTAGAATAATTTATAGTTTTAAATCTTTCAAAATTTGCTATTAATTTGTACCTGGCAAATGATATTGCTATTAAGTAAAATCTATATATACTAATCAAATGGAAAATATAACTGCAATTTAATGCCTCATTGCCAATGTTAGAATGAATGTTGAAATTTTAGTATAATTATTTTCATTTTATTAAATTTTAATCAGAATAATTTATAGTTTTAAATCTTTTAAAATTTGGTATTAATTTGTACCTGGCAAATGATATTGCTATTAAATAAAATCTATATTTACTAATCAAATGAAAAATATAACTGCAATTTAATGCCTCATTGCCAATGTTAGAATGAATGTTGAATTTTTAGTATAATTATTTTCATTTTATTAAATTTTAATTAGAATAATTTATAGTTTTAAATCTTTTAAAATTTGGTATTAATTTGTTCCTGGCAAATGATATTGCTATTAAGTAAAATCTATATTTACTAATCAAATGGAAAATATAACTGCAATTTAATGCCTCATTGCCAAGGTTAGAATGAATGTTGAATTTTTAGTATAATTATTTTCATTTTATTAAATTTTAATTAGAATAATTTATAGTTTTAAATCTTTTAAAATTTGGTATTATTTTGTACCTGGCAAATGATATTGTTATTAAGTAAAATTTATATTTACTAATCAAATGGAAAATATAACTGCAATTTAATGCCTCATTACCATTGTTAGAATGAATGTTGAATTTTTAGTATAATTATTTTCATTTTATTAAATTTTAATTAGAATAATTCATAGTTTTAAATCTTTTAAAATTTTGTATTAATTTGTACCTGGCAAATGATATTGCTATTAAGTAAAATCTATATTTACTAATCAAATGGAAAATATAACTGCAATTTAATGCCTCATTGCCAATGTTAGAATGAATGTTCAATTTTTAGTATAATTATTTTCATTTTATTAAAGTTTAATTAGAATAATTTATAGTTTAAATCTTTTAAAATTCGGTATTAATTTGTACCTGGGAAATGATATTGCTATTAAGTAAAATCTCTATTTACTAATCAAATGGAAAATATAACTGCAATTTAATGCCTCATTGCCAATGTTAGAATGAATGTTGAATTTTTAGTATAATTATTTTCATTTTATTAAATTTTAAATAGAATAATTTATAGTTTTAAATCTTTCAAAATTTGGTATTAATTTGTACCTGGCAAATGATATTGTTATTGAGTAAAATCTATATTTACTAATCAAATGGAAAAGCTTACTGCAGTTTAATGACTTATCCCTATTGTTAGAATGAATTTTGAATTTTTACTAGAATTATTTCCATTTTATTAAATTTTAATTAGAATAATTTATGAAGTTTTAAATCTTTTAAAATTTGGTATTAATTTGTACCTGGCAAATGATATTGCTATTAAGTAAAATCTATATTTACTAATCAAATGGAAAATATAACTGCAATTTTATGCCTCATTGCCAATGTTAGAATGAATGTTGAATTTTTAGTATAATTATTTTCATTTTATTAAATTTATTTAGAATAATTTATAGTTTTAAATCTTTTCAAATTTGGTATTAATTTGTACCTGGCAAATGATATTGTTATTAAGTAAAATCTATATTTACTAATCAAATGGAAAATATAACTGCAATTTAATGCCTCATTGCCAATGTTAGAATGAATGTTGAATTTTTAGTATAATTATTTTCATTTTATTAAATTTTAATTAGAATAATTTATAGTTTTAAATCTTTTAAAATTTTGTATTAATTTGTACCTGGCAGATGATATTGTTATTAAGTAAAATCTATATTTACTAATCAAATGGAAAATATAACTGCAATTTTATGCCTCATTGCCAATGTTAGAATAAATGTTGAATTTTTAGTATAATTATTTTCATTTTATTAAATTTTAATTAGAATAATTTATAGTTTTAAATCTTTTCAAATTTGGTATTAATTTGTACCTGGCAAATGATATTGCTATTAAGTAAAATCTATATTTACTAATCAAATGGAAAATATAACTGCAATTTAATGCCTCATTGCCAATGTTAGAATCAATGTTGAATTTTTAGTATAATTATTTTCATTTTATTAAATTTTAATTAGAATAATTTATAGTTTTAAATCTTTTAAAATTTGGTATTAATTTGTACCTGGCAAATGATATTGCTATTAATTAAAATCTATATTTACTAATCAAATGGAAAATATAACTGCAATTTAATGCCTCATTGCCAATGTTAGAATGAATGTTGAATTTTTAGTATAATTATTTTCATTTTATTAAATTTTAATTAGAATAATTTATAGTTTTAAATCTTTTAAAATTTGGTATTAATTTGTACCTGGCAAATGTTATTGTTATTAAGTAAAATCTATATTTACTAATCAAATAGAAAAGCTTACTGCAATTTAATGCCTCAGCTCCAAAGTTAGAATGAATTTTCAATTTTTCATAGAATTATATTCATTTTTTAAATTTTAATTTCAATAATTTGTAAAGTTTTAAATCTTTTAAAATTTGGTATTAATTTGTACCTGGCAAATGATATTGCTATTAAGTAAAATCTATATTGACTAATCAAATGGAAAATATAACTGCAATTTAATGCCTCATTGCCAATGTTAGAATGAATGTTGAATTTTTAGTATAATTATTTTCATTTTATTAAATTTTAATTAGAATAATTTATTGTTTTAAATCTTTTAAAATTTGGTATTAATTTGTACCTGGCAAATGATATTGTTATTAAGTAAAATCTATATTTACTAATCAAATGGAAAATATAACTGCAATTTAATGCCTCATTGCCAATGTTAGAACGAATGTTGAATTTTTAGTATAATTATTTTCATTTTATTAAATTTTAATTAGAATAATTCATGAAGTTTTAAATCTTTTAAAATTTGGTATTAATTTGTACCTGGCAAATGATATTGCTATTAAGTAAAATCTATATTTACTAATCAAATGGAAAATATAATTGCAATTTAATGCCTCTTTGCCAATGTTAGAATGAATGTTGAATTTTTAGTATAATTATTTTCATTTTATTAAATTTTAATTAGAATAATTTATAGTTTTAAATCTTTTAAAATTTGGTATTAATTTGTACCTGGCAAATGATATTGTTATTAAGTAAAATCTATATTTACTAATCAAATGGAAAATATAACTGCAATTTAATGCCTCATTGCCAATGTTAGAATGAATGTTGAATTTTTAGTATAATTATTTTCATTTTATTAAATTTTAATTAGAATAATTTATAGTTTTAAATCTTTTAAAATTTTGTATTCATTTGTAACTGGCAAATGATATTGCTATTAAGTAAAATCTATATTTACTAATCAAATGGTAAATATAACTGCAATTTAATGCCTCATTGCCAATGTTAGAATGAATGTTGAATTTTTAGTATAATTGTTTTCATTTTATTAAATTTTAATTAGAATAATTTATAGTTTTAAATCTTTCAAAATTTGGTATTAATTTGTACCTGGCAAATGATATTGCTATTAAGTAAAATCTATATTTACTAATCAAATGGAAAATATAACTGCAATTTAATGCCTCATTGCCAATGTTAGAATGAATGTTGAATTTTTAGTATAATTATTTTCATTTTATTAAATTTCAAATAGAATAATTTATAGTTTTAAATCTTTTAAAATTTGGTATTAATTTGTACTTGGCAAATGATATTGTTATTAAGTAAAATCTATATTTACTAATCAAATGGAAAATATAACTGCAATTTAATGCCTCATTGCCAATGTTAGAATGAATGTTGAATTTTTAGTATAATTATTTTCTTTTTATTAAATTTTAATTAGAATAATTTATGAAGTTTTAAATCTTTTAAAATTTGGTATTAATTTGTACCTGGCAAATGATATTGCTATTAAGTAAAATCTATATTTACTAATCAAATCGAAAATATAACTGCAATTTTATGCCTCATTGCCAATGTTAGAATGAATGTTGAATTTTTAGTATAATTATTTTCATTTTATTAAATTTTAATTAGAATCATTTATAGTTTTAAATCTTTTAAAATTTGGTATTAATTTGTACCTGGCAAATGATATTGTTATTAAGTCAAATGTATATTTACTAATCAAATGGAAAATATAACTGCAATTTAATGCCTCATTGCCAATGTTAGAATGAATGTTGAATTTTTAGTATAATTATTTTCATTTTATTAAATTTTAAATAGAATAATTTATAGTTTTAACTCTTTTAAAATTTGGTATTAATTTGTACCTGGCAAATGATATTGTTATTAAGTAAAATCTATATTTACTAATCAAATGGAAAATATAACTGCAATTTAATGCCTCATTGCCAATGTTAGAATGAATGTTGAATTTTTAGTATAATTATTTTCATTTTATTAAATTTTAATTAGAATAATTTATAGTTTTAAATCTTTTAAAATTTTGTATTCATTTGTACCTGGCAAATGATATTGCTATTAAGTAAAATCTATATTTACTAATCAAATGGTAAATATAACTGCAATTTAATGCCTCATTGCCAATGTCAGAATGAATGTTGAATTTTTAGTATAATTGTTTTCATTTTATTAAATTTTAATTAGAATAATTTATAGTTTTAAATCTTTTAAAATTTGGTATTAATTTGTACCTGGCAAAAGATATTGCTATTAAGTAAAATCTATATTTACTAATCAAATGGAAAATATAACTGCAATTTAATGCCTCATTGCCAATGTTAGAATGAATGTTGAATTTTTAGTATAATTATTTTCATTTTTTTAAATTTCAAATAGAATAATTTATAGTTTTAAATCTTTTAAAATTTGGTATTAATTTGTACTTGGCAAATGATATTGTTATTAAGTAAAATCTATATTTACTAATCAAATGGAAAATATAACTGCAATTTAATGCCTCATTGCCAATGTTAGAATGAATGTTGAATTTTTAGTATAATTATTTTCTTTTTATTAAATTTTAATTAGAATAATTTATGAAGTTTTGAATCTTTTAAAATTTGGTATTAATTTGTACCTGGCAAATGATATTGCTATTAAGTAAAATCTATATTTACTAATCAAATGGAAAATATAACTGCAATTTTATGCCTCATTGCCAATGTTAGAATGAATGTTGAATTTTTAGTATAATTATTTTCATTTTATTAAATTTTAATTAGAATAATTTATAGTTTTAAATCTTTTAAAATTTGGTATTAATTTGTACCTGGCAAATGATATTGTTATTAAGTAAAATGTATATTTACTAATCAAATGGAAAATATAACTGCAATTTAATGCCTCATTGCCAATGTTAGAATGAATGTTGAATTTTTAGTATAATTATTTTCATTTTATTAAATTTTAATTAGAATAATTTATAGTTTTAAATCTTTTAAAATTTGGTATTCATTTGTACCTGGCAAATGATATTGCTATTAAGTAAAATCTATATTTACTAATCAAATGGTAAATATAACTGCAATTTAATGCCTCATTGCCAATGTTAGAATGAATGTTGAATTTTTAGTATAATTATTTACATTTTATTAAATTTTAATTAGAATAATTTATAGTTTTAAATCTTTTAAAATTTGGTATTAATTTGTACCTGGCAAATGATATTGCTATTAAGTAAAATCTATATTTACTAATCAAATGGAAAATATAACTGCAATTTAATGCCTCATTGCCAATGTTAGAATGAATGTTGAATTTTTAGTATAATTATTTTCATTTTATTAAATTTTAAATAGAATAATTTATAGTTTTAACTCTTTTAAAATTTGGTATTAATTTGTACCTGGCAAATGATATTGTTATTAAGTAAAATCTATATTTACTAATCAAATGGAAAATATAACTGCAATTTAATGCCTCATTGCCAATGTTAGAATGAATGTTGAATTTTAGTATAATTATTTTCATTTTATTAAATTTTAATTAGAATAATTTATAGTTTTAAATCTTTTAAAATTTGGTATTAATTTGTACCTGGCAGATGATATTGTTATTAAGTAAAATCTATATTTACTAATCAAATGGAAAATATAACTGCAATTTAATGCCTCATTGCCAATGTTAGAATGAATGTTGAATTTTTAGCATAATTATTTTCATTTTATTAAATTTTAATTAGAATAATTTATAGTTTTAAATCTTTTCAAATTTGGTATTAATTTGTACCTGGCAAATGATATTGCTATTATGTAAAATCTATATTTACTAATCAAATGGAAAATATAACTGCAATTTAATGCCTCATTGCCAATGTTAGAATTAATGTTGAATTTTTAGTATAATTATTTTCATTTTATTAAATTTTAATTAGAATAATTTATAATTTTAAATCTTTTAAAATTTGGTATTAATTTGTACCTGGCAAATGATATTGCTATTAAGTAAAATCTATATTTACTAATCAAATGGAAAATATAACTGCAATTTAATGCCTCATTGCCAATGTTAGAACGAATGTTGAATTTTTAGTGTAATTATTTTCATTTTATTAAATTTTAATTAGAATAATTTATAGTTTTAAATCTTTTAAAATTTGGTATTAATTTGTACCTGGCAAATGATATTGTTATTAAGTAAAATCTATATTTACTAATCAAATAGAAAAGCTTACTGCAATTTAATGCCTCAGCTCCAAAGTTAGAATGAATTTTCAATTTTCATAGAATTATATTCATTTTTTAAATTTTAATTTCAATAATTTATGAAGTTTTAAATCTTTTAAAATTTGGTATTAATTTGTACCTGGCAAATGATATTGCTATTAAGTAAAATCTATATTGACTAATCAAATGGAAAATATAACTGCAATTTAATGCCTCATTGCCAATGTTAGAATGAATGTTGAATTTTTAGTATAATTATTTTCATTTTATTAAATTTTAATTAGAATAATTTATTGTTTTAAATCTTTTAAAATTTGGTATTAATTTGTACCTGGCAAATGATATTGTTATTAAGTAAAATCTATATTTACTAATCAAATGGAAAATATAACTGCAATTTAATGCCTCATTGCCAATTTTAGAATGAATGTTGAATTTTTAGTATAATTATTTTCATTTTATTAAATTTTAATTAGAATAATTTATGAAGTTTTAAATCTTTTAAAATTTGGTATTAATTTGTACCTGGCAAATGATATTGCTATTAAGTAAAATCTATATTTACTAATGAAATGGAAAATATAACTGCAATTTTATGCCTCATTGCCAATGTTAGAATGAATGTTGAATTTTTAGTATAATTATTTTCATTTTATTAAATTTTAATTAGAATAATTTATAGTTTTAAATCTTTTAAAATTTGGTATTCATTTGTACCTGGCAAATGATATTGTTATTAAGTAAAATCTATATTTACTAATCAAATGAAAAATATAACTGCAATTTAATGCCTCATTGCCAATGTTAGAATGAATGTTGAATTTTTAGTATAATTATTTTCATTTTATTAAATTTTAATTAGAATAATTTATGAAGTTTTAAATCTTTTAAAATTTGGTATTAATTTGTACCTGGCAAATGATATTGCTATTAAGTAAAATCTATATTTACTAATCAAATGGAAAATATAACTGCAATTTAATGCCTCATTGCCAATGTTAGAATGAATGTTGAATTTTTAGTATAATTATTTTCATTTTATTAAATTTTAAGTAGAATAATTTATAGTTTTAAATCTTTTAAAATTTGGTATTAATTTGTACCTGGCAAATGATATTGTTATTAAGTAAAATCTATATTTACTAATCAAATGGAAAATATAACTGCAATTTAATGCCTCATTGCCAATGTTAGAACGAATGTTGAATTTTTAGTATAATTATTTTCATTTTATTAAATTTTAATTAGAATAATTTATGAAGTTTTAAATCTTTTAAAATGTGGTATTAATTTGTACCTGGCAAATGATATTGCTATTAAGTAAAATCTATATTTACTAATCAAATGGAAAATATAACTGCAATTTAATGCCTCATTGCCAATGTTAGAATGAATGTTGAATTTTTAGTATAATTATTTTCATTTTATTAAATTTTAAATAGAATAATTTATAGTTTTAAATTTTTTAAAATTTGGTATTAATTTGTACCTGGCAAATGATATTGCTCTTAAGTAAAATCTATATTTACTAATCAAATGGAAAATATAACTGCAATTTAATGCCTCATTGCCAATGTTAGAATGAATGTTGAATTTTTAGTATAATTATTTTCATTTTATTAAATTTTAAGTAGAATAATTTATAGTTTTAAATCTTTTAAAATTTGGTATTAATTTGTACCTGGCAAATGATATTGTTATTAAGTAAAATCTATATTTACTAATCAAATAGAAAAGCTTGCTGCAATTTAATGCCTCAGCTCCAAAGTTAGAATGAATTTTAAATTTTTCATAGAATTATATTCATTTTTTAAATTTTAATTTCAATAATTTATGATGTTTTAAATCTTTTAAAATTTGGTATTAATTTGTTCCTGGCAAATGATATTGCTATTAAGTAAAATCTATATTTACTAATCAAATGCAAAAGTTTACTGGAATTTAATGCCTCATCAACAATGTTTGCATGAATTATGAATTTTTAGTAGAATTATTTTCATATTTTAAATTTTATTTAGAATAATTCATAAAGTTTTAAATCTTTTAAAATTTGGTATTAATTTGTACCTGGCAAATTATATTGCTATTAAATAAAATATATATATTCTAATCAATTGGAGAATCTTACTGCAATTTAATGCCTCATCCCCAACGTTAGACTGAATTTTGAATGTTTAGTAGAATTATTTTCATTTTTTAATATATTAATTATAATAATTTATGAAGTTTTAAATGTTTTGAAATTTGGTTTTAATTTGTACCTAGACAATGATATTACTATTTAGTAAAATCTATACTTACTAATCAAATAAAAAAGCTTACTGCAATGTAATTCCTCATGACCATTGTTAGAATGAATTTTGAATTTTTAGTAGAATTATTTTCATTTTTGAAAATTTTAATTAGAATAATTTATAAAGTTTTAATCTTTAAAAATTTGATATTAATTTGTACTTGGCAAATGATATTGCTATTAAATAAAAACTATATTTTTACTAATCAAATGGAAAAGATTACTGCAATTTAAAGCCTCATCACTAATGTTAGAATGAATTTTTAATTTTTAGTCGATTTATATTCATTTTTTAAAATTTTAATTAGAAAATTTTATAAAGTTTTAAATCTTATAAATTTGATATTAATTAGTCCCTGGCAAAAGATATTGCTATTAAGTAAAACTATATTTACTAATCAAATTGAAAATGTTACAGCAATTTCATGCCTCCTACCCAATTAAATTGCAGTAAGCTTTTCCATTTGATAGTAAATATAGATTTTAATTAATAGCAATATTATTTGCCAGGTACAAATTAACAGCAAATTTTAAAAGATTTCAATCTTTATAAATTATAATTATTAAATTTACAAAAATGAAAATAATTCTATTAAATCTTCACAATTAATTCTAACATTGGTGATGCGGCTTTAAATTGCTGTCAGCTTTTCCATTTGATTAGTAAATACAGATTTTACTTAATAGCAATATCATTTGCCAGGTACAAGTAAATAACAAATTTTGAAAGTTTTAAAACTATAAATTATTCTAATAAAAATTTAATAAAATGAAAATAATTCTACTAAAAATTCAAAATTCCTTCGAACATTGGGGATCAGGCACTGAAAGCTTTTTCCATTTCATCAGTAAATATAGATTTTACTTAATAGCAATATCATTTGCCAGGTACAAATTAATACCAACTTTTAAATATTTAAAACTTTATAAATTATTATAATTAAAATTATAAAAAATGAAAATAATTCTACTAAAAATTCAAAATTCATTGTGGATGAGGCATTAAATTGCAGTAATGTTTTCCATATCATTAGTAAGTATACATTTTACTTAATAGCAATATCATTTGTCTAGTAAAATTAATACCAAATTTTAAATGATTTAAAACTTCACGAATTATTCTACTTAAAATTATAAAAAATGAATATAATTCTATTAAAGATTCAAAATTCATTTAAAAATTGGACATGAGGCATCAAATTGCAGTGAGCTTTTCCATTTGATTAGTAAATATAAGTTTTACTTAATAGAAATTACATTTGCCAGGGACAAATTAATACCAACATTTAAAATGTTTAAAAATTTATAAATTATTGTAATTATAATTTTAAAAAAATGAAATTAATTCTACTAAAATATCAAAATTCATTTCAAAATTGGGCATAAAGCATTACATTGCAGTAAGCTTTTCCATTTGATTAGTAAATGTACACTTTACATATTAGCAATATCATTTGCCAAGTACAAATTAATACCAAATTTGAAAACAATTACAACTTTATAAATTATTCTAATTAATATTTCTAGAATTTGAGCAAAAATTCAAAATTAATTCTAACATTAGATATGAGTCATTAAATTGCAGTAAGGTTTTCCATTTGATTAGAAAATTTAGATTTTACTTAAGAGCAATATCATTTGACAGGTAATAATTAATAAGAAATTTTAAAAGATTTAAAACTTTATAAATTATTTTAATTAAAATTTAAAAAAATGAATATAATTCTACTAACAATTCAAAATTCATTATAACATTGTGGATGAGGCATTAAATTGAAGTTTGATTCTCCATTTGATTAGTAAATATAGATTTTACTTAATAGTAATATCATTTGCCAGGTACAAATTAATATCAAATTTTAAAAGATTTAAAACTTTATAAATTATTCTATTTAAATTTTACAAAATGAAAAAATTTCTAGTAAAAATTCATTTTAAAATTGGGCATGAGGGATTAAATTCCAGTAAGCTTTTCTATTTCATTAGTAAATATAGATTTTACTTAATAGCAATATATTTTACCAGGTTCAAATTAATACCAAATTTTAAAAGATTTAAAACTTTATCAATTATTCTAATTAAAATTTCAAAAATGAAAATAATTCTAGTAAAAAATCAAAGTTCATTTTAAAATTAGTGATGAGGCATTAAATTGCAGTAAGTTTTTCCGTTTGATTAGTAAATATAGATTATACTTAATAGCAATATCATTTGCCAGGTACAAATTAATACCAAATTTAAATTATTTACAACTTTATAAATTATTTTAATTAAAATTTAAAAAAATGAAAAATAATTCTACTAAAAATTCAAAATTCATTCTAACATTGGTTATGAGCCATTAAATTGCAGTAAGATTTTTCATTTGATTAGTAAATATAGATTTTCCTTAATAGCAATATCTTTTGCCTGGTACAAATTAATATCAAATTTAAAATATTTAAAACTTTATAAACTATTCGAATTAAGATTTTAAAAAATGAATATAATTCTACTAAAAATTGGAAAATTTTAAAAGATTTAAACTTCATAAATTATTCTAATTAAAATTTAAAAAATGAAAATAATTTTATTACAAATTCAAAATACATTCGAATATTGGAGATGAGTCATTAAATTGCACTAAGATTCTCCATTCGATTAGTAAATATAGATAAGACTTAATAGCAATATCATTTGCCAGGTACAAATTAATACCAAATTTTAAAATATTTAAAACTTTAGAAATTAAACTAATTAAAATTTAAAAAATGAAAATAATTCTAATAAAAATGCAAAATTCATTCTAACATTGGAGATGAAGCACTAAAGTGCAGTAAGATTTTCTATTTGATTAATAGATATAGAATTTACTTAATAGCAATAATATTTGCCAGGTAGAAATTAATACCAAATTTTAAAAGATTTAAAACTTTATGAATTATTGGAATTAAAATTTTTTTTAAATAAATATAATTCTACTAAAAATTAAAAATTCATTCTAACATTGGGGATGAGGCATGAAATTGCCGTAATCTTTTCCATGTGATTAGTAAATATAGATTTTACTTAATAGCAATATCATTTGCAAGGTACAATTCAATACCAACTTTTAAAAGATTTTAAAGTTTATAAATTATTCCTATTAAAATTTAAAAATACGAAAATAATTCTACTAAAAATTCAAAATTCATTCTAATATTGGGGATGAGGCATTAAATTGCAGTAAGCTTTTCCATTTGATTAGTAAATATAGATTTTACTTAATAGCAATGTAATTTGCCAGGTACAAATTAATACCAATTTTAAATGTTTAAAACTTTATGAATTATTCTAAATAAAATTGAAAAAATGAAAATAATTCCAGTATAAATTCAAAATTCATTCTAACATTGGTGATGAGGCATTAAATTGCTGTATGATTTTCCATTTGATTAGTAAATATAGATTTGACTAATTTTACTAATATAATTTTCCAGGTACAAATTAATACTAAATTTTAAAAGATTTAAATCTTTACAAATTATTATAATTAAAATTTGAAAAAATTAAAATAATTCTACTAAAAATTCAATATTCATTCTAAATATGGGGATGAGGCATTAAATTGCAGTTATATTTTCCATTTGATTAGTAAATATAGATTTTACTTAATAGCAATATCATTTGTCAGGTACAAATTAATACCAAATTTTAAAAGATTTAAATCTTTTCAAATTATTCTAATTAAAATTTAAAAAAATGAAAATAATTCTACTAAAAATTCAAAATTCATTCTAACATTGGGGATGAGGCAGTAAATTGCAGTATGATTTTCCATTTGATTAGTAAATATAGATTTGAATTAATAGCAATAGCATTTCACAGGTACAATTTAATACCAAATTTTAAAAGATTAAAACTTTATAAATTATTCTAAATAAAATTTAAAACGAATATATTTCAACTAAAAGTTCAAAATTCATTTTAAAATTGGGCATGAGGCACTAAATTGCAGTAAGCTTTTCCATTTGATTGGTAAATATAGATTTTACTTAATAGCAATATCATTTGCGAGGTACAAATTCATACCAAATGTTTAAAGATTTAAAACTTTATAAATTATTCTAATTAAAATTTAAAAAAATGAAATAATTCTACTAAAAATTCAAAATTCATTCTAGCATTAGGGATGAGTCATTATATTGCAGTAAGCTTTTCCATTTGATTAGTAAATATGAATTTTACTTAATAGCAATATCATTTGCCAGGTACGAATTAATACCAAATATTAAAACATTTAAAATTTTATAAATTGTTCTAATTAAAATTTTAAAAAATTAATGATAATTCTACTAAAAATTCAAAATTCATTCTAGTATTGCAGATGAGGCATTGAATTGCAGTAAGCTTTTCCAATTGATAAGGAAATATATTTAGTTTACTTAATACCAATATCATTTGCGAGGTACAAAATAATACCAAATTTTAAAAGATTTAAAACTTTATAAATTATTCTAAGTAGAATTTAAAAAAATGGAATATAATTCTACTAAAAATTAAAAATTCATTCTAACATTGGGGATGAGGCATTAAATATCAGTAATCATTTCCATTTGATTAGTAAATATTGATCTTACTTAATAGCAATATCATTTGTCTGGTACAAATTAATACCAAATTTTAAAATATTTAAAGTTTATAAATTATTCTAATTAAAATTTAAAAAATGAAAATAACTCTACTAAAAATTCAAAATTCATTTTAACATTGGTGATGACACATTAAATTTCAGTAAGATTTTCTGTTTGATTAGTAAATATAGATTTTACTTAATAGCAATGTCAATTGACAGGTACAAATTAATAGGAAATTTTAAAAGATTTAAGACTTTATAAATTATTATAATTAAAATTTTTCAATTAGGAATATAATTCTACAAAAAAATTGAAATTCATTCTAACATTTGTGATGAGGCTTTAAATTGCAGTAAGATTTTCCATTTAATTAGTAAATATAGATTTTAATTAATAGCAATATCATTTCCCAAGTAGAAATTAATACCAAATTTTAAAAGATTTAAAGTTCATAAATTATACTAAATAAAATTTTAAAAAATTAAAAATACTTGTACTAAAAATTCAAAACTTTAAACAATTTAAAACTTTATAAAATATTCTAATTAAATTTTTTAAAAATAAAAATAATTCTACTAAATATTCATAATTCATTCTAACATTGGGGATTAGGCATTAAATAACAGTAAGCTTTTCTGTTTATTAGTAAATATAGATTTTACTTAATAGCAATATCATTTGCCAGGTACAAATTGATATCAGATTTTAAAAGATTTCAAACTTTATGAATTATTTGAATTAAAATTTTAAAAAATGAAAATAATTCTACTAAAAATTCAAAATTCATTCTAACATTTGTGATGAGGCTTTAAATTGCAGTAAGATTTTCAATTTCATTAGTAAATATAGATTTTAATTAATAGCAATATCATTTCCCAAGTAGAAATTAATACCAAATTTTAAAAGATTTAAAGTTCATAAATTATACTAAATAAAATTAAAAAAAATTAAAAATACTTGTACTAAAAATTCAAAACTCATTCTAACATTGGGGTTGAGGCATTAAATTGCATGAAGCTTTTACATTTGATTAGTAAATATAGATTTTACTTAATAGCAATATTCTTTGCCAGTTATAAATTAATAACTAATTTTAAATGATTTAAAGCTTAATGAATTATTTTCATTAAAATTTTATAAAATGAAAATAATTCTACTAAAAATTTAAAATTCATTCAAACATTGGGGATGAAACATTAAAATCCAGTATGCTTTTCCATTTGATTAGTCAATATAGATTGTATTTAATAGCAATATCATTTGTCAGGTACAAATTCATACCAAATTTTAAAAGATTTAAAACTTTATAAATTATTCTAATTAAAATTTAAAGTAAATTAAAATAATTCTACTAAAAATTCAAAATTCATTCTGACATTGGTGATGACACATTAAATTACAGTAAGCTTTTACATTTGATTAGTAAATATAGATTTTACTTAATAGCAATATTATTTGACAGGTACAAATTAATACCAAATTTTAAAAGATTTAAAACTTTATAAATTATTCTAATTTAAATTTAAAAAATGAAAATAATTCTACTCAAAATTGAAAAATTCATTCTAACATTGGGGATGAGGCAATAATTTCAGTAAGTTTTTCCATTTGATTAGTAAATATAGATTTTACTTAATAGCTGATCTGTTGGTTTCTGGTCCATATTTGAGCGTCTTGTGTAAGATAGTAAACTACGTCCAGCAGCAAGGCCTCTGATCTCTTCGTTTCCGGTCAATATTTGAGGGTCTAGTGTAAGAAGAAAAAGTACGTCCAGCAGCATGGCCTCTGGTATGTTGGTTTTTTCTCCATATTTGATCATCTAGTGTAAGATGATAAACTATGTCCAGCAGAATGGCCTCTGATCTTTTGGTTTCTGCTTCATATTTGAGTGTCTTGTGTCAGATGATAAATTACCTCCAGGAGCCTGGCCTCTGATCTGTTGTTTCTGGTCCATATTTGAGCGTCATGTGTAAGATGATAAACTATGTCCAGCAGCATGTCTTCCTATCTGTTGGTTTCCGGCCCATATTTGAACGTCTAGTGTAAGATGATAAACATTGTCCTGCGCCATGGCCTCTGATCTGTTGGTTTCTGGTCCATATTTGAGCAGCTAGTGTTAGATGATAAACTACGTCCAGCAGCATGACCTCTGATCTGTTGGTTTCTGGCCCATATTTGAGCGTCTTGTGTAAGATGATAAATTACATCCAGCCGCATGTCTTCTAATCTGTTGGTTTCTGGTCCATATTTGAGCGTCTTGTGTAAGATGAGAAATTATGTCCAGCAGCATAACCTCTGTTCTGTTGGTTAATGGTCAATATTTGAGCATCTTGTGTAAGATGATAAACTACGACGAGCAGCATGGCCTATGATCTGTTGGTTTCTGGTCCATATTGAGCATCTTGTGTAAGATGATAAACTACATCCAGCAGCAAGGCCTCTGATCTGTTGGTTTCTGCTCCATATTTGAGCGTCTTGTGTAAGATCACAAACTACGTCCCGCAGAAAGACCTCTCATCTGTTGGTTTCCGGTCCATATTTGAGCGTCTTGTGTAAGATGAGAAACTACGTCTAGCAGCAACGCCTCTGATCTGTTGGTTCCTGTGGCATACTTGAGCCTCATGTGTAAGATGATAAACTACGACCAGCAGCAAGGCCTCTGATCTGTTGGTTTCCGGTCCATATTTGAACGTCTACTGTAAGATGATAAATTACGTCCGGCCGCATGGCCTGTGATCTGTTGATTTCCCGTCTATATCTGAGCATCTAATCTATGATGATAAACTACGTCCAGCAGCATTGCAGCTGATGTGTTGGTTTCCGGTCCCATATTTGAGCGTCTAGTTTAAGATGATAAACTACGTCCAGCATGGCTTCTGATTTGTTGGTCCATGCTGGACGTAGTTTATCATCTTCCACTAGACGCTAAAAAATATGGACCAGAAACCAACAGATCAGAGGCCATGATGCTAGACATAATTCACCATCTTAGATTAGTCGCTCAAATATGTATCAGAAATCAACAGATCAGAGGCTTTGCTGCTGTAGTAGTTTATTATCTTACACTGCACTCTCAAATATGGACGAGAAACCAACAGATGATAGGAATTGTTGCTGGACGTATTTTATCTTCTTACACTAGACGCTCAAATATGGTCTCGAAACCTACAGATCAGAGGCCTTTCTGCTGGATGTAGTTTATCATCTTACATTAGACCCTCAAATATGGATTGGAAACCAACAGATCAGAGGCCATGATGCTGGACGTAGTTCAATATCTTACACAAGATTCTCAAATATGGACCAGAATCCAACAGATCAGAGGCCATGCTGCTGGACGTTCTTTATCATCTTAAAGTAGTCGCTCAAATATGGACAAGAAACCAACAGATCAGAAGCCTTTTTGCTGGACGTAGTATATCATCCTACAGAAGACACTCAAATATGGAACAGAAAGCAAGTGATCAGAGGCCTTGTTGCTGGACATAGTTTATCATCTTACACAAGACGCTTAAATATGAACCAGAAACCAACAGATCAGCCGCCATGCTGCTGGACGTAATTTATCATCTTACACTAGACGCTATAATATGGAGTGGAAACCTACAGATCAGAGGCTTTGCTGCTGGATGTAGTTTCTCAATTCACATTAGACCCTCAAATATGGATTGGAAACCAATAGATCAGAGGCCTTGCTGCTGGACGTAATTTTTCATCTTACACTAGACTCACTAATATGGACCAGAAAACTACATATCACAGGCCTTGCTGCTGGGGGTAATTTATCATCCCTACACAAGATGCTCAAATATTGACCAGAAACCAACAGATCAGACGATTTGCTGTTGTAGGTAATTTATCATTTCTCACAAATCGCTCAAATATGGACCAGAAATCAACAGATCAGAGGCTTGCTGCTGGACGTAATTTTCATCTTACACAAGACGCTCAAATATGGACCAGAAACTAACAGATAAGAGGCCTTGCTGCTGGACGTAATTTATCATCTTACACTAGACGGTCAAATAAGGACCAGAAACCAAGAGTTCTGAGGAATTGCTGCTGGACGTAATTTATCATTTGAGCTAGACGCTGAAATATGGAACAGAAATTATCTGATCAGAGGCCTTGCTTCTGTACGTAGTTTGTCATATTACACTAGACGCTCCAATATGGACCAGAACCCAACAGATCAGAGCCCTTGCTGCTGTACGTAGTTTATCATCTGACACATGACGCTCAAATATGGACCAGAAACAAACAGATCATTGGCTTTTCTGCTGGACGTAATTCATCAGCTTATACAAGAGGCACAAATATGGACCATATACCAACAGATCAGAGGCTTTACTGTTGGACGTAGTTTATCATCTTACACTAGAAGCTCAAATATTGATTAGAAACCAACAGATCAGTGGCCTTGCTGCTAGACGTAATTTATCATCTTACACAAGATGATCACATATGGATCAGATTCCAAGCGATCTGACGCCTTCCTGCCGGACGTAGTTTATCATCTAATACAAAACGTTCAAATATAGACCAGAAACCAACAAAACAGACGCCTTGCTTCTGGACGTATTTTATCATCTTACACTAGCCTCATTAATATGGACCAGAAACCAACATATCACAGGCCTTGCTGCTGGAGGTAATTTATCATCTTACACAAGAAGCTCAAATATGGATCGGAATCAAACAGGTCAGAAGACTTGCTGCTGGATGTAGTTTACCATCTTATCTAGAGGCACAAATATGGAAAGGAATCCAACAGGTCAGAGGCCTTGCTACTGGACGTAGTTTATCATCTTAACAAGACGCTTAAATAATTACAGGAATCCAACAGGTCAGAAGACTTGCTGCTGTACGTAGTTTATCATCTTACACTAGACGCTCAAATATGGACCACAGACCAACAGATCAGAGGCATTGTTGCTAGACATAATTTAACATCTTACACTAGACGCTCAAATATGGACCAGAAACCAACAGATCAGACCGTTGTTGCTGGACGTAATTTAACATCTTACACAAGACGCTGAAATATGGACCAGAAACCAACGGATCAGAGAGCTTTTTGCTGGACGTAGTTCATCATGTTACAAAAGAAGCTCAAATATGAACCGGAATCAAATAGGTCAGAAGCCTTGCTGCTGGACGTAGTTTATCATCTTATACTAGATGCTCAAATATGGACCAGAAACTAACAGATCATAGGCCATGCTGGTGGACGTAGTTCATCATCTTACACAAGGCGCTCATATATGGACCAGAAACAAAATGATCAGAGGCCTTGCCGCTGGACGTAGTTTTTCATCTTACACTAAACGCTCAAATATGGACCAGAATCCAACAGATCACATGCCACGCTGCTGGATGTATTTTACCATCTTCCACTACTCGCTCAAATATGGACCACAAACCAACAGATGGGAGGCCATGCTGCTGGACGTAGTTTATCATCTTACACTAGAGGCTCAAATAGGGAACGGGAACCAACAGATCTGAGGCATTGTTTCTGGACCTAGTTTATCATCTTACACAAGTAGCTCAAATATGGACCGGAATCAAACAGGTCAGAAGACTTGCTGCAGGACGTAGTTTATCATCTTACACATGAAGCACAAATATGGACCAGAAACCAACAGATCAAAGGTTTTCCCGCTGGACGTAGTTTATCTTACACAAGACTCTAAACTAGGGAACTGTATCCAACAGATCTGAGGCTATTGTGCTTGACGTAGTTTATCATCTTACATTAGACGCTCAAATATGGACGGGAAACCAACAGATGAGAAGCCTTGTTGCTGGACGTAGTTTATCATCTTACACAAGTAGTTAAACATGGACCGGAATCAAACAGGTCAGAAGCCTTGCTACTGGACGTAGTTTACCATCTTAACTAGACACACAAATATGGAAAGGAATCCAACATGTCAGAAGCCTTCCTGCAGGACGTAGTTTATCATCTTTACTAGACGCTCAAATATGGACAGCAATCCAACTGGTCAGAAGCCTTGCTGTTGGACGTAGTTTATCTTCTTACACAAGACATTCAAATATGGTCCAGAAAAGAACAGATCAACGCCATGCTGCTGGACGTAATTTAACATCTTACAAAAGACGCTCAAATATGGACAGTAATCCAACAGATCAGAGGCATTGCTGCTGGACGTAGTTTATCATCTTACACTAGACACTCAAATATGGAGCAGAAGCCAACAGAACAGAGGTCTTGCTGCTGGACGTAGTTTATAATCTTACACAAGACGCTCGAATATGAACCAGAATTCAACAGATCAGAGGCTATCCTGCTGGACGTAGTTTATCATCTTACACTAGATGCGCAAATATGGACAGGAAACCAACAGATAAGAGGCTTTCCTGCTGGACGTAGAATAACATCTTACACAAGACGCTCAAATACGGAACAGAAGCCAACAAATCAGAGGCCAAACTCCGGGACGCAGTTTATCATATTACACTAGATGCTCACATATGGACCAGAAATCAACAGATCAGAGGCCTTGCTGCTGGCCTCATTTTTACAAAAAACGCTCAACTTACACTAGACCGGAATGTAATATATCAGAGGCATTACAGGTGGATGTTGTTTATCATCTTACACTGGATGCTCAAATATGGACCAGAAACCAACAGATCAGTGGCTTTGCTGCTGGACGTACTTTATAATCTTACTCAACAAGCTCAAATATGGACCAGAAACCAACAGAGCAGAAGCCATACTCCTGGACGTATTTTATCATCTAACATCAGACGCTCAAATATGGACCAGAAAACAACAGATCAGAGGCCAAGCTCCGGGACGCAGTTTAACATATTACACTAGATGCTCACATATGGACCAGAAATCAACAGATCAGAGGCCTTGCTGCTGGACACATTTTTACAAAAGACGCTCAAATATGGACCGGAAACCAGCAGATTAGAGGCCTTGCTACTACGTAGTTTATCATACAAGACGCTCAAATATGTACCAGGAACCAACATATCACAGACCTTGCTGCTGGACGTAATTTATAATCTCACACAAGACGCGCAAATATGGACCAGAAAGCAAGAGATCGTAGGCCCTTTTGATAGACGTATTTTATCAACTTACACTAGACCGGAATGCAACATATCAGAGGCAATACAGGTGGACGTAATTTATCATCTTACACAAGTGGCTCAAATATGGACTAGAAAGCAACAGATCAGAGGACTTGCTGCTGGACGTAGTTTACCATCTTACACTAGACACTCAAATATGGACCAGAAACCAACAGATCAGAGGCCTTGCTGTTGGACGTACTTTATAATCTTACACAACACGCTCAAATATGGACCAGAAACCAACAGATCAGAGGCTTGCTGCTGGACGTACTTTATCATCTTAAACAAGAAGCTCAAATATGGACCAGAAAACAACAGATCAGCGACCATGCTGCTGGACGTCGTTTATCATCTTAAACTAGAAGCACAAATATGGAGCGGAAACGAACAAATCAGAGTCCTTGACACTGAGTCCTTGATAGTTCATATTACACTAGACTGTGAATTATGCACCGGAAACCAACAGGTCAGAGGCCATGCTGCTGGACGTAGTTTATCAGCTCGCACAAGACGCTGAAATATATACGAGAAACCAACAGATCAGATGCCTTGCTGCTGGATGTAAATTATTATTGTATAGTATATTCTCAAATATGACCAGGAAACAACAGATCAGAGGCCATGCCGCTGGACGTAATTTATCATCTTACACAAGACGCACAGATATGGACCGGAAACCAACTGATCAGTGGCCTTGCTGCTGGTTGTAGTTCATCATCTTAGACTACACGCTCAAATATGAACCGGAAATCTTACAAAAGACGCTCAAATATGGAGCAGAAGCCAACAGAACAGAGGTCTTCTGCTGGACGTAGTTTATCATCTTACACTACACGCTCAAATATGGAGCAGAAACTAACAAATCATAGGCCATGCTGCTGGACGTAATTTATCGTCTTACACAAGAAGTTCAAGTATGGACCAGAATCCAAGAGGTCATAGGCCATGTTACTGGACGTAGCTTATGATCTAACACTAGCCGCTCAAATATGGACCACAAACCAACAGATCATAGGCCATGCTGCAGGATGTAGTTTATCATCTTAGACGCTCAAATATGGACCAGTAACAAACAGATCAGAGTCATGGGTGTTGCACGTAGTTTATCATCTGACAGAAGACGTTCAAATATGGACCAGAAACCAAAAGATCAGAGGCCATGCTGCCGGACGTAGTTTATCATCTTAAACTAGAAGCTCAAATATGTTCCGTAAACCAACAGATCAGAGGCCTTGCTCCCTGACGTAGTGTATCATCTTACACAAGACTCTAAAATATGGACCAGAAACCAACAGATGAGCTATTAAGTAAAATCTATATTTACTAATCAAATGAAAAAGCTTACTGCAATTTAATGCCTCGTCCCCAATATTAGAATGAATTTTGAATTTTTAGTGGAATTTATTCTCATTTTTTAAAAATCTAATTAGAATAATTTATAAAGTTTAAAATCTTATAAAATTTGGTATTAATTTGTACCTGGCAAATGAGATTGCTCTTAAGTAAAATCTATATTTACTAATCAAATGGAAAAGCTTCCTGCAAATTAATGCCTCATCTCCAATGTTAGAATAAATTTTGAATTTTTAGTAGAAATATTTTCATTTTTTAAATTTTAATTAGAATAATTTATAAAGTTTTAAATATTTTAAAATTTGGTATTCATTTGTACCTGTCATATGATATTGCTGTTAAGTAAAATCTATATTTACTAATCAAATGGAAAAGCTTCCTGCAAATTAATGCCTCATCTCCAATGTTAGAATAAATTTTGAATTTTTAGTAGGATTATTTTCATTTTTTAAATTTTAATTAGAATAATTTATAAATTTTTAAATATTTTAAAATTTTGTATTCATTTGTACCTGTCATATGATATTGCTGTTAAGTAAAATCTATATTTACTAATAAAATGGAAATGCTTACTGCAATTTAATGCCTCATCCTCACTCTTACAATGATTTTTGAATTTTTAGTGGAATTATTTTCATTTTTTTAAAATTTAATAAGAATAATTTATAAAGTTTAAAATCTTTTAAAATTTTGGTATTAATTTGTACCTGACAAATGATATTTCTATTAAGTAAAATCTTTATTTACTAATCAAATGGAAAATCTTGCTGCAATTTAATGTCTCATCACCAATGTTAGAATGAATTTTGAATTATTAGTAGAATTATTTTCATTTATTTAATTTTAAATAGAATAATTTATAAAGTTTTAAATGTATTAAAATTTGGTATTAATTTGTACCTGGCAAATGATATTGCTATTAAGTAAAACCTATATTTACTAATCAAATGGAAAAGATTACTGAAATTCAATGCAACATACCCAATGTTAAAATGGATTTTTATTTTTATTGGAATTATTTTCATTTTTTAAATTTCAATTAGAATAATTTATAAAGTTTTATATCTTTTAAAATTTGGTATTAATTTGAACTTCGAAAAGGATATTGCTATTAAGTAAAATCTATATTTACTACTCAAAAGAAATAGCTTACTGGAGTTTAATGACTCATCACCATTGTTAGAATGAATTTTGAATTTTTCATACTTCACTTGTTTATAACTTTTTTTCCAGTGAAAGAAATAATTTCAAATTTCGTATCAAATTGTGTGCAATTATTTGATTTGTCTATGTTTACAGGGTTTTTTATTTGGTCAGATAGTAAAAAGTAAAGCTTTCACCATGTGCGCGGTATGTCGTCTAACAATTTACAACGTCCAAAATCAAGTGTGCATAATAAGACTGTTTTTCTAATTTTTTCTTTTTATCAAATCCACATAATATCGGTGTCCAATTGTCGGGAATTTCTTGTCTTATCCATAATTACGAAAGTTTTTTTGTCCACCTTGACTAGATTCGAGGCGAAATTCAACGATATGGGGACTTGTGTTAGCTCATTTGCGGAAATTTTCATGCAATCTCAGGCTTCTACGAGCCGGTTATCCTGGCACATTTGTGAAAATTTCTTTACAAGCAATCTCAGTCTGCTACAAGCCTACAACTGCTGGCTCTTTTTTGACAACTGCCATACAAGCAATCTCCTACTGCAATGGGCCGACATCTCCGGGCTATTTGTGAAAACTGTCTGACAAAGGATCTCAGGCTGCTACAAGCCTATTTCTCCTGCTTCTTTTGTGCCAACTGATTTCCAAGCAATCTCAGGCTGCTACGAGCCAAATACGCCTGGCACTTCTATGACAACTGCCTTACAAGCAATCCTAGGCTGCAACGAGCCGATTTCTCCTTGCTCTTTTCTGGCACCGTCCTTACAACCAATTTCAGGCGGCTACAAGCCGAATTCTCCTGGCTTTTTCTGACAATTGCCTTACATGCAATCTCAGTCAGGTTGCTACAAGCCGACTACACCTGTCTCTTTTGTGAAAACTGCCTTAAACGCAATCTCAGGATTCTACGAGCCGGTTCTCCTGGCACATTTGTGAAAATTGCCTTACAAGCAATCTCAGTCTGCTAGAAGCCAACACCTGCTGGCTCTTTTTTGAGAACTGCCTTACAAGCAATCTCCGGCTGCAGCAAGCCCAATTCACCTGGCTGCCGAATTCACGAGCAGAATTCTTCTTGCTATTTTGTGACAACTGCCTTACAAGCAATCTCAGGCTGCTACGAGCCGACTACGCCTGGCACTTCTATGAAAACTGCCTTACAAGCAATTTTCTATGAAAACTGCCTTACAAGCAATTTTCCGGGTTCTTTGTGCCAATTGCCTTACAAGCAATTCCAGGCTGCTACGAGCCTATTTCTCTTTGCTCTTTTGTGGAAACTGTTTTACAATCAATCTCAGGCTTCTACAAGCCGGATTCTCCTGGCTATTTTGTGACAACTGCCTTACAAGCAATCTCAGGCTGCTCCAAATCCATCTCCTGGCTCTTTTTTGACAACTGCCTTACAAGCAATCTCCTGCTGCTATGGGCCGACTTCTCCGGGCTATTTGTGAAAACTGTCATGCAACTTATCGCAGGCTGCTACAAGCCGATTTCTCCTGCCTCTTTTGTGCGAACTGCCTTCCAAGCAATCTCAGGCTGATACGAGCCGACTACGCCTGGCTCTTCTATGACACCTGCCTTACAAGCAACCTCACTCTGCAGCAAACCCAATTCTCCTGGCTTTTTGTGCCAATTGCATTACAAGCAATCCCGGCTGCCTGGAACCTATTTCTCCTTGCTCTTTTGTAGCAACTGCGTTACAAGCAATCTCAGGCTTCTACAAGCCGGATTCTCCTGGCTATTTTGTGACAACTGCCTTACAAGCAATCTCAGGCTGCTCCAAATCCATCTCCTGGCTCTTTTGTGACAACTGCCTCACAAGCAATCTCCGCAGCAGCAAGCCCAATTTACCTGGTTTTTGTGTCAATTGCCTTACAAGCAATCCGAGGCTGCTAGGAGCCGATTTTGGCTCTTTTGTGGCCACTGCCTTACAAGCAATCTCGGGCTGCTACAATCTGACTACGCCTGTCTCTTTTGTGACAACTGCCTTACAAGCAATCTCCTGCGGCTACAAGCCGAATTCTCCTGGCTCTTTTGTAACAACTTCCTTACAAACAATATCAGGCTGCTACAAAACGACATATCCTGCCTATTTTGTGAAAATTGCTTTACAAGCAATCTCAGGCTGATACAAGCCGACTACGACTGTCTCTTTTGTGACAACTGCCTTACAAGGAAACCCACGCTGCTACGAGCCATTTCTCCTGGCTTTTTGTGAAAACTGCCTGACACGCAATCTCAGACTTCTACGAGCCGCTTCTCCTGGCACATTCTTGAAAATTTCCTTACAAGCAATTTCAGTCTGCTACAAGCATACAACTGCTGGCTCTTTTTTGACAACTGCCTTACAAGCAATCTCCTTGCTGACTAGGCCTGTCTCTTTTGTGACAACTGCATTACAAGCAATCTCACGTTTATACAAGCCGACTACGCCCGACTCTTTTGTGAAAACTGCGTTAAACGCAATCTCAGTCTTCTACGAGACGTTTCTCCTGGCACATTTTTGAAAATTGCATTACAAGCAATCTCAGTCTGATACAAGCCAACACCTGCTGGCTCTTTTTTGACAACTGCCTTACAAGCAATCTCCAGTTGCAGCAAGCACAATTCACCTGGCCTTTTGTGTCAACTGCCTTACCAGCAATCCGAGGCTGTTAGGAGCCGAATTCTCCAGGCTCTTTTATGGCAACTGCCGTACAAGCAATATCAGGCTGCTACAAACTGACTACGCCTGTCTCTTTTTTTTGACAACTGCCTTACCAGCAATCTCTGGCTGCTACAAGCCGAATTCTCCTGGCTATTTTGTGACCACTGCCTTACAATTAATATCAGGCTGCTACGAAACGACATATCCTGGCTCTTTTGTGAAAACTGCCTTACAAGCAATCTCAGGCTGATACAAGCCGACTACGCCTGTCTCTTTTGTGACAACTGACTTACAAGCAAACCCACGCTGCTACGTGCCCATTTCTCCTGGCTTTTTGTGAAAACTGCCTTACACGCAATCTCAGGCTTCTACGAGCCAGTTCTCCTGGCACATTTTTGAAAATTGCATTACAAGGAATCTCAGTCTGCTACAAGCCTACAACTGCTGGGTCTTTTTTGACAACTGCCTTACAAGCAATCTCCTGCTGCTATGGGCCGACTTCTCCGGGCTATTTGTGAAAACTGTCATGCAACTTATCGCAGGCTGCTACAAGCCGATTTCTCCTGCCTCTTTTGTGCGAACTGCCTTCCAAGCAATCTCAGGCTGATACGAGCCGACTACGCCTGGCTCTTCTATGACACCTGCCTTACAAGCAACCTCACTCTGCAGCAAACCCAATTCTCCTGGCTTTTGTGCCAATTGCATTACAAGCAATCCCGGCTGCCTGGAACCTATTTCTCCTTGCTCTTTTGTAGCAACTGCGTTACAAGCAATCTCAGTCTTCTACAAGCCGAATTCTCCTGGCTCTTTTGTGACAACTGCCTTACAAGCAATCTCAGGCTGCTAAAAATCGGTCCCTGGCACTTTTGTGACAACTCCCTTACAAGCAATATCTGGCTGCTACAAGCTGACTAAGCCTGTCTCCTTTGTGACAACTGCCTTACACGCAATCTCAGGCTGATACAAGCCAACAACTGGTGGCTCTTTTTTGACAACTCCTTTCAAGCAATCTCCGGCTGCAGCAAGCCCAATCCACCTGGATTTTTGTGTCAATTGCCTTACAAACAATCCGAGGCTGCTAGGAGCCGATTCTGTTTTTTTTGCGGCCACTGCCTTACAAGCAATCTCGGGCTGCTACAACCTGACCACACCTGTCTCTTTTGTGACAAATGCCTTACAAGCAATCTCATCCGGCTACAAGATGAATTCTCCTGGCTCTTTTGTGACAACTTCCTTACAAACAATATCAGGCTGCTACAAAACGACATATCCTGCCTATTTTGTGAAAATTGCTTTACAAGCAATCTCAGGCTGATACAAGCCGACTACGACTGTCTCTTTTGTGACAACTGCCTTATAAGCAATCTCAGGCTGCAGCAAGCCCAATTCACCTGGCTTTTTGTGTCAATTGCCTTGCCAGCAATCCGAGGCTGCTAGGAGCTGATTTCTCCAGGCTCTTTTGTGACAACTGCCTTACAAGCAATCTCAGGCTGATACAAGCCGACTACGCCTGTCTCTTTTGTGACAACTGCCTTACAAGCAATCCCACGCTGGTACGAGCCCATTTCTCCTGGCTTTTTGTGAAAACTGCCTTTCAGGCAATCTCAGGCTTCTACGAGCCGGTCCTCCTGGCACATTTGTGAAAATTGCCATACAAGCAATCTCAGTCTGCTACAAGCCTACTCCGGGCTATTTGTGAAAACTGTCTTACAAAGTATCTCAGACTGCTACAAGCCGATTTCTCCAGCCTCTTTTGTGCCAACTGCTTCCCACCAATAACAGGCTGATACGAGCCGACTACGCCTGGACCTTCTATGTCAACTGCCTTAAAATCGATCTCCTGGCACTTTTGTGAAAATTGACTTACAAGCAATTTCAGGTTGTAGCAAGCCCAATTCTCCTGGCTTTTTGTGCCAATTGCCTTACAAGCAATCCCAGGCTGCTACGAGCCGAGTTCTCCCTGCTCTTTTATGGCAATCTCAGTCTTCTACAAGACGAATTCTCCTTACTATTTTGTGACAACTGCCTAACAAGAAATCCGTGGCTGCTAGGAGCCGATCTTTCTTGGCTCTTTTGTGGCAACTGCCTTACAAGCAATGTCAGCCTGCTACGAGCCGTTTTCTCCTTGCTCTTTTGTGACAACTGGCTTACAGTCAAACTCAGGCTGCTACAAGCCGAATTCTTCTGGCTCTTTTTTGACAACTGCCTTACAAGCAACAGCAGGCTGCTACGAGCCAACTTCGCTTGGCTCTTTTGTGAAAATTGCATTACAAGCAATCTCAGGCTGCTAAAAGCCGAATACGGCTGGCTCGTTTGTGGCAACTGCCTTGCAAGCAATATCAGGCTGCTACAAAACGACATATCTAGGTTCTTTTGTTAAAAATGACTTACAAGCAATCTCAGGCTGTTACAAATCGATCTCCTGGCTCTTTTGTGACAACTGCCTTACAAGCAATCTCAGGCTGCAGCAAGCACAATTCTCCTGGCTTTTTGTGCCAATTGCCTTACAAGCAATCCCAGGCTGCTACGAGCCTATTTCACCTGGCTCTTTTGTGGCAACTGTCTTACAAGCAATCTCAGGCAGTTACGAGCCGACTGCGCCTGGCTCTTTTATGACAATGGCCTTAAAGCAGTCTGAGGATGCTACAAATCGATCTCCTGCCTCTTTCGTGACAACTGCCTTACAAACAAACTCAGACTGCAGCAAGCACAAATCTCCTGGCTTTTTGTGTCAATTGCCTTCCAAGCAAACCGAGGCTGCTAGGAGCCGAATTCTCCTGGTTCTTTTGTGGCAACGGCCTTACAAGCAATATCAGGCTGCCAGAAGCAGAATTCTCCTGGCTCTTTTGTGACAACTGCCTTACAAGAAATCTCAGTCTGCTACAAAACGATATATCCTGGCTCTTTTGTGAAAACTGACTTAAAAGCAATCTCAAGACGATACAAGCCGACTACGCCTGGCCCTTTGTGACAACTGTCTTACACATAATCTCAGGCTGCTACAAGTCGCCATCAACTGGCTCTTTTGTGAAAACTGCAATACAAGCAATCTTAGGCTGCTACAAGCTCACTTCTCCTGTCTCTTTTGTGCCAATTGCATAAAAAAAAGTTTCAGGCTGCTACGAGACGACTTCGCCTGACTCTTCTATGAGAACTGCCTTACAAGCAATCTCAGGCTGCTACGAGCCGACTACACCTGGCTCTTCTATAACAATTGCCTTACAAGATATCTCAGGCTGCTACAAATCGATCTCCTGGCACTTTTGTGACAACTGCCTTACAAGCAATCTCAGGCTGAAGCAAGCCCAATTCACCTGGCTTTTTGTTTCAATTGCCTTACAAGCAATCCGAGGCTACTAGGAGCCAATAACCCCTGGCTCTTTTGTGGCAACTGCCTTACAAGCAATCCGAGGCTGCAACGAGCCGAATTCTCCTTGCTCTTTTCTGGCAACTGCCTTACAATCAATTTCAGGCGGGGACATGCCGAATTCTCCTGGCATTTTGTGACAGCTGCCTTAAAAGCAATCTCAGGCAGCTACAATCAGACTAGGTCTGTTTCTTTTGCGACAATTGCCTTACAAGCAATCTCAGGCTGCTACAATTCGATCTCCTGCCACTTTTTGTGACAATTGCCTTACAAGCAATCTCAGGCTGCAGGAAGGCCTATTCTCCTGGCTTTTGTGACAAATGCCGTACCAGCAATCCGAGGCTGCTAGGAGCCGGTTTCTCCTGGCTCTTTTGTGGCAACTGCCTTAAAAGCAATCTCAGTCTGCTAGAAACTGACTACGCCTGTCTCGTTTGTGACAAATGCCTTACAAGCAATCTCAGGCTGATTCAAGCCGACTACGCCTCTCTCTTTTGTGACAACAGCGTTACCAGCAATCTCTGCCTGCTACAAGACGAATTCTCCCGGCTCTTTTGTGACAAATGAGTTACAAGCAATCTCAGGCTGATATAAGACGACTACGCCCTGCTCTTCTATGTCAACTGCCTTACAAGCAATCTCAGGCTGCTACAAATTGATCTCCTGGCTCTTTTGTGACAATTGCCTTACAAGCAATCTCAGGCTCCAGGAAGCCCAATTCTCCTGGATATTTGTGCCAAATGCCTTACAAGCAATACCAGGCTGCCACGAGCCGTGTTCTACATGCTCTTTTTTGGCAACTGCCTTCCAAGCAATCTCAGGCTTCTACAAGCCGAATTTTGCTTTACAAGCAATCTCAGGCTGCTACAAATCGATCTCCTGGCACTTTTGTGACAACTGCCTTATAAGCAATCTCAGGCTGCTACGAGCCGACTACGCCTGGCTCTTCTATGACAACTGCCTTACAAGCAATCTCAGGCTGCTATAAGCCGAATTCTTCTTGCTATTTTGTGACAACAGCCTTACAAGCAATCTCCGCTGCAGCAAGCCCAATTTACCTGTATTTTTGTGTCAATTGCCTTACAAGCTATCCGAGGCTGCTAGGAACCGATTTTCGCTCTTTTGTGGTAATTGCCTTACAAGCAATCTCAGGCGGATACAAGACGAATTCTCCTGTCTCTTTGTGACAACTGCCTTACAAGCTGTCTCAGGCTGACACAAGCCGACAACGCCTGTCTCTTTTGTGACAATTGCCTTACAAGGAAACACCCGCTGCTACGAGCCCATTTCTCTGGGCTTTTTGTGAAAACTGCCTTACACCCAATCTCAGGCTTCTACGAGCCGGTTCACTTGGCACATTCTTGAAAATTGCCTTACAAACAATCTCAGTCTGTTTCAAGCCTACAACTATCTCTTTTTTGAAAACTGCCTTACAAGCAATCAACTTGCTGACTATGCCTCTCTCTTTTGTGACAACTGCATTACTAGCAATCTCAGGCTGATACAGGCCGACTACGCCTGTCTCTTGTGAAAACTGCATTACAAGCAATCTCAGGCTGCTACAAGCAGAATTCTCCTGGCTCTTTTGTGACAACTGCCTCACAAGCAATATCAGGCTGCTACAAAACGACATATCCTGGCTCTTTTGTGAAAGCTGCCTTACAAGCAATCTCAGTCTGCTACTAGCTGACTACGCCTGTCACTTTTGTGACAACTGCCTTACAAGCAAACACACGCTGCTACGAGCCCATTTTTCCGGGCTTTTTGTGAAAACTGTCTTACACGCAATCTCAGGCTTCTACGAGCCTGTTCTTCTGGCACATTTGTGAAAATTGCCTTACAAGCAATCTCAGTCTGCTACAAGCCTACAACTGCTGGCTTTTGTTTGACAACTGCCTTACAATCAATCTCCTACTCCTATGGGCCGTCTTCTCCGGGCTATTTGTGAAAACGGTCTTACAAAGTATCTAAGGCAGCTACAAGACGATTTCTCCTGCCTCATTTCTGCCAACTTCCCACCAAGCAATCTCAGGCTGCTACAAATCGATCTCCTGGCTCTTTTGTGATAACTACCTTAAAAGCAATCTCAGGGTGCTACAAGCTGACTAGGCCTGTTCCTTTTGTGACATCTGCCGTACAAGCAATCTCAGTCTGATAAAAGCCGACTACGCCTGTCTCTTCTGTGACAACTGCCCTACAAGCAAACCCACGCTGCTACGAGCCGACTACCCCTGGCTCTTCTATGACAACTGCCATACAAGCAATCACAGGCTGCAGCAAGCCCAATTCTCCTGGCTTTTTGTGCCAATTACCTTACAAGCAATCCCAGGCTGCTACGAGCCTATTTCTCCTTGCTCTTTTGTGGCAACTGCCTTACAAGCAATGTCAGGCTTCTACAAGCCGAAGTCTCCTGGCTATTTTGTGACAACTGGCTTACAAGATATCCCAGGCTGCAACGAGCCGATTTCTCCTTGCTCTTTTCTGGCAACTGACTGACAATCAATTTCAGGCGGCTACAAATCGATCTCCTGGCTGTTTTGTGACAACTGCCTTAAACGCAATCTCAGGTTTCTACGAGCCGATTCTCCTGGCGCATTTGCGAAAATTGCCTTACAAGCAATCTCAGTCTGCTACAAGCCAACACCTACTGGCTCTTATTTGACAAATGCCTTACAAGCAATCTCCGGCTGCAGCAAGCCCAAGTCAACTGGCTTTCTGTGTCAATTGCCTTACAAGCAATGTCAGGCTTCTACAAGCCGAATTCTTCTTACTATTTTGTGACAACTGCCTTACAAGCAATCCAAGGCTGCAACGAGCCGATTTCTCCTTGCTCTTTTCTGGAAACTGCCTTACAATCAATTTCAGGCGGCTACAAGCCGAATTCTCCTCGCTCTTTTGTGACAACTGCCTTACAAACAATCTCAGGCTGCTACAAGCTGACTACGCCAGTCTCTGTTGCGACAACTGCCTTACAAGCAATCTCAGGCTGATACAAACCGACTACGCCTGTCTCTTTTGTGACAACTGCCTTACAAGTAATCCCACGCTGGTACGAGCCCATTTCTCTTGGCTTTTTGTGAAAACTGCCTTACACGGAATCTCAGGCTTATACGAGCCGGTTCTCCTGGCACATTTGTGAAAATTGCCATACGAGCAATCTCAGTCTGCTACAAGCCTACAACTGCTGGCTCTTTTTTGGCAACTGCCTTACAAACAATCTCCTGCTAATATAGGCCGACTTCTCCGGGCTATTTGTGAAAACTGTCTTACAAAGTACCTCAGGCTGCTACAAGCCGATTTCTCCTGCCTCTTTTGTGCCAACTGCCTTCCCAGCAATCTCAGGCTGATACGAGCCGACTACGCCTGTTTATTCTATGACACTTGCCTTACAAGCAATCTCAGTCTGCTACAAATCGATCTCCTGGCTCTTTTGTGACAATTGCCTTACAAGCAATCTCAGGCTGCAGCGAGCCCAATTCTCCTGGCTTTCTGGGCCAATTGCCTTACAAGCAATCCCAGTCTGCTGAGTTCTCCTTGCTCTTTTGTGGCAATCTCAGGCACCTACAAGCCGAATTCTCCTTGCTCTTTTGTGACAACTGCCTTACACGCAATCTCAGGCTGCTACAATCTAACTACGGCTGACTCTTTTGTGACAACTGCCTTACAAGCAATCTCAGGCTGTTACAGAACGACTACGCCTGTCAGTTTTAACAAATAGCCCGGAGAAATCGGCCCATAGCAGCAGGAGATTGCTTGTAAGGCAGTTGTCGAAAAAGAGCCAGCAGTTGCAGGCTTGTAGCAGACTGATATTGCTTGTAAGGCAATTTTCACAAATATGCCATGCGAACCGGCTCGTAAAACCCTGAGATTGCGTGTAAGGCAGTTTTCACAAAAGAGACAGGTGTAATCGGATTGTATCAGCCGGAGATTGCTTGTAAGGCATTTGTCACAAAAAGCCAGGAGAAATGGGCTCGTAGCTGCGTGGGATTGCTTGTAAGGCAATTCTGACAAAAATCTATGAGAATTGGGCTTGCTGCAGCCTGAGATAGCTTGTAAGGCAGTTGCCACAAAAGAGCCAGGTGAAATGAGAAATGGGCTCGTAGCAGCGTGTGTTTGCTTGTAAGGCAGTTGTCACAAAAGTGACAGGCGTAGTCAGCTAGTAGCAGACTGAGATTGCTTGTAAGGCAGCTTTCACAAAAGAGCCAGGATATGTCGTTTTGTAGCAGCCTGAGATTGCTTGTAAGGCAGTCTTCACAAATGAGCCAGGAGATGTCGATTTGTAGCAGCCTTAGATTGCTTGTAAGGCATTGTCACAAAAAAAACGCGCGTAGTATTCTTGTAGCAGCCTGAGATTACTTTTAAGGCAGTTACCACAAAAGAGCAAGCAGGTGTCGTCTTTCCACAGCCAGATATTTCTTGAAAGGCAATTTTCACAAAAAATCCAGGAGAACCGGCTCGTAGAAGCCTGACATAGATTGTAAGGCAGTTGTCACAAAAGAGGCAGAAGAAATCGGCTTGTAGCAGCCTGAGATTGCTTGTGAGGTAATTGTCCCTAAAGAGCCACGAGAATTCGGCTTGTAGCAGCCTGAGATTGCTTGTAAGGCAGTTGCAACAAAATAGCCAGGGGAAATAGGCTCCTAGCAGCCTCGGATTGCTTTTAAGGCATTTGACACAAAAAGCCAGGAGAATTGGGCTTGATGCAGCCGGAGATTGCTTGTAAGGCAGTTGTCACGAAAAAGCCAGTAGATCGATTTGAAGCATCCTGAGATTGCTTGTAAGGCAGTTGTCATAAAAGAGCCAGGCGTAGTCGGCTCGTAGCAGCCTGAGATTGCTTGGAAGGAAGTTGGCACAAAAGAGCAAGGGGAAATCGGTTCGTCGCAGCCTGGGATTGCCTGTAAGGCAGTTGTCACAAAAAAGCCAGGAGAATTCGGCTTGTAGCAGACTGATATTGCTTGTAAGGAAATTGTCATAAATGAGCCAGGCGTAGTCGACTCGGAGCAGCCTGAGATTGCTTGTAAGGCAGTTGTCATAAAAGAGCTAGGAGAATTCGGCTTGTAGCAGCCTAAGATTGCTTGTATGGCAGTTGTCACAAAAGAGCAAGGAGAATTCGGCTTGTAGAAGTCTGACATTGCTTGTAAGGCAATTGTCATAAAAGAGCCAGGCGTCGTCGGCTCGTAGCCGCCTGAGATTGTTTGGAACGAAGTTGGCACAAAAGTGGCAGGAGAAATCGTCTTGTAGCAGCCTGAGATTCTTTGTAAGACAGTTTTCACAAAGAGCCCGGAGATGTCGGCCCATAGCAGCAGGAGATTGCTTGTAAGGCAGTTGTCAAAAAAGAGCCAGCAGGTGTTGGCTTGTAGCAGACTGAGATGGCTTTTAGGGCAATTTTCACAAATGTGCCAGGATAACTGGCTCGTAGAAACTTGAGAATGCGTGTAAGGCAGTTTTCACAAAAGAGACAGGCGTAGTCGGATTGTATCAGCCAGAGATTGCTTGTAAGGCATTTGTCACAAAAAGCCAGGAGACATGGGCTCGTAGCTGCGTGGGATTGCTTGTAATGCAATTGTCACAAAAAAGGCATAAGAATTGGGCTTGCTGCAGCCTGAGATTGATTGTAAGGCAGTTGTCACAAAAAGCCTGGAGAAATGTGCTCGTAGCTTCGTGGGATGGCTTGTAAGGCAATTCTCACAAAACGCTATGAGAATTGGGCTTGCTGCAGCCTGAGATTGCTTGTAAGGCAGTTGTCACAAAAGAGCTAAGAGATCGATTTGTAACAGCATGCGATTGCTTGTAAGGCATTTGTCATAGAAGAGCCAGGTGTAGTCGGCTCGAAGCAGCCTGAGATTGCTTGTAAGGCAGTTGCCACAAAGAGCGATGTGATATAGGCTCGTAGCACCCTGGGATTGCTTGTAAGGCAATTGGCACCAAAAGCAAGGAGAATTGGTCTTCCGGCTTCCTGAGATTGCTTGTAAGGCAGTTGTCACAAATGATCCAGGAGATGTCGATTTGTAGCCGCCTGAGATTGCTTGTAAGGCATTGTCAGACAAGAGCCAGGCGTAGTCGTCTTGTAGCAGCCTGAGATTGCTTCAAAGGCAATTTTCACAAAAGATCCAGGGGAACCGGCTCGTAGAAGACTGAGATTGTTTGTAATGCAGTTGGCACAAAAGAGCCAGGAGAAGTGTGCTTGTAGCAGCCTAAGATTGATTGTAAGGCAGTTTTCACAAAAGAGCCAGTTTATAGCGACTTGTAGCAGCATGAGATTATGTGTAAGACAGTTGTCACAAAAGGGCAGGCGTAGTCGTCTTGTAGCAGCCTGAGATTGCCTTTAATTCAGTTGTCAGAAAAGAGCTAGGAGAATTCGGCATGTAAAAGCCTACGATTGCTTGTCAGGCAGTTGCCACAAACGAGCAAAGAAAAATCGCCTCGTAGCAGACTGGGACTGGTTGTAAGGCAATTGGCACAAAAAGCCAAGAGAATTCGGCTTGCTGCAGCCTGGGATTGCTTGTAAGGCAGTTGTCACAAAAGAGCCAGGAGATCGATATGTAGCAGCCTGAGATTGCTTGTAAGGCAGTTGTCATAGAAGAGCCAGAAGTAGAGATGCTTTGTAACACAGTTTTTAAAAATAGCCCGGAGAAGTCGGCCCATAGCAGCCTCAGATTGCTTGTAATGAAGTTTTCACAGAAGAGCCAGCACGTGTAGGCTTCTATCAGCCTGAGATTGCTTGTAAGGCAGTCCTCACAAAAGAGCCAGGCGTATTCAGCTTGTAGCAGCCTGATATGGCTTGTAAGGCAATTTTCACAAATGATCCAAGAGAAGTCGGCTCAAGGCAATTTACACAAATGATCCAACAGAAGTCGGCTCGTAGCAGCCTGACATTGCTTGTGAGGTAGTTTTCGCAAAAGAACTAGAAGAATTCGGCTTCTAGCAGGCTGAGATTGCTTGTAAGGCAGTTGTCGAAAAAGAAACAGGCGTGTTCGGCTTGTAGCGGCCTGAGATTGCTTTTAAGGCAATTTTCACAATAGAGCCAAGAGAAGTCGGCTCGTAGCAGCCTGACATTGCTTGTATTGCAGTTGTAACAAAAGAGCCAGAAGAATACGGGTTATAGCAGCCTGTCATTGCTTGTAAGGCAGTTGCCACAAAAGAGCAAGGAGAAATCGGCTTTTTTTGAGATTGCTTGTAATGCAATTTTCACAAAAGAGCCAAGCGAAGTTGGCTCGTAGCAGCCTGATGTTGCTTGTAAGGCAGTTGTCAAAAAAGAGCCAGAAGAATTCGGCTTGTAGCAGCCTGACTTTGACTGTAAGGCAGTTGTCACAAAAGAGCAAGGAGAAAACGACATTGCTTGTAAGGCAGTTGTCACAAAAGACCCAGGAGATCGATTTTAGCAGCCTGCGATTGCTTGTAAGGCAGTTGTCATAGAAGAGCCAGAAGAATTCGGCTTGTAGCAGCCTGAGATTGCTTGTAAGGCAGTTGTCATAGCAGAGCCGGAAGATTTCGGCCTGTAGCAGACTGAGATTGCTTGAAAGGCAATTTTCTCAAATGTGCTAGGACAACCGGTTTTTTTCTAAAAAACCACGAGAAATCGGCTCGTAGCAGCGTGGGATACCTTGTAAGGCAATTGGCACAAAAAGCCAGGAGAATTGGGCTTGCTGCAGCCTGAGATTGCTTGTAAGGCAGTTGTCACAAAAGAGCCATGAGATGTCGTTTTGTAGTAGCCTGAGATTGCTTGTAAGGCAGTTGCCACAAAAGTGCCAGGAGAAATCGGCTCCTAGCATCCTCAGTTTGCTTGTAAGTCATTTGAAACCAAAGGCCACGAGAATTGGCCTTACTGCAGCTTGAGATTGCTTTTAAGGCAGTTGTCACGTAAGAGCAAGGAGTTCGATTTGTAGCATCTTGAGATTGCTTGTAAGGCAGTTGTCATAAAATAGCCAGGCTTAGTCGGATCGTAGCAGCCTGAGATTGCTTGGAAGGAAGTTGGCGCAAATGAGGCAGGAGAAATCGGCTTGTAGGAACGTGAGATCCTTTGTAATACAGTTTTTACAAATAGCCCGGAGAAGTTGCCCCATAGCCGCAGAAGATTGCTTGTAAGGCAGTTGTCAAAAAAGAGCCAGCAGGTGTTGACTTGTAGCGGACTGAGATTGCTTTAAGGCAATTTTCACAAATGTGCCATTAGAACCGGCTCGTAGAAACCTGAGATTGCGTGTAAGGCAGTTTTCACAAAAGAGACAGGAGTAGTCGGCTTGTATCAGCCTGAGATTGCTTGTAAGGCAGTTGTCACAAAAGAGCCAGATGTCAATTTGTAGCAGCCTGAGATTGCTTGTAAGGTAGTTGTCACAAAAGAGCCAGGAGAAATCGGATCCTAGATTCCTTGGCATTCTTGTAAGTCAATTGAAACCAAAGGCCACGAGAATTGGCCTTACTGCAGACTGAGATTGCTTATAACAGCCTGAGATCCTTTGTAAGACAGTTTTCACAAATAGCTCGGAGAAGTCGGCCCATATCTGCAGGAGATTGCTTTTATAGCAGTTGTCAAAAAACAGACAGCAGGTGTAGGCTTGTAGCAGACTGAGATTGCTTGTAAGGCAATTTTCACAAATGTGCCAGGAGAACCGGCCCGTAGAAGCCTGAGATTGCGTGTAAGGCATTTTTCACAAAAAGCCTAGAGAAATGAGCTCGTAGCAGCGGGGGATTGCTTGTAAGGCAATTGGCACAAAAAGCCAGGAGAATTCGGCTTGTAGAAGCCTGAGATTGTTTGTAAGGCAGTTGCCATAAAAGAGCAAGGAAATAGTGGCTCGTAGCAACCTGGGATTGCTTGTAAGGCAATTCGCACAAAAAGCCAGGAGAATTGGGCATGCTGCAGACTGATATTACTAGTAAGGCAGTTTTTACAAAAGAGCCTGGAGATCGATTTGTTGCAGCCTAAGATTGCTTGTAAGGCAGTTGTCATTGAAGAGCCAGGCGTAGTCAACTCCTAGCAGCCTGAGATTGCATGTAAGGCAGTTGTCACAAAAGAACCAGGAGTATTCGGCTTGTAGCAGACTGAGATTTCTTGTAAGCCAGTTACCACAAAAGAGCCAGGAGAAATAGGCTCCTAGCAGCCTGAGATTGCTTTATGTCAGTTTTCACAGAAGAGCCAGCAGGTGTAGGCTTGTATCAGCCTCAGATTGATTGTAAGGCAGTTGTCACACAAGAGAAAGGCGTAGTCAGCTTGTAGCCGCCTGGGATTGCTTGTAAGGCCATTGGCACAAAAAGCCAGGAGAATTGGGCTTGCTGCAGCCTGAGATTGCTAGTAAGGCAGTTGTCACAAAAGAGCCAGGAGATCGATTTGTAGCAGCTTAAGATTGCTTGTAAGATATTGAAGATTCAGGCGTAGTCGGCTCCTAGCAGCAAGAGATTGCCTGTAAGTCAGTTGTCACAAAAGAGCCAGGAGAATTCGGCTTGTAGAAGCCAGAGATTGATTGTAAGGCAGTTGCCACAAAAGAGCCAGTTGAAATCGTCTCGTAGCAGCCTGAGATTGCTTGTAAGGCAATTGGCACGAAAAGCCAGGAGAATTGGGCTTGCTGCTGCCTGAGATTGCTTGTAAAGCAGTTACCACAAAAGAGCAAGCAGGTGTCGTCTTGTAACAGCCTGATATTTCTTGAAAGGCAATTTTAACATAAGATCCAGGAGAACCGGCAAGAAGAAGCCTGAGATTGCTTGTAAGGCAGTTGTCACGAAAAAGCCAGGAGATCGATTTGTAGCATCCTGAGATTGCTTGTAAGGCCGTTGTCATAAAAGAGCCAGGCGTAGTCGGCTCGTAGCAGCCTGAGATTGCTTGGCACAATAGAGGCAGGAGAAATCCTCTTGCAGGAGACTGAGATGCTTTGTAAGACAGTTTCCACAAAGAGCCCGCAGAAGTCGGCCCATAGCAGCAGGAGATTGCTTGTAAGGCAGTTGTCAAAAAATAGCCAGCAGGTATTGGCTTGTAGCAGACTGAGATTGCTTCTTAAGGCAGTTGTCACAAAAGAGCCAGGAGATATCGATTTGTAGCAGCCTGAGAATGCTTGTATGGCAGTTTTCACAAAAGAGCCATTTGAAGGCGACTTGTAGCAGCCTGAGATTATGTTTAAGAGAGTTGTCACAAAAGGGCCAGGAGTAGTCGGCTTGTAGAAGCCTGAGATTGCTTTTAAGGCAGTTGTCGTAAAATAGCCACAAGAATTCGGCTTGTAAAAACCTGAGATTGCTTGTAACGCAGTGGCCACAAAAGAGCAAGGAGAATCGGCTCGTAGCAGCCTGGGATTGCTTGTAAAGCAATTGGCACCAAAAGCCAGGAGAATTGTGCTTGATGCAGCCTGAGATTGCTAGTAAGGCAGTTGTCACAAAAGAGCCAGGAGAATTCGGCTTGTAGCAGTCTGAGATTGCTGGTAATGCAGTTGCCACAAAAGAGCCAGGTGAAATAGGCTCGTAGCAGCCTGTGATTGCTTGTAAGGCAATTGGCACAAAAAGCCGGGAGAATTGGGCTTGCTGCAGCCTGAGATTGCTTGTAAGGCAGTTGTCACAAATTAACCAGGAGATGTCGATTTGTAGCAGCCTGAGATTGTTTGTATGGCATTGTCACAAAAGAGCCAGGCGTAGTCGGCTTGTAGCAGCCTGAGATTGCTTGAAAGTCAATTTTCACAAAAGATCCAGGAGAACCGGCTCGTAGAAATCTGAGATAGCTTGTAAGGCAGTTGTCACAAAAGAGGCAGGAGAATTCGGCTTGTAGCAGCCTGAGATTGCTTGTAAGGATGTTGCCACAAAAGAGCCAGGAGAAATAGGCTCCGAGCAGCCTCGGAATGCTTGTAAGGCAATTGACAAAAAAGCCAGGAGAATTGGGCTTGCTTCAGCGTGAGATTGCTTGTATGCCAATTGTCAGGAAAGAGCCAGGAGATCGATTTGAAGCATCCTGCTTGTAAGGCAGTTTTCACAAATGAGCCAGGCGTAGTCGGCTCGTAGCAGCCTGAGATTGCTCGGAAGGAAGTTGGCACAAAAGAGGCAGGAGAAATCGGCTTGTAGCAGCCTGAGATTCTTTGTAAGACAGTTTTCACAAAGAGCCCGGAGAAGTCGGCCCATAGCAGCAAGAGATTGCTTGTAATGCAGTTGTTCCAAAAAAGCCAGAAGAGGCAGGACATGTCGATTTGTAGCTATCTGAGATTGCTTATAAGGCAGTTGTCACAAAAGAGACAGGCGTAGTCGGATTGTAGCAGCCTGAGATTGCTTGTAAGGCAGTTGTCACAAGAGAGCCAGGAGATGCCGATTTGTAGCAGCCTGAGATTGCTTGTAATACAATTGTCATAAAACAGACAGTCGATGTTTTGTATCAGCTTGAGATTGCCTGTAAGGCAGTTGTCACAAAGAGCCAGCAGAATTCGGCTTGGAGCAGCCTGAGATTTCTTGTAAATCAGTTGTCACAAAAGAGCCAGGTGAATTCGGCTCGTAACAGCCAGGGCTAGCTTGGGAGTCAATTGGCACAAAAAGCCAGGAGAATTCGGCTTGCAGCAGCCTGAGATTCGTTGTAGGCAGGTGTCACAAAAAGCCAGGAGAAATGGTCTCGTAGCTGCGTGGGATTGCTTGTAATGCATTGTCACAAAAAAAACAGGCGTAGTCTGCTTGTAGCAGCCTGAGATTGATTGCAAGGCCGTTATCACAAAAGAGCAAGGAGAAGACGGCTCGTAGCAGGCTGGCATTTCTTGTAAGGCAGTTGTCAGAAAAGAAACAGGCGTGTTCGGCTTGTAGCAGCCAGAGATTGCTTCTAAGGATATTTTCACAAAATAGCGTAAAGAAGTCGGCTCGTAGCAGCCTGACATTGCTTGTAAGGCAGTTGTCACAAAAGAGCCAGGAGAATTCGGCTTGTAGAAGCCAGAGAATGCTTGTGAGTCAGTTGCCACAAAAGAGCATGGAGAAATCGGCTCGTAGCAGCCTGGGATTGCTTTAAGGCAATAGGCACAAAAAGCCATAAGTATTGGGCTTGCTGCTGCCTGAGATTGCTTGTAAGGCAGTTGACACAAAAGAGCCAAGAGATCGATTTGTAGCAGCCTAAGATTGCTTGTACGGCAGTTGACATTGAAGAGACAGGCGTAGTCGGCTCTTAGAAGCCTGAGATTGCCTGTAAGGCAATTGTCACAAAAGAGTCAGTAGAATTCGGCTTGCAGCAGCCTGAGATTTCTTGTAAGGCAGTTGCCACAGAGGAGCCAGTTGAAATAGGCACGTAGCAGCGTGGCATTGCTTGTAAGTCAATTGGCAAAAAAAGCCAGGAGAATTGGGCTTGGAATTGGGAGATTGCTTGTAAGGCAGTTTTCACAAATGAGCCAGGAGATGTCGATTTGTAGCAGCCAGAGATTTCTTGTAAGGCAGGTACCACAAAAGAGCAAGGAGGTGTCGTCTTGTAACAGCCTGCTATTGCTTGAAAGCAATTTTCACATAAGATCCAGGAGAACCGTCACGTAGAAGCCTGAGATGGCTTGTAAGGCAGTTGTCACAAAAGAGGCAGGAGAATCGGCTTGTAGCTGCCTGAGATTGCTTGTAAGACAATTGACACAAAAAGCCAGGAGAATTGGGCTTGCTGCAGCCTGAGATTACTTGTAAGGCATTTGTCACGAAAAGCCAAGAGATCGATTTGTAGCATCCTGAGATTGCTTGTAAGGCAGTTGTCATAAAAGAGCCAGGCGTAGTCGGCTCGTAGCAGCCTGAGTTTGCTTGGTAGGAAGTTGGCACAAAAGAGGCAGGAGAAATCGGCTTGTAGGAGCCTGAGATACTTTGTAAGATAGTTTTCACAAATAGCACGGAGAAGTCGGCCCATAGCAGCAGGAGATTGCTTGTAAGGCAGTTGTCAAAAAAGAGCCAGCAGGTGTTGTCCTGTAGCAGACTGAGATTACTTGTAAGGCAATTTTCACAAATGTGCCAGGAGAAGCGGCTCGTAGAAACTTGAGATTGCGCGTAAGGCAGTTTTCAGAAAATTGACAGGCGTAATTGGATTGTATCAGCCTGAGATTGCTTGTAAGGAATTTGTCACAAAAAGCCAGGAGCCATGGGCTCGTAGTTGCATGGGATTGCTTGTAAGGCAATTGTCACAAAAAGCCATGAGAATTTGGCTTGCTGCAGCCTGAGATTGATTGTAAGGCAGTTGTCACAAAAAGCCAGGAGAAATGGGCTCGTAACTGCGTGGGATTGCTTGTAAGGCAATTCTCACAAAAAGCTATGAGCATTGGGCTTGCTGCAGCCTGATATTGCTTGTAAGGCAGTTGTAACATAAGAGCCAGGAGATGTCGATTTGTAGCAGCCTGAGATTGCTTGTATGGCAGTTGTCAGAAAAGAGACAAGCGTAGTCGGCTTGTATCAGCCTGACATTTCTTGTAAGGCAGTTTTCAGAAAAGAGCCAGGATATGTCGTTTTGTAGCAGCCTGATTGGTTGAAAGGCAGTTGTCACAAAAGAGCCAGGAGAATTCGGCTTGTAGCAGCCTGAGATTGCTTGTAAGGCAGTTGCCACGAAAGAGCCAGGAGAACTCGACTCCTAGCAGCCTCGGATTGCTTGTAAGGAAATTGACACAAATAGCCAGGAGAATTGGGCTTGCTGCAGCCTGAGATTCCTTGTAAGGCAGTTTTCACAAAAGAGCCAGGAGATATCGATTTGTAGCAGCCTGAGAATGCATGTAAGGAATTGTCACAAAGGAGCCAGGCGTAGTCGGCTTGTAGCAGCCTGAGATTGCTTGTAAATCAGTTGTCACAAAAGAGCCAGGTGAATTCGACTCGTATCAGCCTGGGATTGCTTGTAAGGCAAATGGCACAAAAAGCCAGGAGAATTTGGCTTGCTGCAGCCTGAGATTCGTTGAAGGCAGTTGTCACAAAATCTAGGAGAAATGGGCTCGTAGCTGCGTGGGATTTCTTGTAAGGTAATTCACACAAAAAGCTATGAGAATTGGGCTTGCTGCAGCCGGAGATTGCTTGGAAAGCAGTTGGCACAAAAGAGGCAGGAGGAATCGGCTTGTAGAAGCCTGAGATCCTCTGTAAGACAGTTTTCACAAATAGCCGGGATAAGTCGGCCCATAGCAGAAGGAGATTGCTTTTAATGTCAGTTATGAAAAAAGAGCCAGTATGTGTAGACTTGTAGCAGCCTGAGATTGCTTGAAAAGCAATTTTCCCAAAAGATCCAGGAGAACCGGCTCGTAAAAGCCTGAGATAGCTTGTAAGTCAGTTGTCACAAAAGGGCCAGGAGATCGATTTCTAACAACCTGAGATTGCTTGTAAGTGAATTGTCATAGAAGAGCCGGGCGTAGTCGGCTCGTAGCAGCCTGAGATTGCTTCGAAGACAGTTGGCACAAAAGAGGCAGGAGAAATCGGGTTGTTGAAGGCTGAGGTCCTTTGTAAGACAGTTTTCACAAATAGCCCGGAGAAGTCAGTCCATAGCAGCCTGACATTGCTTGCAAAGCAGTTGTCACAAAAGAGCCAGAAGAATTCGGCTTGTATCAGCCTGAGATTTCTTGTAAGGCAGTTGTCACAAAAGAGACAGGCGTAGTCAGCTTGTAGCAGTCTGGGATTTCTTGTAAGGCAATTGGCAAAAAAAGCCAGGAGAATTCGGCTTGCAGCAGCCTTAGATTGCTTGTAAGGCAGTTGTCACGAAAGAGCCAGGAGATCGATTTATAGCAGCCTGAGATTGCTTGTAAAGCAGTTGTAATAAAAGAGCCAGGCGTAGTCGGGTCGTAGCAGCCTGAGATTGCTTGGAATGCAGTTGGCACAAAAGAGGCAGGAGAAATAGAAATTGTAGAAGCCAGGAGATCCTTTGTAAGACAGTTTTCACAAATAGCCTGGAGAAGTCGGCCCATAGCAGCAGGAGATTGCTTGTATGGCAGTTGTCAAAAAAGAGCTAGCAGGTGCAGGCTTGTAGCAGATTGAGATTGCTTGTAACGCAATTTTCACAAATGTACCAGAAGAACCGTCCTGTAGAAACCTGAGAATGGGTTGTATCAGCCTTAGATTGCTTGTAAGGCAGTTTTCCCAAAAGAGCCAGGATATGTCGGTTTGTAGGAGCATGAGATTGCTTGTAAAGAAGTTGCTACTTAAGAGCCAGGCGTATTCGGCTTGTAGCAGCCTGAGATTAATTGTAAGGCAGTTTTCACAAAAGAGCCAAAAGAAGTCGGCTCGTAGCAGACTGACATTGCTTGTAAGGCAGTTGTCACAAAAGAGCCAGGAGAATTCGGCTGGTACTAGCTGGCGATTACATGTAAGGCAGTTGCCACAAAAGAGCCTGGTGAAATCGGCTCGTAGCAGCCTGGGATTGCTTGTAAGGCAATTGGCAAAAAAGAATTTTCCCGTTTGATCGAATCCACAAGATATTGGTATTCATTTGTCGGGAATTTCTTGCCTCTCCATAATTACAAAAGATTTTTCTACACCATGACTAAAGTCGAGGCGAAATTCAACGATATTGGTACTAGTGTTCGCTCATTTGCGGAAATTTTCATCCGGCCGTAAACTGGCAAATCAGTCATATTACACTTGTTTATAAATTTTTCCAGTAAAAGAAATATTTTCAAAATGTGTATCAAATTGTGTGCAATTATTTTATTTGTCTATGTTTACAGGGATTTTTCATTTGTTCAGATAGTAAAAAGTACAGCTTTCATCATGTGCCCGGTATGTCCTCTGACAATTTACAGCGTCCGAATTCCAGTGTGCACAATCAAACTGCATTTCTAATTTTTCCGTTTTATCGCATCCACTAAATATTGGTGACCAATTGTAGAGAATTTCTTGCCTTATCCATAATTACAAAAGTATTTTCTACACCTTGATTAGAGTCCAGGCGAAATTCAACGATATGGGGACTTGTGTTAGCTCATTTGCGGAAATTTTCATGCGAATCCACTAAATATTGGTTTCCAATTGTCGGGTATTTCTTGCCTTATCCATAATTACAAATGTTTTTTCTAAAACATTGACTAGTGTCGAGGCGAAATTCAACGATATGGAGACTTGTGTTAGCTCATTTGCGGAAATTTTCATGCGGCCCTAAAATTGGAAATCAGTCATATTTCACTTGTTTATAACTTTTTTCCAGTAAATGAAATATTTTCAAAATTGTTAGCAAATTGTGTGCAATTATTTGTTTTGTCTATGTTTACAGGGATTTTTCTTTTGGTCAGATATTAAAAAGTAGAGCTTTCACCATGTGCGCGGTATGTCGTCTGACAATTTACAGGGTCCGAATTCCAGTGTGCACAATAAAACTGCATTTCTAATTTTTCCTTTTTATCGTATCCACTAAATATTGGTGTTCAGTTGTCGGGAATTTCTTGCTTTATCCATAATTACAAAAGTTTTTTCTACACATTGACTAGATTCGAGGCAGTTGTCACAAAAGAGATGTCGATTTGTAGCGGCCTGAGATTACTTGTAATGCAGTTGCCACAAAAGAGGATGCGGGTGTATGTTTGTAGCAGACTGAGATTGCTTTTTAGGCTATTTTCACAAATGTCCCAAGAGAACCGGCTCGTAGAAGCCTGAGATTGCGTGTAAGGCAGTTTTCACAAAAAGCCAGGAGAAATCGGCTCGTAGCAACGTGGGATTTCTTGTAAGGCAATTGGCACAAAAGAGACAGGCGTAGTCGGCTTGTATCAGCCTGAGATTGCTTGTAAGACAGTTGTCAAAAAAGAGACAGGCGTAGTCGGCTTTTATCAGTCTGAGATTTCTTGTAAGGCAGTTTTCACAAAAGTGCCAGTAGATCGATTTGTAGCAGCCTGAGATTGCTTGTAAGGCAGTTGACACAGAAGAGCCAGGCGTAGTCGGCTCGTAGCAGCCTGAGATTGCCTGTAAGGCAGTTGTCACAAAAGATCCAGGTGAAATAGGCTCGTAGAAGCGTGGGATTGCTTGTACGGCAATTGGCACAAATAACCAGGAGAATAGGGCTTGCTGCAGCATGAGATTGCTTGTAAGGCAGTTGTCACGAAAGCGGCAGAAGATCGATTGTAGCAGCCTGAGATTGCTTGGAAGGAAGTTGGCACAAAAGTGGCAAGAGTACTCGGCTTGTAGGAGCCAGAGATTCTTTGTTAGACATTTTTCAAAATAGCCCGGACAAGTCTGCCCATAGAAGTAGGAGATTGCTTGTAAGGCAGTTGTCAAAAAAGAGCCAGCAGTTGTTGGCTTGTAGCAGACTAAGATTGCTTGTAAGTCAGTTGTCAGAAAAGAGCCAGGAGAATTCGGCTTGTGAATCCTTAGATTGCTTGTAAGACAATTTTGACAAATGAGCCTAGAGAAGTCGGCTCAAAGCAGCCTGACATTGCTTGTAAGGCAGTTGTCACAAAAGAGCAAGGAGAAATCGGCTTGTTTTCACAGAAGAGTCAGCAGGTGTAGGCTTGTATCAGCCTGAGATTGCTTGTAAGGCAGTTTTCACAAACGAGCCAGGATATGTCGTTTTGTACCAACCTGAGATTGTTTGTAATGCAATTTTCACAAAAAGCTAGAAGTCGGCTGGAAGCAACCTGAAATTGCTGGTAAGGCAGTTGTCACAAAAGAGCCAGAAGAATTCGGCTCGTAGCAGCTTGACATTGCTTGTAAGGGAGTTGTCACAAAAGAGACAGGCATAGTCGGCTTGTATCAGACTGACATTGCTTGTAAGGCAATTGGCACAAGAAGCCAGGAGAATTGGGTTTGCTGCTGCCTGAGATTGCTTGTAAGGCAGTTGTCACGAATGAGCAGGGAGATCGATTTGTAGCAGCCTGAGATTGCTTGTAAAGCAGTTTTCACAAAAGAGCCAAGAGAAATCGGCTCGAAGCAGACTGAGATTGCTTGTTAGGCAGTTTTCATAAAAGAGCCAGGCGTAGTCGGCACGTAGCAGCCTGAGATTGCTTGTAATGCAGTTGTCACAAAAGAGCCAGGAGATGTCGATTTGTAGCAGCCTGAGATTGCTTGTAAGGCAGTTGTCATAGAAGAGCCAGGCGTAGTCGGCTCGTAGCAGCCTGAGATTGCTTGTAAGGCCGTTGCCACAAAAGAGCCATTTGAAATAGGCTCGTAGCAGCTTGGGATTGCTTGTAAGGCAATTGGCACAAAAAGCCAGGAGAATTGGGCTTGCTGCAGCCTGAGATTGAGCCAGGAGATGTCGAATTCTAGCAGCCTGAGATTGCTTGTAAGGCATAGTCACAAAAGAGCCAGGCGTAGTCGGCTTGTAGCAGAGTGAGATTGCTTGTAAGGCAGTTACCACAAAAGAGCAAGCAGGTGTCGCCTTGTAGCAGCCTGAAATTGCTTGAAAGGCAATTTTCACAAAAGATCCAGGAGAACCGGCTCGTAGAAGCGTGTGATTGTTTGTATTGCACTTGGGACAAAAGAGCCAGGAGAACCGGCTCGTAGAAGCGTGGGATTGCTTGTATGGCAATTGGCACAAAGGAGCCAGGAGAATTCGCCTTGTCGCAGCCTGAGATTGCTCGTAAGGAATTTGCCAAAAAAGAGCCAGGAGAAGTCGGCTCGTAGCAGCCTGGGATTGCTTGTAAGTTAATTGGCACAAAAAGCCAGGAGAATTGTTTTTGCTGCAGCCTGAGATTCGTTGTAACTCTGTTCTTACAAAATGCCAGGAGAAAAGGGCTCGTAGCTGCGTGGGATTGCTTGTAAGGTAATTGGAACAAAAAGCCATGAGAATTGGGCTTGCTGCAGCCTGAAATTGCTTGTAAGGCAGTTGTCAGAAAAGAGCCAGGATAATTCGGCTACTAGAAGCCTGAGTTTGCTTGTAACGCAGTTGCCCCAAAGAGCAAGGAGGAATCGGCTCGTAGAAGCCGGGGATTGCATGTAAGGCATTTGTCACAAAATAGCCAGGAGAATTCGGCTTGTAGAACACTGAGATTGCTTGTAGAGCAGTTGCCTCAAAAGAGCCAGGAGAAATCGGCTCGTAGCAGCCTGGGATTGCTTTCAAGACAATTGCCACAAAAAGCCAGGAGAATTGGGCTTGCTGCAGCCTGAGACTGCTTGTAAGGCAGTTGTCACAAAAGAGACAGGAGATCGATCTCTATCAGCCTGAGATTGCTTGTGAGGCAGAGTCAGGCGTAGAGATCGTTCGTAAGACAGTTTTCACAAATAGCCCGGAGAAGTCGGCCCATAGCAGACTGAGATTGCTTGTAAGGCAGTTTTCACGGAAGAGCCAGCAGGTGTAGGATTGTATCAGCCTGAGATTGCTTGTAAGGCAGTTTTCACAAAAGAGCCAAGATATGTCGTTTTGTAGCAGCCTGAGATTGATTGTATGGCAGTTGCCACACAGGATCTAGGCGTATTCGGCTTTTAGCAGCCTGAGATTGCTTGTAAGGCAGTTTTCACAAAAGAGCTAAGAGAAGTCGGCTCGTAGCATACTCACATTGCTTGTAAGGCACTTTTCACAAAAGAACCAGGAGAATTCGGCTGGTAGCAGCCGGCGATTGCATGTAAGGCAGTTGCCACAAAAGAGCCTGGAGAAATCGGCTCGTAGCTCCCTGGGATTGCTTGTAAGGCAATTGGCAAAAAAGAATTTTCCTTTTTTATCGAATCCACAAAATATTGGTGTTCATTTGTCGTGAATTTCTTGCCTTATCGATAATTACAAAAGATTTTTCTACACCTTGACTAAAGTCGAGGCGAAATTCAACGATATTGGGACTAGTGTTATAGCTCATTTGCGGAAATATTCATGCGGCCCTAAACTGGCAAATCAGTCATATTTCATTTGTTTATAAATTTTTCCAGTAAAAGAAATATTTTCAAAATGGGTGTCAAATTGTGTGCAATTATTGGATTTGTCTATGTTTACGGGGATTTGTCATTTGGTCAGATAGTAAAAAGTACAGCTTTCACCATGTGCGCGGTATCTCGAATGACAAGTTAGAGCGTCCGAATTCCAGTGTGCACAATAAGACTGAATTTCTAATTTTTCTTTTTATAGAAATCCACTAAATATTTGTTTCCAATTGTCGAGTATTTCTTGCCTTATCCATAATTGCAAAGGTTTTTTCTACACCTTGAATATAGACGAGGGGAAATTCAACAATATGGGGACTTGTGGTAGCTCATTTGCTGAAATTGTCATGCGGCCCTAAACTGGGAAATCAGTCATATTTCACTTGTTTTTAACTTTTTTCCAGTAAAAGAAATATTTTCAAAATTGTTATCAAATTGGGTGCAATTATTTCATTTGTCTATGTTTACAGAGATTTTTCATTTGGGCAGATAGTAAAAAGTACAGCTTTCACCATGTGCGCGGTATGTCGTCTGACAATTTACAGCGTCCGAATTCCAGTATGCACAATAAGAATGCATTTCTCATTTTTCATTTTTATCGAATCCACAAAATATTGGTGTCCAACTGACGAGAATTTCTTGCCTTATCCATAATTACAAAAGTTTTTGCTACACCTTTATTAGAGTCGACGCGAAATTCAACGAGATGGGGACTTGTGTTAGCTCATTTGCGTAAATTTTCATGCGGCCCTAAACTGGGAAATCAGTCATATTTCACTTGTTTATAACTGTTTTCCAGTAAAAGAAATATTTTCAAAATGGGTATCAAATTGTGTGCAATTATATATTTGTCTATGTTTACAGGGATATTTCATTGGGTCAGATAGTAAAAAGTACATCTTTCACATTGTGCGCGGTATGTGGTCTGACAATTTACAGTGTTCGTATTCCAGTGTGCACAACAAGACTGAATTTCTAATTTTTCCATTTTATCGATTCCACTAGATATTGGTGTCCAATTGTCGCGTTTTTCTTGCCTTATCCATAATTAGAAATGTTTTTTCTAAACCTTGATTAGAGTCGAGGGGAAATTCAACGATATGGGAAATTGTGTTAGCTCATTTGCTGAAATATTCATTTAGCTCTAAACTGGGAAATCAGTCATATTTAACTTGTTTATAATTTTTTCCAGTAAAAGAAATATTTTCAAAATCGGTATCAAATTGTGTGCAATTATTTGATTTGTCTATGTTTACAGGGATTTTTCATTTGGTCAGATAGTAAAAATGCATGCTTCACCACATGCATGCTATGTCGTCTGACAATTTACAGTGTCCGAATTCCAGTGTGCACAATAAGACTGCATTTCTAATTTTTCCTTTTTATCGATTCCACAAAATATTGGTGTCCATTTGTCTGGAATTTCTTGCCTTATCCATAATTACAAAAGTTTTTCCTACACCTTGACTAGAGTCGAGGCAAATCAACGATATTGGGATTGTGTTAGCTCATTTTCGGAAATTTTCATGCGGCGTTAAACTGGGAAATCAGTCATATTTCACTTGTTTATAACTTTTTTCCAGTAAAAGAAATATTTTCAAAATGGGTAACAAATTATTTACAGGGATTTTTCATTGGGTCAGATAGTAAAAAGTACAGCTTTAACCATGTGCGGGGTATGTCGTCTGAGAATTTACAGCGTCCGAATTCCAGTGTGCACAATAAGACAGCATTTCTAATTTTTCCTTTTTATCGAATCCACAAAATATTGGTGTACAATTGTCGAGAATTTAATGCCTTATCCATAATTACAAAAGTTTCTTCTACACCTTACTAGAGTCGAGGCGAAATTCGACGATATGTGGACTTGTGTTAGCTCCTTTGAGGAAATGTTCATGCGGCCCTAAACTGGGAAGTCAGTCATATTTCTCTTGTTTTTAACTTTTTTCCAGTAAAAGAATTATTTTCAAAATGGGTATCAAATTGTGTGCAATTATTTGATTTGTCTATGTTTACAGGGATTTTTCATTTGGTCATATAGTAAAAAGTACAGCTTTCTCTATGTGCGCGGTATGCCGTCTGACAATTTACAGCGTCCGAATTCCAGTGTGCACAATAAGACTGCCTTTCTAATTTTTCCTTTTTATCGAATCGACAAAATATTGGTGTCCAATTGTCGGGAATTTCTTGCCTTATCTATAATTACAAAAGTTTTTTCTACACATTGACTAGTGTCGAGGCGAAATTCAACGATATGGAGACTTGTGTTAGCACATTTGCGGAAATTTTCATGCGGCCCTAATATGGGAAATCAGTCATATTTCACTTGTTTATAACTTTTTTCCAGTAAATGAAATATTTTCAAAATTGTTAGCAAATTGTGTGCAATTCTTTGTTTTGTCTATGTTTACAGGGATTTTTCTTTTGGTCAGATATTAAAAAGTACAGCTTTCACCATGTGCGCGGTATGTCGTCTGACAATTTACAGGATCCGAATTCCAGTGTGCACAATAAGACTGCATTTCTAATTTTTCCTTTTTATCGTATCCACTAAATATTGGTGTTCATTTGTCGAGAATTTTTTGCCTTATCCATAATTACAAAAGTTTTTTCTACACATTGACTAGAGTCGAGGCAGTTGTCACAAAAGTGCCAGATGTCGAATTGTAGCAGCCTGAGATTGCTTGTAATACAAAAGAGGAAGCAGCTGTATGTTTGTAGAAACTGAGATTGCTTGTAAGTCTATTTTCGCAAATGTCCCAAGAGAACCGGCTCGTAGAAGCCTGAGATTGCGCGTAAGGCAGTTTTCACAAAAAGCCAGGAGAAATGGGCTCGTATCAGCGTGAGATTTCTTGTAAGGCAATTGGCACAAAAGAGACAGGCGTAGACGGCTTGTATCAGCCTGAGATTGCTTGAAAGGCAGTTGTCACAAAAGAGACAGGCGTAGTCGGCTTGTATCAGTCTGAGATTGCTTGTAAGGCAGTTGACACAAAAGAGCCAGGAGATCGATTTGTAGCAGCATGGGATTGCTTGTAAGGCAGTTGTCATAGAAGAGCCAGGCTTAGTCGACTCGTAGCAGCCTGAGATTGATTGTAAGGCAGTTGTCACAAAAGAGCCAGGAGAATTCGGCTTGTAGCAGCCTGGGATTGCTTGTATGGCAATTGGCACAAAAAGCCAGAAGAATTGGGCTTGCTGCAGGATGAGATTGATTGTAAGGCAGTTGTCACAAAAGAGCCAAAAAATGTCGATTTGTAGCAACCTGAGATTGCTTGTAAGGCAGTTGTCACAAAAGAGCCAGGAGATCGATTTGTAGCAGCCTGAGATTGCTTGTAAATCAGTTGTCACAAAAGAGCCAGGAGAATTCGGCTTGTAGCGGCCTGAGATTTCTTGTAAGGCAGTTGCCACAAAAGAGCCAGGTGAAAAAGGCTCGAAGCAGCCTGTGATTTCTTGTAAGGCAATTTGAAAAAAAAGCCACGAGAATTGGGCTTGCTGCAGCCTGAGATTGCTTGTAACGCCAGGCATAGTCGGCTCTTAGCAGCCTGGGATTGCTTGTACGGCAGTTGTCACAAAAGAGCCAGAAGAATTCGGCTTGTAGCAGCCTGACATTTCTTGTAATGCAGTTGCCACAAAAGAGACAGGTGAAAAAGGCTAGAAGCTGCAATTGGCACAAGAAAAAACAGGGAGATTTAGGCTTGCTGCAGCCTGAGGTTGCTTGTACGGCAGTTATCACAAATGAGCCAGGAGATGTGGATTTTAGCAGCGTGAGATTGCTTGTAAGGCATTGTCACAAAAAACCAGGGGTAGTCGACTTGTAGCAGCCTAGGATTGCTTGTAAGGCAGTTACCAATAAAGAGCAATCAGGTGTTGTCTTGTAGAAGCCTGTGATTACTTGTAAGCCAATTTTCAAAAATTTGCAAAGAGAACCGGCTTGTAGAAGCCTGATATTGCGTGTAAGGCAGTTTTCACAAAAAGCCATGGGCTCGTAGCAGCGTGGTATTGCTTGAAGTCAATTGGGCTTGCTGCAGCATGAGATTGCTTGTAAGGCAATTGGCACAAACGAGACAGGCCTAGTCGGCTTGTATCAGCCTGAGATTGCTTGTAAGGCAGTTGTCACAAAAGAGACAGGCGTAGACGTCTCGTAGCATCCTGAGATTGTTTGTAAGGCAGTTGTCACAAAAGAGCCAGGAGAATTCGTCTTGTAGCAGCCTGGGATTGCTTGTAAGGCAGTTGCCACAAAAGAGCCAGCAGGTGTAGGTTTGTAGAAGACTGAGATTGCCTATAAGGCAATTTTCACAAATGTCCCAGGAGAACCGGCTCGTAGAAACCTGATATTGCGTGTAAGTCAGTTTTCACAAAAAGCTTGGCGCAGTCAGCTTGTAGCAGCCTGAGATTGCTTCTAAGTCAGTTGTCACAAAAAGCCAGGGTATCGATTTGTCGCAGCCTGAGATTGCTTGTAAGGCCGTTGTCATGGAAGAGCCAGGAGTAGTCGGCTCGTAGAAGCCTGAGATTGCTTGTAAGGCAGTTGCCACAAAAGAGCCAGGTGAAATGAGCTCGTAGCAGCCTGGGATTGCTTCTAAGGCAATTGGCACAAAAAGCCAGGAAAATTGGGCTTGCTGCAGGATGAGATTGCAAGGCAGTTGTCCAAAAAGAGTCAGGAGATCGATTTGTAGCAGCCTGAAATTGCTTGTAAGGCAGTCTTCGTTGAAGAGCCAGGCGTAGCCAGGAGCCAGGCGTAGTTGACTCGTAGCAGCCTGAGATTGCTTGGAAGGCACTTGGCACCAGAGAGGCAGGAGAAATCGGCTTGTAGCAGCCTGAGGTTCTTTGTAAGACAGTTTTCACAAATAGCCCGGAGAAGTCGGCCCATATCAGCAGGAGATTGCTTGTAAGGCAGTTGTCAAAAACGAGCCAGCAGATGTAGGCTTTAAACAGACTGAGATTGCTTGTAGGAGCGTGGGACTGCTTGTAAGGCAATTGGCACGAAAAGCCAGGAGAAATGGGCTTGCTGCTGACTGAGATTTCTTGTAAGGCAGTTTTCACAAAAGGCCAGGTGAAATAGGCTCGTATCAGCCTGGGTTTCTTTGTAAGGCAATTGGCACAAAAAGTCAAGAGAATTGGGCTTGCTGCAGCCTGAGATTGCTTGTAAGTCAGTTGTCAAAAAAGAGCCAGGAGATGTAGATTTTATAGCAACCTGAGATTGCTTGTATGGCAGTTGTCACAAAAGAGCCAGCAGAAGTCGGCTCCTAGCAGCCTTGTAATGAAATTGTCACAAAAAGCCATGAGAATTGGGCTTGCTGCAGCCTGAGCTTTTAAGGCAGTTGACACAAAAGAGCCAGGAGATCGATTTGTAGCAGCCTGAGATTGCTTGTAAACAGTTGTCATAGAAGAGCAGGGCGTAGTCGGCTCGTAGCAGCCTGAGATTGCTTGTAAGGCAGTTGTCACAAAAGAGCCAGGTGAAATAGGCTCGTAGCAGCCTGGAATTGCTTGTAAGGGAATTGGCACAAAAAGCCAGGTGAAATAGGCTCGTAGCAGCCTGGGTTTGCTTGTAAGGGAATTGGCACAAAAAGCCAGGTGAAATAGGCTCGTAGCAGCCTGAGATTGCTTGTAAGGCATTGTAAAAAAAAAACAGGCGTAGTCGGCTTGTAGCAGCCTGAGATTACTTCTAAGGCAGTTGCCACAAAAGTGAAAGCAGGTGTCGTCTTGTAGCAGCCTGAGATTGCTTGAGAGGCAATTTTCACAAAATATCCAGGAGAACCGGCTCGTAGAAGCCTGAGATAGCTTGTAAGACAGTTGTCACAAAAGAGGCAGGAGAAGTCGGCGCGTAGCAGCCTGAGATTGTTTGAAATGCAATTGGCACAAAAGAGACAGGAATAGTCGCCTTGTATCAGCCTTAGATTGCCTGTAAGGCTGTTGTCACAAAAGAGACAGGCGTAGTCAGCTGGTAGCAGCCTGAGATTGCTTGTAAGGCACTTTTCACAAAAGATCCACATGAACCGGCTCATAGAAGCCTGAGATATCTTGTAAGGCAGTTGTCACAAAAGAGGCAGGAGAAGTCGCCTCGTCGCAGCCTGAGATTGTTTGTAATGCAATTGGCACTAAAGAGCAGCCTAAGATTACCTTTAATGCAGTTTTCACCAAAGAGCGAGTTGATGGCCACTTGTAAGGCAGTTGTTAAAAAGAGCCTGCAGGTGTTGGCTTGTAGCAGACTGAGATTGCTTGTATGGCAGTTTTCACAAAAGAGACCAGGAGATGTCGATTTGTAGCAACATGAGATTGCTTGTAAGGCAGTTGTCACAAAAGAGACAGGCGTAGTCGGCTTGTATCAGCCTGAGATTGTTTGTAAGGCAGTTGTCACAAAATAGACCGGCGTAATCAGCTAGTAGCAGCCTCAGATTTCTTGTAAGGCAGTTGTCACAAAAGAGCAAGGAGATCGATTTGTAACAGCCTGAGATTTCTTGTAAGGCAGTTGTCACAAAGGAGCCAGGAGAATTGGGCTTGCCGCAGCCTGAGATTGCTTGTTAGGCTGTAGTCACAAAAAGCCAGGAGAATTGGGCTTTCTGAGGCCTGAGATTACTTGTAATGCAGTTGTCACAAAAGAGCCAGGAGATGTCGATTTGTAGCAGCCTGAGATTGCTTTTAAGGCAGTTTTCACAAAAGAGCCAGTATATGTCGTTTTGTAGCAGCCTGAGATTCCTTGTGAAGCAATTTTCAAAAATGTGCCAGGAGACCCGTCTTGTAGAATCCTGAGATTGCGTGTAAGGCAGTATTCACAAAAAGCCAGGAGAAATGGGATCGTAGCAGCGTGAGACTGCTTGTGAGGCAATTGGCACAAAAATCCAGGAGAATTGGTCTTGCTGCAGACTGAGATTGCTTGTAAGGCAGTGGTCACAAAAGTCCAGGAGAAATAGGCTCTTAGGTGCGTGGAATTGCTTGTAAGGCAATTGACACAAAAAGCCAGGAAAATTGGGCTTTCTGCAGCCTGAGATTGCGTGCAAGGCAGTTGTCACAAAAGAGCCAGGAGAATTCGGCTTGTAGATGCCTGAGATTGCTTGTAAGGCAGTTGTCACAAAAGAGCCAGGAGAAATCGGCTCCTAGCAGCCTTGGATTGCTTGTAAGGCAGTTTTCATTGAAAAGCCAGGCATAGTTTGCTCGTAGCAGTCTGAGATTGCTTGGAAGTTAGTTGGCACCAAAGAGTCAAAAGAAATCGGCTTGTATCAGCCTGAGATCCTTTGTAAGATAGTTTTCACTAATAGCCCGGAGAAATCGGCCCATAGCAGCAGGAGATTGCTTGTAAGGCAATTGTCAAAAAAGAGCCAGCAGGTGTAGGGTTGTAGCAGACTAAGTTTGCTTGTAAGGCAATTTTCACAAATGTGCCAGGAGAACCGTCTTGTAGAAGCCTGAGATTGCGTGTAATGCAGTTTTCAGAAAAGTGCCAGCCAGTGTTGGCTTGTAGCAGGCAATCTTCACAAATGTGCCAGGAGAACCAGCTCGTAGAAGCCTGAGATTGCGTTTAAAGACTGAGATTGCTTTTAAAGCATTTTTCAAAAAAGAGACAGGCGTAGACGTCTTGTAGCAGCTTGAGATTGCTTCTAACGCAGTTTTCACAAAAGAGCCAGGAGATCGATTTGTAGCAGCCTGAGATTGCTTGTAAGGCAGGTGCAACAAAAGAGACAGGCGAAATCGTCTCCAAGCAGCTTCGGATTGCTTGTAAGGAAATTGACACAAAAGCCAGGAGAATTGGGCTTGCTGCAGCCTGTGACTCCTTGTAAGGCAGTTGTCACAAAAGAGCTAGGAGATGTCGATTTGTAGCAGCCTGAGACTGCTTGTAAGGAATTGACACAAAATGTCAGGCGTAGTGGGCTTGAAGCAGACTGAGATTGCTTGTAAAGCAGTTGTCACAAAAGAGCCAGGAGAATTCGGCTTGTAGCGGCCTGAGATTGCTTGTAAGGAAGTTGCCACAAAGAGCCAGGTGAAACAGGCTGGTAGCAGCCTGGGATTGCTTGTAATGCAATTGGAACAAAAAGCCAGAAGAATTGGGCATGCTGCAGCCAGAGATTGCTTGTAAGGTAGTTCTCACGTAAGAGCCAGGAGATCGATTTGTAGCTGCCTGGGTTTACTTGAAAGGCAGTTGTCACAAAAGAGCCAGGCGTAGTCGGCTCGTAGCAGCCTGAGATTGCTTGGAAGACAGTTGGCAAAAAAGAGGCAGCAGAAATCGTATTGTGGCCGCCTGAGATCCTTTGTAATACTGTTTTCACAAATAGCTCGGAGAAGTCGGCCCATAGCATCAGAAGATTGCTTGTAAGGCAGTTGTCAAAAAGAGCCAGCAGGTGTAGCCTTGTATCAGACTGAGATTGCTTGTAAGGCAATTATTACAAATGTACCAGGAGAACCGGCTCGTATAAACCTGTGATTGCGTGTAGGGCAGTTTTCACAAAAGAGACAGGAGTACTCGGATTGTATCAGCCTGAGATTGCTTGTAAGCAGTTGTCACAAAAGAGACAGGCGTAGTCAGATTGTAGCAGCCTGCTATTGCTTGTAAGGCAGTTGTCACGAAAGAGCCAGGAGAATTTGTCTTGTAGATGCCTGAGATTGCTTGTAAGGCTGTTGCCACAAAAGAGCAAGGGGAAATCGGCTCGTAGCAGCCTGGGATTGCTTGTAAGGTAATTGGCAAGAAAAACAAGGAGAATTGGGATTGCTGCAGCCTGAGATTGCTTGTAAGGCAGTTGTGACAGAAGAGCCAGGAGATCAATTTGTAGCAGCCTGTGATGGCTTGTAAGGCAGTTGGCATAGAAGAGACAGACGTAGTTGGCTCGTAGCAGCCTGAGATTGCTTGGAAACAGTTGGCACAAAAGAGGCAGGAGAAATCGGCTTATAGTAGTCTGAGATCCTTTGTAAGACAGTTTTCACAAATAGCACGGAGAATTCGGCCCATAGCAGCAGGAGATTGCTTTTAATGTCAGTTGTGAAAAAAGAGACAGCATGTATAGCGTTGTAGCAGCCTGAGATTGCTTGAAAGACAATTTTCAGAAAATATCCAGGAGAACCGGCTCGTAGAAGCCTGAGATAGCTTGTAAGTCAGTTGTCACAAAAGAGGCAGGAAAAGTCGGCTCGTAGCAGCCTGAGATGTTTGTAATGCAATTGGCACAAAAATCCAGGAGAAATCGGCTTGTAGCAGCTTGAGATCCTTTGTAAGACAGTTTACATAAATAGCCCGGAGAAGTTGGCCCATAGCAACAGGAGATTGCTTCTAAAGCAGTTGTCAAAAAAGAGCCAGCAGATGTAGGCTTGTAGCAGACTGAGATTGCTTGTAAGGAAATTTTCACAAATGTGCAAGGAGAACCGGCTCGTAGAAGCCTGGGATTGCGTGTAAGGCAGTTTTCACAAAAGAGCCAGGAGAAATGGGCTCGTCGCAGCGTGGGTTTGCTTGTAAGGCAGTTGTCACAAAAGAGACAGGCGTAGTCAGCTTGTAGCAGCCTGAGATTGCTTGTAAGGCAGTTCTCACAAAAGAGCCAGGAGATGTCGATTTGTATCAACATGAGATTGCTTGTAAGGCAGTTGTCACAAAAGAGACAGGCGTAGTCGGATTGTATCAGCCTGAGATTGCTTGTAAGGCAGTTCTCACTGAAGAGCCAGGAGAATTCGGCTTGTAACAGCATGAGATTGCTTGTAAGGCAGTTGCCACAAAAGAGCCAGGTAAAATAGGTTCGTAGCAGCCTGGGATTGCTTGTAAGGCAATTGGCACAAAAAGCCAGGAGAATTGGGGTTGCTGCAGCCTGAGATTGCTTGTAAGGCAGTTGTCACAAATAAGCCAGGAGATTTGTAGCAGCGTAAGATTGCTTGTAAGGCAGTTACCACAATAGAGCAAGCAGGTGTCGTCTTGTAGCAGCCTGAGATTTTTGTAATGCAATTGGCACAAAAAGCCAGGAGAAGTGGGCTTGTAGCAGCATAAGATTGCTTGTAAGGCAATTTTCACAAAAGTGACAGTTGATGGCGACTGGTAGCAGCCTGCGATTATGTGTAAGACAGTTGTCACAATAGAGCCAGGATATGTCGGCTCGTAGCAGCCTGAGATTTCATATAAATCAGTTGTCACAAAAGAGCCAGGGGAATTCGGCTCGTAGCAACCTGTGATTGCTTTTAAGGCAGTTGTCACAAAAGAGACAGTAGATCGATTTGTAGCAGCCTGAGATTCCTTGTAAGGGAGTTGTAATTGAAGAGCCAGGCGTAGTCGGCTCGTAGCAGCCTGGGATTGCTTGGAAGGCAGTTGGCACAAAATAGGCAGGAGAAATCGGCTTGTAGCAACCTGAGATCCTTTGTAAGACAGTTTTCACAAATAGGCCGGAGAAGTCGGCCAATAGCAGCAGGAGATTGCTTGTAAGGCAGTTGTCAAAAAAGAGCCAGCAGGTGTAGGCTTGTAGCAGACTGAGATTGCTTTTAAGGCAATGTTCACAAATGTGCCAGGAGAACCGGCTCGTAGAATCTTGAGATTGCGTGTGTAAGGCAGTTTTCACAAATTGTAAGGCAGTTGCCACCAAAGAGCCTGGCGTATTCGGTTTGTAGCAGCCTGAGATTTCTTTTAAGGGAATTTAAACAAAACAGCTAAGAGAGGTCGGCTCGTAGCAGCCTGACATTGCTTGTAAGGCAGTTCTCACAAAAGAACCAGGAGAATGCGCCTTGTAGCAGCCTGAGATTGCTTGTAAGGAAGTTGCCACAAAAAGCCAGGAGAAATACACTCGTAGAAGCCTGGGATTGCTTGTAAGGCAATTGGCACAAAAAGCCAGGAGAATTGGGCTTGCTGCAGCATGTGATTATTTGTAAGGCAGTTGTCACAAAAGAGCGATGAGGTGTCGATTTGTAGCAGCCTGAGAATGCTTGTAAGGCAGTTGTCACGAAAGAGACCGGCGTAGTCGTTTTGTAGCTGCATGATATTGCTTGTAAGGCAGTCGCTACAAAAGAGCCAGAAGAATTCGTCTCCTAGCAGCCTTGATTGGCTTGTAAGTCAATTGACACAAAAAGCCAGAAGAATTGGGCTTGCTGCAGCCTGACATTCCTTGTAAGGCAGTTGTCAGGAAAGAGGCAGGAGATCGATTTGTAGCATCCTGAGATTGCTTGTAAGGTAGTTGTCAATAAAGAGCCAGGCGTAGTCGGCTCGTAGCAGCCTGAGATTGCTTGGAAGGAAGTTGGCACAAAAGAGGCAGGAGAAATCGGCTTGTAGAAGCCTGAGATTCTTTGAGAGACAGTTTTCAAAAATAGCCCGGAGAACTCGGCCCATAACAGCAGGAGATTGCAGTTGTCAAAAAAGAGCCAGCAGGTGTTGGCTTGTAGCAGACTGAGATTGCCTGTATGTCAGTTGTCAGAAAAGAGCCAAGAGAATTTCGCCTTGTAGAAACCTGAAATTGCTTGTAAGGCAATTTTCACAAATGAGCCAAGAGAAGTCGGCTCATAGCACATTGACATTGCTTGTAAAGCAGTTGTCACAAAAGAGCTAGAAGAATTCGTCTTGTAGCTGCCTGAGATTGAATGTAAGGAAGTTGTCACAAAAGAGCAGAGAGAAAACGGCTCGAAGCAGCCTGACATTGCTTGTAAGCAGCCTGAGATCCTTTGTAAGACAGTTTTAGTAACAGCCGGGTTATTTGTGAAAACTGTCTTACAAAGGATCTCAGGCTGCTACAAGGCGATTTCTCCTGCCTCTTTTTTGCCAACCGCCTTCCAGGCAATCTCAGGCTGCTACGAGCCGACTACGCCTGGGTCTTCTATGACAACTGCCTTACAAGCAATCTCAGAATGCAGCCAGCCCAATTCTCCTGGCTATTTTCTGCCAATTGCCTTTCAAGCAATCCCAGGCAGCAACGAGCCGATTTCTCCTTGCTCTTTTGTGACAACTTACTTACAATCAATTTGAGGCGGCTACACGCCGAATTCTCCTGGCTTTTTGTGACAACTGCCTCACAAGCAATCTCAGGCTGTTACAAACCGATCTCCTGGCTCTTTTGCGACAACTGCCTTAAAAGCACTCTCAGGCTGCTACAAGCAGACTAGGACTCTCTCTTTGTGAGAACTGCATTACAAGCAATCTCAGGCTTCTACGAGCCGGTTCTCCTGGCACATTTGTGAAAATTGACTTACAAGCAATCTCAGGCTGATACAAGCCGACTACGCCTGTCTCTTTTGTGGCAACTGCCTTACAAGAAATCTCAGACTGCTGCAAACTGACTAGGCCTGTCTCTTTTCTGACAACTGCCTTACAAGCAATATCAGGCTGATACAAAACGACATATCCTGGCTCTTTTGTAAAAGCTGCCTTACAAGCAATCACAGGCTGATACAAGTCGACTACGCCTGTCTCTATTGTGACAACTGCCTTAAAAGCAAACCCACGCTGGTACGAGCCCATTTCTCCTAGCTTTTTGTGAAAACTGCTTACACGCAATCTCAGGTTTCTACGAGCCGGTTCTCCTGGCACATTTGTGAAAATTGCCTTACAAGCAATCTCAGTCTCCTACAAGACTACAACTGCTGGCTCTTTTTTGACAACTGCCTTACAAGCAATCTCAGGCTGCAGCAAGCGCAATTCACCTGGATTTTTGTGGCAATTGCCTTACAAGCAAACCGAGGCTGCTAGGAGCCGATTTCTGCTGGCTCTTTTGTGACCACTGCCTTACAAGCAATCTCAATCTGAAACAATCCGATTTCGCCTGTCTCTTTTGTGACAACTGCCTTACAAGCAATCACACGCTGCTACAAGCTGAATTCTCCTGGCTCTTTTGTGACAACTGCCTTACAAGAAATATTAGGCTGCTACAAAAAGACATATCCTGGCTCTTTTGTGAAATCTGCCTTAGAAGCAATCTCAGTCTGATACAAGACGACTACGCCTGTCTATTTTGTGGCAACTGCCTTACAAGCAATCTCAGGCTTCTACAAGCCGAATTCTACTTGCTATTTTGTGACAACCGCCTTACAAGCAATCTCTGGCTGCAACGAGCCGATTTCTTCTTGCTATTTTCTGGCAACTGACTTGCAATCATTTTCAGGCGGCTACAAGCCGAATTCTCCTGGCTTTTTGTGACAACTGCCTTACAAGCAATCTCAGGCTGTTACAAATCCATCTGCTGGCTCTTTTGTGACAACTGCCTTACAAGCAATCTCAGGCTGATAGAAGCCGAATACGCCTGTCTCTTTTGGTAAAACTGCCTTAAACGCAATCTCAGGCTTCTACAAGCCAACACCTGCTGGCTTTTTTTGACAACTGCCTTAAAAGCAATCTCCGCTGCAGCAAGCCTAATTCTCCTGGCTTTTGTGTCAATTGCCTTACAAGCAATCACAGGCGGCTACAAGCCGAATTATTCTTACTATTTTGTGACAACTGCCTTACAAGCCAACCGAGGCTGCTGTTTTCTGGCTTACAATCAATTTCAGGCGGATACAAGCCGAATTCTGCTGGCTCTTTTGTGACAACTTCCTTACAAGCAATCTCAGGCTGCTACAAGCTGACTAGGCCTGTCTCATTTGTGAAAACTGCCTTAAAAGCAATCTCAGGCTTCTACGAGCCGGTTCTCCTGGCACATTTGTGAAAATTACCTTACAAGCAATCTCAGTCTTCTACAAGCCAACACCTGCTGGCTTTTATTTGACAACTGCCTTAAAAGCAATCTCCGCTGCAGCAAGCCCAATTTACCTGGCTTTTTGTGTCAATTGCCTTAAAAGCAATCCGAGGCTGCTAAACGCCGATTCCTCCTGGCTCTTTTGTGGCAACTGCCTTACAAGCAATCTCAGGTTGCAGCAAGCCTAATTCTCCTGGCTTTCTGTGTCAATTGCCTTACAAGCAATCCCAGGCTGCTACAAGCCGAATTATTCTTACTATTTTGTGACAACTGCCTTACAAGCAATCCGAGACTGCTCTTTTCTGGCTTACAATCAATTTCAGGCGGATACAAGCCGAATTCTGCTGGCTCTTTTGTGACAACTGCCTTCCAAGCAATCTCAGGCTGCTACAAGCTGACTAGGCCTGTCTCATTTGTGACAACTGCCTTAAAAGCAATCTCAGGCTTCTACGAGCCGTGTCTCCTGGCAGATTTGTGAAAATTACCTTACAAGCAATCTCAGTCTGCTACAAGCCAACAGCTGCTGGCTCTTTTTGAAAACTGCCTTACAAGCAATCTCCGGCTGCAGCAAGCCCAATTCACCAGGCTTTTTGTGTCAATTGCCTTACAAGCAATCCGTGGCTGCTAGGAGACGATTTCTATTAGCTCTTTTGTGGAAACTGCCTTACAAGCAATCTCAGCCTGCTACAAGTCGAATTCTCCTGGCTCTTTTGTGACAACTACCTTACAAGCAATATCATGCAGCTACAAAACGACATATCATGGCTCTTTTGTGAAAACTTCCGACTTCTCCGGGCTATTTGTGAAAACTGTCTTACAAAGGATCTCAGGCTGCTACAAGCCGAATTCTCCTGGATCTTTTGTGACAACTGCCTTACAAGCAAAGGCAGGCTGGTACAAGCCGACTACGCCGGTCTCTTTTGTGACAAGTGCCTTACAAGCAATCTCAGGCATATACAAGCCGACTACGCCTGGCTCTTCTATTCCAACTGCCTTACCAGAAAACTCAAGGCTGATACAAAATGATCTCCTGGCTCTTTTGTGACAACTGCCTTACAAGCAATCTCAGTCTGCTACAATACTACAACTGCTGGCTTTTTTATGACAACTGCCTTACAAGCAATGTCATGCTGCTATAGGCCGAAGTCTCCGGGCTATTTGTGAAAACTTACAAAGTATATCAGGCTGCTACAAATCGATTTCTCCTGTCTCATATTTGCCAACTGCTTTCCAAGCAATCTCAGGCTGATACGTGCTGACTACGCCTGGCTCTTCTATGACACTTCCTTACAAGCAATCTCAGTCTGCTACCAATCGATCTCCTGGCTCTTTGGGCCTATTGCCATACAAGCAATCCCAGGCTGCTACGAGCCCAGTTCTCCCTGCTCTTTTGTGGCAACTGCCTTACAAGCAATCTCAGGCTTCTACAAGCCGAATTCTTCTTGCTATTTTGTGACAACGGCCTTACAAGCAATCCCAGGCTGCAAAGAGACGATTTCTCCTTGCTCTATTCTGGCAACTGCCTTACAATAAATTTCAGGCCGCTACAAGGCGAATTCTCTTGGCTCTTTTTTGACAACTACCTTACAAGCAATCTCATACTGCTACAAGCCGAATTCTCCTGGCTCTTTTGAGACAACTGCCATACAAGCAATATCATGCAGTTACAATATGACATATCATAGTTCTTTAGTTAAAACTGCCTTACAAGCAATCTCAGTCTGCAGCAAGCCCAATTTACCTGGCTTTTTGTGTCAATTGCCTTACAAGCAATCCGAGGCTGCTAGGAGACGATTTCTCCTAG